>OX276347.1:28865100-29174864 GCA_946251885.1 Cosmia pyralina
AGAATAGGGAAATGTAGAAGGGCGTCTGTATATTTTGACTATACACTGGGGCTAATTAAAGTCCAATTACATAAAAGCTTGGTTTATTAAATTATATCGTGCGTACATGACAGAGTGGTCGGTAGACTGGTTGACTTGACATGTGTCAAACATGAAAAAGAAACAAACTAGCAAACGCCTGCTAAAAATAACATAGTGAGTTAACGTCGTGTACATTGGCTCCTCTATCGCTGTGAGGCGCTGCGCCGGAACATATTCCCGGCCGTTGAAAACATGTTTTTCAACCCTTCAGTTCTGCAGCAGTTGGCAACGGGCAGAGACGGGTGAAAGGTCGTCGCACGTAGCCTCGTGAAGTTTTGATCTCTGCAACTCTTGAAACTGCATCAGGTCCAGGAAATAGCTGAATAACTCGTCCCAGACGCCAGTGTAGAGGAGGGCTGTTATCGTCAGCTAGGAGCACCATGTCACCTATGTTGAGCTGAGCGTTACCTTTACGCCATTTTGTTCTTTGTTGAAGCTCTGACACGTACTCCTTCTGCCATCTTTGCCAGAAATGAAGCCTTATTTGTTCAAGGCGTTTATATCTGTCTCTTTGATTGGTATTCTTATCTTCTAGGGCTGGTGCAGGTAGTGCAGTTAATGGTCGACCAATGATGAAGTGCCCAGGAGATAAGGAGAGTAGGTCGTTAGGACAGGATGATAAGGGGCACAAGGGACGGCTATTGAGTATCGCCTCCACTTGCGCAAACAAAGTTGTAATTTCCTCAAATGTTAAATGACTATTACCGATAACTCGTTTGATATGATGTTTAGCCGACTTTACGCCGGCTTCCCAAATGCCGCCGAAGTGAGGAGCGTAAGTTGGTATGAATTTAAAGTGAATGCCTTGTTGACCAGCAAAATCAGATATAAGTTCATCACCTCGTTTCAAAAAGCTACCTATCTCATGCGCGGCGGCGGTAAAGTTACGGCCATTGTCACTAAATATTTCACTTGGTTTTCCTCTACGCGCAATAAAACGCCTGAGAGTCATTACAAATGCATCCTTAGTCAAATCACTGACTGCCTCTAGATGGATGCATTTGTAACGTAAACACACAAAAATACACATATAACATTTTATAACGCGACTTCCGCGTCCTTTCCGATTCAAAATAAAAAATGGGCCAGCGAAGTCCAAACCGACGGACAAAAATGGGAAATCCGGGTTCACCCGCTGCGATGGTAGGTTACCCATTTTTGGGCATAATGTTTTGCCACTTATTCGTCGGCATCGCACGCAGTTGCTGACTGTGCGTCTAGCAAGATGCCTGCCATTTACAGGCCAGACTGTTTGCCTAATTGTTGCTAGCAACAAATTCGGACCTGCATGCAGGTTCGCAACGTGCTCATTTGCAAAATATAATTTTGTTAATCTGTGAGATGCGTGCAGAAGTATTGGATGTCTTATTTCAAAGTTACACGAGGACGCATCTATACGGCCACCTACGCGAATCAAGTCGTTGTTATCTATAAACGGAGACAATGATAAGATTTTACTCCTAGCCGGTAGCTGTTTACCTTTTATAAGCAATTCATATTCGCTAGAAAATGACTCACGCTGGGCGATACAGCACAGAGAATGAAATGACTCCAATAACTCTTCTGGTGAAAATATGCCTACCTGCTTATTATAGGGGTGCTTCATATTAAATATAAACCTTCGAACATATGCAACAACTTTCAGAAGTTTTTGATATGATGAAAACCTTTCAAAATTTATAAAATAATCCTGATCACTGATTATTGACGTGTGTGCTTTCATTTCAGGTAGCTCGCCCAACTTTGAATCATTCAACACAGGCCAATAACTTTCATTTTTATGCAAGAAGTTAGGGCCGGACCACCACAAGTCCATAGGCAATAAGTTTTTTGCATCCACTCCCCTAGAAATTAAATCTGCTGGGTTCATGGTAGTCGGAACGTAACGCCAAGAACATGCTTTAGTTAACTCAATTATTTCACACACACGATTAGCCACAAACATTTTTAATTTTGTAGGATCACTATTTATCCAACTTAAAACAACACTGGAATCGGTCCAGTGTACGATATTGTCCGGCCTATACCGGAGAGCATCTGTAACAGATTTACAAAGCCTAGCGGATAGTAATGCAGCGCATAATTCGAGGCGTGGTATTGTGGTCGGTTTTAAAGGCGATACCCTTGACTTGGCACATAACAGCTTGACAGTACTTTCACCATCACAATTTACTGATTTTAAATAAATACATGCACCATATGCACTTTGAGACGCATCACTAAATGAGTGTAATTCTATTAATTTAGGGTTTTCACATAGAACTAATCTAGGAATTTGAAATTTATTTAACCACGTCAAATTATCAGTAAACTTTATCCAAGCGTCACTCAATTCTTTTGTAACTGGTTCGTCCCAATCTAATTTTTCTTGCCACATTTTTTGCAATATAATTTTAGGCTGAATTATCACGGGACTTAAAATACCTAACGGGTCAAATATTTTAAATGAATTAGACATAACAAATCGCTTTGTGATGACTGCATCCTGGTCAAGCATAAAATCTTTAATAGGAAAATATAACGTGTCACTGGAGGGAATCCATCCAAGACCAAGAGTGTTTGAAGACTCACTGATTGTTAAATTGTCTTCATGATTTATGTTCAACTTTTCAAAGATTGACGGATTGTTACTTTTATATTTCCTTAAATTAAAACAACCATTTTTTAAAGCTTCGGAAACTCCTTCTTGTATAAAACGTAATTCTTGTTCATCATCCGCACCAGTTATAAGATCATCTACGTAAAAATCCTTTTGGATTATATTTTTAATACATTCGTCATTTTGTTCCTCGCCAAGTTGCCATAGGCAACGTGTGCTAAGAAAACTGGCACTTGCGGTACCATAAGTGAGTGTATTTAACTCATAAGTTTTAATGGGCTGTGACTCATCTTCTCGCCATAGTATACTCTGCAAACTACGATCCTCTTTGTTAACTAGGACCTGACGGTACATTTTTTCAATGTCCCCAGTTAACAGAAACTTATATTGTCTGGCACGTATTAATATAGCAAAAAGAGAATCTTGAAGGGTCGGACCTACCATTAGGATGTCATTTAATGCATAACCTGACGTAGAAACTGCAGACCCATCAAAAACAACACGCAATTTAGTTGATTCGCTTTCTTGCTTTAGTACTGCATGGTGACATAAATAATAAATTATGCTTCGCTCGTCTTTGACTAGCGAGCAATGCCCTAAATCAGCGTATTCGCTAATAAATTTTGAATATTCGATTTTTAATAAGGGATTTTTCTTAAACCGCTTTTCTAAATAATGCAATCGTTTTTTAGCAATTTTATAAGTATCACCCAGGCAGTCTGGAGTGTCCTTAAGTGGCAGTTTTACACAAAACCTACCAGTTACTTCTCTACGAGTGTGAGCTATAAAGTGGGATTCGCAAGCCCTTTCACTTTCACTCATTATACGTTTTGTGGGAACCTCTTCTAATTCCCAGAATTTGGCAATTGAACTTTCAATATCAATCTGGTGTGATACGGCATCTACAGTTGCCTGATTGCAATGAGTAGTTTCGTTGGCAACGGTTGAATATATAGGACCAGATATTATCCAGCCTAGATGCGTATTTCTTAAGTTTATATTTTGTGGGCCAAGGGAACGCTGCTCGTTTCCCAATAAGTCCCAAAACAAATCAGCGCCTATTAAGACGTCTACGGGTGCCGGTTGATTAAATGTAGGATCAGCTAACACAATGTCTTTAGGCAAATTCAATGTATTAATATTAACCGGGTATTTTGGTATTGAACCGGTTAACTTTTTTAAAACAAGACATGAGCAATTTGCACTGTACTTATTATTAAGCGAGATAATTTTAATATTGCAACTTTCGGCAATGTGAGAAGAAACTGTATTACCAATTCCTATGACCTTTAGCGAGTCAATTGGGAATGTTTTTAATGAAATATTATCCTGTAATGCTTTAGAAATAAAGGAGGACTGGCTACCGCAGTCTAGCAGCGCTCGAACCTTCGCCTTTTGTTGGGTCACTGGATTCAAGACTTCTATTATAGCCGTTGACAAAAGAACTTGACCTGAATTTCGTTTTGAAAAACTAGCAATAGTTTCGCTACTATTATCACACGGCTCATCTATCATTACCATATTATTACTATTAGATACCACTGCAGGGGGATGCAACAACGTGTGGTGCCTTTTTTTGCACTCACGGCACGGTCCCATGCGACATGCACCTACGTGGTGCCCCTGCCTAAGGCAGTTGACACACAATTTGTATTTATTGACATCCTTCAACCTATCCTCTATCCCCTTTGCTTTGAAAGAGGGACAATCAAAAATCCTATGATTTTCATTACAAATAATGCATAAAAAAATATTTGAATTGCTAGATTTGTTAACTTTAGAGTTAGAAGCAGCAAAAGATTTTGTACTATATGAACAGTGTTTATGATTATTTGTTTCAGAACTATTACGTGAACTAGCTATATATACTGTACCCTTAGGCGGATTGCTATCGTGTTTATTACGGTTTAATGCCTCCAGCACATCCGCACGGTCTATGAGGAATTTATAGAACTGCTCTAATGTTGGCGTATCACCATCAAAATTATTTCTGCATTCCTCCCACTTAGTTAAAGTATGGCTATCTAACTTTGCAGATAACATAAAAATTATGAGAACGTCCCATTTGTCCGTGGGCTGTCCCAGGCTCGCCAGAGCACGCAAGTTTTTCGTGACATGATCTACCAAGAATCTTAATGACCTCTCTGATTCACGTGAAAGCTGCTTTATGTTAAACAGTGACTTTAAGTGGTGATTAATTAAAATTCGTTTGTTGTTATAACGACTACAAAGCAAGTTCCATGCCTCAGAGTAATTTGCGGAAGATACCTCAAGATTTGAAATAATTCTCGCAGCATCACCCTCTAGATAAGACATAAGATAATGAAACTTATGTATTGATGTTATATGTTCATTTTTGTGTATCAAACTCTCAAACGTGTCCCGGAATTCTAACCATCGAAAATAAGCACCGTCAAATTTGGCTATTTGGATTTGAGGAAGCTTTAACCCTGCCGCTTGATGATCGGAACAACAAGAAGTATCATGAACAGAAACTCGCCTGTGTTCGCATTGTGTTTTGGAAAATTTGTCTAATAAAGTTTTTGCAGTGGCTATATTGACAATAATATCATGCTCAATGTCGTCTCGTTCATCAATTTCGGCTGATAAGTTACCTGAGTTTATAACTTCGATCTCATTTTGCAGGTCGTCAACTCTTACTGACAATGCCTCGAATTTTGCAAGTTTCAAGCTTAACTCGGTTAGTTGTATGTTATTTAACACAGTCTCACTAGCAATGCTATTTAGATAATTCTTAAATTTTGTTATCTGCCCTTTAGCAGACGCTCTTTTAGTTATTAAATCTTTTAAACGATTTTTATCTAACGATTCGTTAGGCATTGTGAGTAAACAAAGGTATTACTAAGTTCAAAAACGAAATTATCAACACAAACCAAAGAATGACTAATAATCTAATAAGCAAACAAAGAATGGCTCACGCTCCTCAATTCGACGACACCTGGCGAACAGGAAACCGGTTACTCCCGCACAGCTGATTGCGGCCGGCGAGATAATGCACTCGGCGAATTATCAACCTGAAATTATCGGCGGTAACGTCTAAGTATGCTTTAAAATCAAACGAGGAACGTCGTTGGAAACAGAGGAAGCCTCTGCTTGGGTTTCAAAATAATGTATTTTTTTTGCAACTAAATTACTATTCAAAATTATTTAGGCAAAATTGCCTGAAATGCCTTGCCTGAACGAAATAGCTGAAAATTAATTATTCTACAGTAAAGATGTAATCTATGTAAGCATTAGGTTTTACGTATTGAGCTCGATTCTATAGAAATAAAGTTAAATTTGAACAAAGAAAATGATTTGTTTCAACGTGTAGGTAGGTTGACAAACAATAAAATGATGATGCAACTTTTATAAAATATCGATTTTTGCGTCAAAATCTTTGATTTGCGCAAGTGGATCTTATTCCCAATTAGCTTTAGGAACAATGTATCAAAGAATATGATACGAATTTGGATGAATATTTTGGAAGATTGGAAATAATTAGGAAGGAAAGGGCACTCATCTGATTTCGTAGAACATCAATGCGATGTGAAACTTTCGTTGAATCACTGCTCGCTTCAGCCCGAACTCGTAGATGATTCTGGCTGCCACTGAGTTCTTGAACCCCTTTCTTCAATCTTCAATCACGCCAATGAACATCGCTGACCAAGCGGCCGGCTCCACCTTGACGAGATTTTCATCCGGTTTTTTCTTCTTATTTTGGTTTTCTTGCTGTTTAGTTCCCCTCATGGGCCACCAATATGTATATTTTGACTATACACTGGGGCTAATTAAAGTCCAATTACATAAAAGCTTGGTTTATTAAATTATATCGTGCGTACATGACAGAGTGGTCGGTAGACTGGTTGACTTGACATGTGTCAAACATGAAAAAGAAACAAACTAGCAAACGCCTGCTAAAAATAACATAGTGAGTTAACGTCGTGTACATTGGCTCCTCTATCGCTGTGAGGCGCTGCGCCGGAACAGCGTCCTACCCTTAAAGATAGAAAGAGGAAAGAATAGAAGAAAGATAAAGTATGTTGAATGCAAGTACGAGAGGAATAAATGCGAGAACTAGTATGATTGATAAGCCTAGCACAGGCTCCGATTATGTTGGAGGTAGAAGTATACAAAAAAAAAAAAAAAAAAAAAAAAAAAAAAAAAAAAAAAAAAAAACCTAACCTAACCTTTTTTTTTTTTTTTGTTGACGCTGGGAAAAATGCATTACGCATGCCCACCCGTCGGGGGACGGGTGGGGTATGTGGGACTCCCCGGTAAATCCGGTATACCCACTAAACGACCCAGCGGCGCTCCCGCATCGCCGTGACGGGAGGGTCATGGGAAACTGGCTCAGCCTTTACATCCACAACCCTCCCGGCGCATGCCCGCCTAGCTGGCGGGCCCCGCTTGCCCCCCAGCAGGTTGAGGGGCTACGGGAATGGCCGGGAGCACCTGACCATTCCCGTCCGGCACTGGTGGAGGTCCGTGCGATACAGGCAAGGGTGCCCCCGCACCCGTTGCCTGCTGGCCTCCACCTGGGAGGAGTCGGAGATGAGTATCAAACTCACGTCTTCTTCGACCCCTCCTCCGCCTTCGGAGCGGCGCCGCGTGAGGATCATCCTCCCGCGCCCGCTCCGCCGCCTCCTTCTGGGACATGACGTGTTCGCAGAAGGAGGCGACCGCCGCCCAGGACCTCTCATCCGCCAGCATGGCGTTAACCACGCCGGGGAGCGAGAGGTCCGGTCCTATCACCGCGACCAGATCGCGGCGCGTCCCGGACCACGACGGGCACGACCCGAGGGTGTGCTGCGCCGTGTCCTCCGCCGCGCCGCAACCGTGGCACGACGGCGTCTCCTCCCGTCCGATTCGGTGCAGGTACGACCCGAAACAGCCGTGTCCGGACAGCACCTGCGTCAGACGGAAGGAGAGGAACCCGTGCGACCGCTCGAGCCAGTCTCGCAGCACTGGCCCGAGCGCATCGAGGGTCCGGCGGCCAAAGACTGCAGTGGCGAGTTCTCCCGTCCAGTGGACGACGATGGCGTCTCGCGACTCCCGTCGGAGGGCCTCGCGCTCTTCCGGGGCCGGGCGTTCTCCTCTCGCCCTCCGCCCCGCCGTCCACTCGTATACTCTGGCGAGCACCCACGCCTCGAGTTCCCAAGGGGGGGTGCCGGCCAGAGCACAGGCCGCCGCAAAACCCACCGTCCGGTAGGCCCGCGCGACCCGCTGGGCTAAGGCCCTCTGAGGCGCCCGCAATGCGGCGGCGTTCTCCCTCCTTCGGAGGGAGTCTTCCCAGATGGGGGCACCGTAGAGGGCCATGCTCCTCAAGATGCCGGCGTAGAGCTGCCGGCATCGCGCGCTGGGCCCGCCCGAGTTGGGCAGCAGCCACGAGAGCGCCCCTGCAGTCTTCAGCAGGCGCGACGACAGCCCGCTAAAATGCGGGCCGAAGCGCCACCTGCTGTCGAGTACGAGGCCCAGATATTTCATCTGGGCCTTTACCTCGATTCTGACGCCCTCCACGAAGATGTGGGCGTCAGATGGGGGGCGCTGCCGAGGTCCGTGGAAAAACACGGCCTCGGTCTTGTGCAGCGCCGCCGTCAAACCCAGGCGGCGGATCCTCCCTGCCACCAAGGATCCGCCCGCCGAGGCCAAGTTGGCCGCCTCCCGGAAACTCCTTCCCCGGGCGGTGAGGAGAGTGTCGTCCGCGTAGCAGACGACACTCGTGCCTCGGAGGAGAGTTCCCCTCAAGAGC
Organism: Cosmia pyralina; assembly: GCA_946251885.1. Classification (NCBI taxonomy): domain Eukaryota; kingdom Metazoa; phylum Arthropoda; class Insecta; order Lepidoptera; family Noctuidae; genus Cosmia; species Cosmia pyralina. Next base: position 28,873,533 of record OX276347.1, read on the forward strand.
CAGTCGTAGCCGACGTTCCACAGGAGAGGTCCCACGACCGAGCCCTGCGGAATGCCGGCCCCGACGGCGTATCGCCGGACTTGGCCAGTCCTGTCCACCAGGACGATCGCCCGGTCGTCCAGGTAGCTGGCCAGCAGACGCCGCATGTACCGAGGCACTCCGTGGAATCGGAGCGCCTCCAGGATCGTGGAGTGGGGAACAGAGTTGAAGGCGTTGGCTATGTCGAATGACACGGCCAACAACCCGTCCCCCGCCTCCATCGCCTCCTTCGCCTGGTCCTTCAGGCGGGTCAGCGCGTCCACCGTCGAGCGCTCAGCCCGAAAACCGAACTGAGCGTCCGACAAGTCCGGCCCGATGGTCCGCAGATGGCTCTTGAGGCGGGCAGCGATTATCCCCTCGAACATTTTCCCGACCTCATCGAGCAGAACGATGGGCCGGTATGCCGAGGGGGAGTCCGCTAGGCGGCCCTCCTTGCGGAGGAGGCACAACTGCCCCTCCTTCCACGGTTTCGGGAACCTCCCGCACGCAAGACACGCGCTGAAGAGGTCCCGAAACCGCTCCTCCATTTCAGTGGCGGCAATCGCCACCACTCTGGCTGGAACCCCGTCGGGGCCCGGAGCCGTCTTCTTGGCGCGGATGCGGAGAATCGCCGCACCAAGCTCCGGCTCCGTGACAGGAGGGGGGGCCTGCTCCTCCTCCTCCTCAGCCGGCAGAGCCGCACTGCCCCGCAGCGGGTCCATCACTGGTGGGGTGAAGCTGTCCCTGCACGGAAACAGGGACCGAACCACCCCATCCAGAAACGAAGGCTCCAGGGTCTCGGCAACCGGGGGGCCAAAGGGGCGCAGCTTGTTGCGCGCCGCCTTATATGGCCTCCCGTAAGGGTCGTTGTCGAGACCCTCCAGCATCTCGGCTCTCGCCGAGTCCTTGGCGGCGGCGATGGCACTGCTGAGGACCGCCTTCGCCTCCGTGTAGACCTCATAGAGGCGGTCCTCGTTGGCGCGGTCTCGTCGACGCCGCCGCCGGCTCCGTGTGTAGGCCCTCCTTGCCTCCACACACGTCGCCCGCAGCCCCGCCAGCTCCACCGACCACCAGTACACGGCGCGCCCGGGTGACGGTCGGCCAGACCGAGGCATGCTAGAGTTGCATACCTCGGTCAGAGACCCCCTCAGGCGCTCCGCCGCGGCGTCCACGTCCAGGCCGACAAACGGTGGCGAAAGCCAGTCCTGGACGAATGCCGCCTCCACCGCAGCCTCCCTGTCCAGGCGGGTGAGAGCCCACCGCGGGAACGATGATCGCCCCGAGGTGGTCCGCGTCTCTCCGGGAGCACCGGTGGAGATGTCGAACCGCACGTAGCGGTGGTCCGACATGGTCTCCACCAGGTCCACCCGCCAGTTCAGCACGCGCGCGGCCAACGCGGGGGTGGCGAATGTGACGTCCACTATTGAGCCACCCCGCCGCCGCACGCATGTCTGGACGCTTCCTCTGTTTAGGAGAGAGAGTCCAGAGTAGGCTGCCCACAACTCCAACGCCCGCCCGCGAGCGTCGGTGGCCGGGTTGCCCCAGGTTACCGACTTGGCGTTCAGGTCTCCCAATACGGAGACCTGACGCGGCGCCACCCTGCCGACCACGGCGGCCAGGACTCCGAGAAAATTCTCAAAGTCCTGAAGAGGGCGGTTTGGGGAGAAATAGACGCCCACAAGGGCTAATTCTCCCCACGCGGCCGCCACGTATCCCGGTCCCCTCTCTAATAGCGAGAGAGGAGGGGAGTCTGTGGAAGACCGCGCCGCTAGGGCCACCAAGCCGTCCTCGTCACCCAGCCAGCTGCCGGGGATCGAGTAGGGCTCGGCGACCACCGCAACGTTCACCAACCACTCGGCCATGACCTGCACCATCAGGTCCTGGGCCGCTCTGCAGTGGTTGGTGTTCGCCTGGAGGATGCGGTAGTCGGAGACCATTATTCCAGCATCGCATCCCCCACCTCTGATACCGCCGCTGGAGCTACAGCGGCGACGTCGGCGCCGGCGGTGGCAGCGACAGGTCGCACCTGCGCCGGCACCACGCCCTTCCTCGCGGGAGCCTTGCAGCCCTTGCCCGCCATCCTGTGGTCTGCGGGGCGACCACTGGCGGCACACGCCGCACAGCGCAGCGTGGTGGCGCCGCAGGCGGCGCTCCTGTGTCCCTCCTGCCCGCATCGGTAACAACAGTTACCCAAGTCGGACTTGGAGGGACACGTGGCCCGGGTGTGGCCGGGCGCGAAGCACTTGAAGCAGCGCTGCGGCTGTTCTTCAAGCGGCCGGACCACAGCCGAGCTGAGCCCCACAGGCAGTCTCCCTTTGGTCGCGGCAAGGACGGCCCCAGCCACGGCCACTGGGCACTCGACGCGGATGGTGCCCATGCCGCGGCGACCGAGCCTGATGGCTCCGCCCCTCACCGCGCCAGCGACGCAGCCTCCAGCCGCCGCAACGGCCGCCACCACATCCTCTTTGGTGACCGAGTCCTCCAAATCGGCCACCTCCAAGGCTGCGGTCTTAACGGGCCTGACGACCGCTGCCGCATCCGCGATGACCTCTTGCAACTTTGTTGCGAAGAGGTCCGCGCTGGTGTTGCGCTGCTCCCCCGAGAACTCGAAGATTCGAGCCCCGGCTAGCGTTCGTCGGCAAGTAATTTTGCCCAGCCCCAGCTGGGTGGGGTCGACGGTGGCACGAGCCCGTCTCAGGACGGACTCGTACGTCTCCCCCCGCTCCATGGCCTCCGCGGTGATGGTCACCACGACGGCCGCGGTTTTGGGAGGAACCAGCTTCCTCCTACCGGCTTGGGGCTTCTTGGCTGCGGAAACACTCTCTGCGGCAGCGGGCTTGGGGGTCGCCTTCCTCCCCTTTCCCTTCTTCACCACTTCCGTCCACGCCCGGTTGGACGGGGTGGTGGAGGGAAGAAGGGCGTCTTCCTCCTGCGAGTTCCGGGGGGCCGCTGGAGTGGCAGACGGCCCAGGCACTCCCTCTGCGCTCGTGGTTGGCGTTTGAGATGCCACCCTGGTCCTCTTGCCCTTGCCTTTGCCCTTGGAGGGCTTCGAGGCCTGGGGCTGCGCACCCGATGCCGGGCCTCCCAGAGGCACAAGTCCCGGCTCTGTCGGCGGCGTACTCTTATCCGTCGCTAGCGGCGGGCGGAGCCGCCTTTCCGGCAAGAGCCGGTCCTCGATGCCTGCGAGGCAGCTTCTGATGAAGGCCCTCTCCTCCATGACCACCCCGCGGATTATTGCCTCGAGGCTGGCAGTGGAGGAGGAGCCTCCCACCATCGGACCTGGTCCAGATTGGGCAGGCCGGGCCGTGGCCTCAGCCAGCTTCTGGTGTAGCTGGCTGACCTCCGCCTGCAGGCGATCCACCTTCGCCTGGAGCTGCCGCGTCTCGTCCGTGGCCGTCCGCTTCACCAGCTCCATAACGATGCCGTGCATGCTGACGGCCCGGCATTTGAGGGCCTTCTGGAAGGTCCCCTTCAAATTGGAGGACTTTGAGGCGACCTCCAGAACCTCCTCCCTGTCCTCCTGCGCCATGCGCTCCAACTCCGCCAGGGAGTGGTCAGCATATAGAACAGTCGATGCCCCATAACCAGACCTCGACCGGGCGGCTTGTGCCTGCTGCTCCTTGGCGGCGACCCTCTCCTCCAGGTCCGCCTGGAGCTGCGCCCTCTTTGCCAGGTTTAGCTGGCGCTCAGCGTCCACCAAGCCCACATCGTGAGCAGAAGCCGAGGCAGGAGTCAAAGCCCTTTTTGGCTTTGGTTTCCTCCCCGGCCCCTCCTCGACCGACTCCGAGGAGCCCTCGGACCCACGCCTCATGTCAGCCCTCTTCCTCTTGACGCGACACGATTGGTCGGCCGCCGACGTCTCCATAATGGACTCGTCGGAGTCCGAACAGTCGCTTGGCCTGAGGAAAAGGCTGGCCGCAGATGGTGCGCGGTCAGCCTCTGACGCCGAAGCGTCGCCGGCGTGGCCCTGAGAAGGGCCGTTGGATTGGCCCTGAGAAGGGCCTTTTGGTTGGCCCTGAGAAGGGCCTTTTGGTTGGCCCTGAGATGGGCCTTTTCGGAAACGCCCGGAGGCGTCCCGCAAGGGTTTCGGCATAGCCTCCGCGGGTGCCGTAGGTTCCGACATTAACAATAAAATGGATTAAAATAGATAAAATAGCTACGGCAACACAGCGCACTTTAGCCGCCGGTCTGCCACTCCGTTACGGTGGTCAGACACGGCGTTGCCCAGGGGATACTGCGAGGAAGTATGCGCTGTGGGGGATCCCCCAACCTAACCTAACCTAACCTAACCTTTTTTTTTTTTTTTTTTTTTTTGACGCTGAGAAATGCTTTATGCATCCCCGCTCGTGGGGGACGAGACGGGGTATGTGGGACTCCTGTCGGAATGACAGTATACCCACTAAAACTCAGCAGTGTTCCCACATCGCCGTGGTGGGAGGGCCATGGGTAACCGGCTCAGCCTTTACGTCCACAACCCTCCCGGCGCATGCCCGCCTAGCTGGCGGGCCCCGCATGCCCCCCCGGATGGGAGGCTACGGGAATGACCGGGAACACCTGGCCATTCCCGTCCGACACTGGTGGGGGCCTGTGCAATACAGGCAAGGATGCCCCCACACCCGTTGCCTGCTGGCCCCCACCTGGGAGGAGTCGTCTGCTTCGACCCCTCCTCCGCCTTCGGAGCGGCGCCGCGTGAGGGTCGTCCTCCCGCGCGCGCTCCGCCGCCATTTCGGCCGCAGAGGATAGGGAGAGCGGCCGACGTCATACCGACACTCCTCTTCCCCTGCGGCCCCACCGCGTCCGCCATCAAACGGTGGCGGCCCCGTCAAGGCCGCGGAAGGTAGGGAGAGCGGCGCACCGCAATACCGGCACTCCTCTCCCGCCGCGGCCTCCAATCCTCAGCCGCGATGCCTCCCATAAGACACCGCGGCCCGCCTCAGTTGCGGTGTCGCCCATACGGCCACCGCAACCTACCCGCTGGCCGCTACGTCGTCGGCTTATCGGCAAAAGCCCTGACGAGCGGCCCCCGCATGGGTTCCTCTTCGCTTCACCGCGGGTGACCAAGCCACGGCTACTGAGCCCCCCCGCCTCGACAATGCGGGAACCCTCCGGGGGGGAACCTAACCTAACCTTTTTTTTTTTTTTTGTTGACGCTGGGAAAAATGCATTACGCATGCCCACCCGTCGGGGGACGGGTGGGGTATGTGGGACTCCCCGGTAAATCCGGTATACCCACTAAACGACCCAGCGGCGCTCCCGCATCGCCGTGACGGGAGGGTCATGGGAAACTGGCTCAGCCTTTACATCCACAACCCTCCCGGCGCATGCCCGCCTAGCTGGCGGGCCCCGCTTGCCCCCCAGCAGGTTGAGGGGCTACGGGAATGGCCGGGAGCACCTGACCATTCCCGTCCGGCACTGGTGGAGGTCCGTGCGATACAGGCAAGGGTGCCCCCGCACCCGTTGCCTGCTGGCCTCCACCTGGGAGGAGTCAGAGATGAGTATCAAACTCACGTCTTCTTCGACCCCTCCTCCGCCTTCGGAGCGGCGCCGCGTGAGGATCATCCTCCCGCGCCCGCTCCGCCGCCTCCTTCTGGGACATGACGTGTTCGCAGAAGGAGGCGACCGCCGCCCAGGACCTCTCATCCACCAGCATGGCGTTAACCACGCCGGGGAGCGAGAGGTCCGGTCCTATCACCGCGACCAGATCGCGGCGCGTCTCGGACCACGACGGGCACGACCCGAGGGTGTGCTGCGCCGTGTCCTCCGCCGCGCCGCAACCGTGGCACGACGGCGTCTCCTCCCGTCCGATTCGGTGCAGGTACGACCCGAAACAGCCGTGTCCGGACAGCACCTGCGTCAGACGGAAGGAGAGGAACCCGTGCGACCGCTCGAGCCAGTCTCGCAGCACTGGCCCGAGCGCATCGAGGGTCCGGCGGCCAAAGACTGCAGTGGCGAGTTCTCCCGTCCAGTGGACGACGATGGCGTCTCGCGACTCCCGTCGGAGGGCCTCGCGCTCTTCCGGGGCCGGGCGTTCTCCTCTCGCCCTCCGCCCCGCCGTCCACTCGTATACTCTGGCGAGCACCCACGCCTCGAGTTCCCAAGGGGGGGTGCCGGCCAGAGCACAGGCCGCCGCAAAACCCACCGTCCGGTAGGCCCGCGCGACCCGCTGGGCTATGGCCCTCTGAGGCGCCCGCAATGCGGGAACCCTCCGGGGGGGAACCTTTTTTTTTTTTTTTTTGTTGACGCTGGGAAAAATGCATTACGCATGCCCACCCGTCGGGGGACGGGTGGGGTATGTGGGACTCCCCGGTAAATCCGGTATACCCACTAAACGACCCAGCGGCGCTCCCGCATCGCCGTGACGGGAGGGTCATGGGAAACTGGCTCAGCCTTTACATCCACAACCCTCCCGGCGCATGCCCGCCTAGCTGGCGGGCCCCGCATGCCCCCCAGCAGGTTGAGGGGCTACGGGAATGGCCGGGAGCACCTGACCATTCCCGTCCGGCACTGGTGGAGGTCCGTGCGATACAGGCAAGGGTGCCCCCGCACCCGTTGCCTGCTGGCCTCCACCTGGGAGGAGTCGGAGATGAGTATCAAACTCACGTCTTCTTCGACCCCTCCTCCGCCTTCGGAGCGGCGCCGCGTGAGGATCATCCTCCCGCGCGCGCTCCGCCGCCTCCTTCTGGGACATTACTTGCTCGCAGAAGGAGGCGACCGCAGTCCAGGCCCCCTCGCTTTCCAGCATGGAGTTGACGACGCTGGGAAGCGAGAGGTCCCGCCCAACCGCTGCGATCACAGTACGGCGCAGCTCGGACCAGGCCGGGCACACCTCGAGCGTGTGCTGTGCCGTGTCCTCCGCCGCGCCACAGTCGTGGCACGACGAGGTCTCCTCCCTTTGGTTCCGGTGCAGGTGCGATCCGAAGCACCCATGGCCGGACAACACCTGCACCAGACGGAAAGAGAGGAAACCGTGAGACCGCTCAAGCCAATCCTTCAGGACTGGCCCGAGCGCGTCCAGAGTTCGGCGGCCAAAAGCGGCAGTGGCGAGGTCCTCCATCCAATGATGGACGATTGCGGCCTTCGCCTCTTGCCGCACGGCCTCCCGCTCTTCTGTGGCGGGGAGCTCCCCGAGCGCCTTACGCCGCGCCGTCCATTCGTACACTTTGGTCAGCACCCATGCCTCGAGCTCCCAAGGAGGGGTGCCGGCCAGAGCGCACGCCGCCGAGAAGCCCACCGATCGGTAGGCCCTCGCCACCCGCAGTGCAATGGCCCTTTGGGGCCTGCGGATGGCAGTGGCGTTCTCCCTCCTGTGGAGGGAGTCCGCCCAGATTGGGGCCCCGTAAAGGGCCATGCTCTTGAGGATGCCGGCGTACAAGCGCCGGCATCGCACCTTCGGACCCCCCAGGTTCGGGAGGAGCCACGACAGGGCGTTCGCGGCCTTCAGCAGGCGCGTCGACAGCCCGCTGAAGTGTGGGCCGAAGCGCCACCTGCTGTCGAGTACAAGGCCCAAGTATTTCATCTGGGCCTTGACCCCGATCCTGACGCCCTCCACGACAATGTGGCCGTCAGCAGGGATGCGCTGCCGTGGCCCGTGGAAATACACGGCCTCGGTTTTATGGAGCGCCACCTTCAACCCTAGGCGGCGGATCCTTCCTGCCACTAAGGATCCGCCAGCAGAGGCCAGACCGGCCGCCTCCCTGAAGTCCCTCCCCCGGGCAATGAGGAGGGTATCATCCGCGTAACAGATCATGCTCGTGCCACGGAGGAGGGTCCCCCGCAGGAGCCAGTCGAATCCAATGTTCCACAGCGGTGGTCCTAGGACCGACCCCTGTGGAACACCGGACTCTGCGCTATATCGCCTCACTCTGGCCGTCTTGTCTGCAAGGAGGACCACACGGTCCTCCAAGTAGCTGGCCAAGAGTTGGCGCAAGTACTGGGGCACTCCGTGGTACCGTAGTGCCTCCAAGATTGTCGAGTGGGGGACAGAGTTGAAGGCGTTTGCTATGTCGAATGACACCGCCAACACTCCGTCACCCGCCTCCACGGCCTCCCTCACCTGGCCCTTGAGTAGGGCCAAGGCGTCCACCGTCGAACGACCCTGTCGGAAACCAAATTGGGCGTCCGACAGGTCCGGCCCCACCGTCCCCAGCAGGCTATTTAGCCGGTCGGCGATTATCCCCTCGAACAACTTACCGACCTCATCGAGCAAAACGATGGGCCGGTAAGCCGAGGGGGAGTCCGCCGGGCGTCCCTCCTTTCGGAGGAGGCACAGCCGCCCCTCCTTCCAAGGTTTCGGGAACCTCCCAGTCGTGAAACACGCGCTAAAGAGGTCCCGAAACCTCTCCTCCATCTGTGAGGCGGCGATGGCCACCACCCGTGCGGGAACGCCGTCCGGCCCTGGGGCTGTGTTCTTCGCGCGGAGGCGTAGAGTCCCCGCGTAAAGTTCCGCCGTCGTTACCGGGGGGACCTCCTCTTCCGGCGGTACCGCCTCCCGCGGGGGGTCCATCACTGGCGGGGTGAAGTTGGCCCTGGGCGGAAACAGGGACCGGACCACCCCATCCAGCAATGCCGGCTCGAGGGTCTCCGTCAGTGGAGGACCACAGGGGCGCAGTTTATTCCGCGCCGCCTTGTATGGTCTTCCATACGGGTCCCTGTCGAGACCCTCCAGCATCTCGGCTCTAGCCGACTCTTCGGCCGCGCGCATTGCCGACTTGAGGACCGTCTTCGCGTCGACGTACGAGGCATAGAGGCCCTCCTCGTTGGTGGGGTCTCGCGGTCTGCGCCTTCGACTCCGCGTGTAGGCCCTCCTGGCCGCTACGCAGACGGTTCGGAGCCCCGCCAGTTCCTCCGACCACCAATAGACGGCGCGGCGGGGAGGTGGGCGGCGAGACCGGGGCATGCTGGAGTTGCACACCTCGGTCAGGGACCCCCTCAGCTGGACCGCTGCCGCGTCCACGTCCAGGACCTGGACAGGAGGCGCGAGCCAGTCCTGGACGAATGCCGCCTCCTCCGCGGCCTCTCGGTCCAGGCGGGCGAGAGCCCACCGTGGGAACCCAGATTGGCCCGAGCGGACCATCCCCTGGGAGCTCTGGGTGGAGATGTCGAACCGCACATATCGGTGGTCCGACAAGGTCTCCACCATCTCCACCCGCCAGTTCACGACGTGGGCGGCCAGCACGGGGGTGGCAAACGAGACGTCAACCACCGACCCTCCCCGTTGCCGCACACACGTGTGGACAGTCCCTCTATTTAGGAGGGACACACCGCACGACGTCGCCCAAAATTCTGCGGCGCGTCCCCGGACGTTGCAGGAAGCGGCCGGGTTGCCCCAAGCCGTCGACTTGGCGTTCAGGTCGCCCAATATGGTGACCTGGCGTGGCGCCGCCCTCCCGACCACTGCGGTGAGGATTTCGAGAAAGTTCTCGAAATCCGAGAGAGGGCGGTTTGGTGAGAATTATACTCCCACCAGTGCCATATCTGCCCACGCGGCGGCCACGTATCCCGGTCCCCTCTCTAAGAGCGAGAGGGGAGGGGAGTCCGTGGAAGACCGCGACACCAATGCCACCGAGCCGTCCCGATCACCCAGCCAACGGCCAGGGACTGAGTATGGTTCGGCAACCACCGCCACGTCCACCAACCACTCAGCCATGGTCTGCATCAGCAGATCCTGGGCTGCTCTGCAGTGGTTGGTGTTCGCCTGGAGGATGCGATGCTTGACCCTATCCATCAATCAGACATCGCATCCCCCTCCACAGCTGCCGAAGTCCCAGCCTCAGGGACGGCGGTGGCAGCGACAGTCCGGATCGGCGCCTGCCCTTTGCCCTTCTTAGGGGGAGGATTGCACTTCCTCCCCATCATCACATGGCCCGCCGGACAGCCACTGGCGGCACACACCGCGCAGTGCGGCGTGGCGGCCTCGCAGGAGGCGGACTTGTGCCCGTCCTTGCCACAGCGGAAGCAATTGTCCGCCCTGTCAACCTCGGACGGACAAAGGGCCCGAGTGTGTCCGACTCCAAAACACTTGAAGCAGCGTAGAGGCATGGCTGCAAGTGCCCGGACTACACCCGAGCTGAATCCCACGGCAAGCCGTCCCTTAGCGAGGACGGCTATAGCTGCGGCGACTGGGCACTCAAGGCGAATGGTGCCCATGCCGCCGCGGCCGGGCCTAATGGCCCGACCTTGCACCGCTGTGACGCCGCAGCCCCCCATTGCTGCGACCGCCGCCACCACCTCCTCTTTGGTGACCGAGTCGTCCAGGTCGGTCACCTCCAAGGCCACAGACTTCACGGGCCTGGTCACCTTGGCCGCGTCCGCGATGACCTCTTCCAACTTGGTTGCGAAGAGGTCCGCATTGGCGCCGCCCTGAGCCCCCGGGAACTCGAAAATTCGAGCCCCGGCCTGGGTCCGGCGGCACGAGACTGTACCGATCCCCAGTTGGGTAGGATCGGCGTTGGTACGCGCCCGCATCATGATAGACGCGTAAGTCTCTCCCCGCTCCGCAGCCTCAGCGGTGAGCGTCACCACTACGGCTGCGGTCTTAGGAGGCACCAATTTCCTCTTCGGCCTGGCGGGGGCCCCATTAGCTGCAGTCTTCGATGCCCGCAAGACAGGCTCTCGTGAAGGCCCTTTCCTCCATGACGACCTTGCGAATGATATCCTCAAGGTTGGAGGGGGGGACCTCAGCCGCTAGTCTCGGCTCGGCTTTGTTTGGCCGGGCCGTGGCTTCAGCCAGCTTCTGATGTAGCTGGCTGACCTCTGACTGCAGGCGATCAACTTTCGCCTGCAACTGCCGCGTTTCGTCGGTCGCCTTGCGCTGTACCAGCTCCCCGACGATGCCGCGCATGCTCGCGGCCCTGCATTTAAGGGACTTTTGAAAAGTCCCTTTCAAATTGGAGGACTTAGAGGCGACTTCCATTATCTCCTCTTCGTCCTCCTTGGCCATCCGCTCCAGCTCCGCCAGGGAGTGGTCCGCATACAGAACGCGGGACGCACCGTACCCGGACTTGGCCCGGGCGTCGCGCGTCCGTTGCTCTTTGGCCGCAACCCGCTCCTCCAGGTCTTGCTGGAGCTGCGCCCGCCGAGACAGGTCCAACTGGCGTTGGGCCTCTGCCAGACCCACATCGTGTGTGTCCGACACCAGCTTTTGGACCTTCGCTTTGGACGGCCTCCTCGACTCCGAAGAACCCCCGGACCCATTTCTTCGAAGGGCCCGCTTCCCCGGCTCCCGGCGACCAATCTCCGAGCTGGCGTCCGACTCACACCAAATGGACTCGTTGTCGGAGTCCAGCAATTCGCCCGCCAGGCAATAGTCGCTAGCCGCAGACGGCGCGCGGCTAGCCTCCGACGCCGAGGCGCCCTCGGATTGGCCCTGATAAGGGCCTTTTGGTTGGCCCTGAGAAGGGCCTTTTGGTTGGCCCTGAGAAGGGCCTTTTGATTGGCCCTGAGAAGGGCCTTTTGGTTGGCCCTGAGAAGGGCCTTTTAGTTGGCCCTGAGAAGGGCCTTTCATAAAACGCCCGGAGGCGGCCCGCAAGGGTTTTGACATAGCCTCCGCGGGTGTCGTAGTTTCCGACATAAAATAAAAAGTAAGATAAAAAGATTAAAATGTATGCTACGACAGCACAGTGCACTTTAGCCGAACACCGGTCTGCCACTCCGTTACGGTGGTCAGAACCGGGTCGTTGCCCAGGGGACGCGACGAGGACGCAAGCACTGTGGGGGGGTCCCCCAACCTAAGCTAACCTAACCTAACCTAACCTAACCTAACCTACCCTATAGAAACCTATTTACTTAAAGTTTTAACTTTTTTAATAGAAATCTAGTTGGTTTTTTAACTTTTTTTTTTTTTTTTTTTTTTTTTTTTTTTTTTTTTAATAGAAACCTACTCAAAGTTATTTTACTTTTTTTTTTTGTTAAAAATCTACTTTTTTTTTGATAGAAATCTACTTAGTTTTTTAACCTTTTTTTTTAATAGAAATCTTAAAGTTTCTTAACTTTTTTTGTTATAGACATCTACTTAAAGTTTTTTAACTTTTTTTTTAATAGAAACCTACTTAAAGTTTTTTAACTTTTTTTTAAATAGAAATCTACTTAGTTTTTTAAAACTTTTTTTTTTAATAGAAATCCACATACTTAAAGTTTTTTAACTTTTTTTTTAATAGAAATGTACTTAAAGTTTTTTAACTTTTTTTAATAGAAATCTACTTAGTTTTTTAACTTATTTTAAAACTTTTTTTTTAATAGAAACCTACTTGAAAGTTTTTTAACTTTTTTTATATAGAAATCTACTAAAGTTTTTTAACTTTTCTTTTAATAGAAATCTACTTAAAGATTTTTAACTTTTTTTCTTAATAGAAATCTACTTAGACTTTTTTTTTAATAGAAACCTACTTAAAGTTTTTAACTTTTTTTTTTAATAGAAACCTACTTAAAGTTTTTTATCTTTTTTTTTTAATAGAAATCTACTTGAAAGTTATTTAACTTTTTTTTTTTTAATAGAAACCTACTCAAAGTTTTTTAACTTTTTTTTTTAATAGAAACCTACTTAAAGTTTTTTAACTTTTTTTTTAATAGAAATCTACTTAAAGTTTTTTAACTTTTTTTTAATAGAAATCTACTTACTTAAAGATTTTTAACTTTTTTTTAAATAGAAATCTACTTACTTAAAGTTTTTTAACTTTTTTTTTTAATAGAAACCTACTTACTTAAATTTTTTTAACTTTTTTTTTAATAGAAACCTACTTAAATTATTTTTATTCTTTACAGACACACTCAACATTCGTGGATCGGATATTCCGTTTAATCCTGTATTCTTTTCCTATCTTATTATTAGGACCAATCCAAGTACTGTAAGTAAAAAAAAATCTTTTTCTTGACTACCTCCAATCAATCAATCTGCCTAGCCTTTTCCCAATGATGTTGGGGTCGGCTACCAGTCTAACCGGATGCAGCTGAATACCAGTGTTTTATATAAAACGACTGCATATCTGACCTTCACAACCCATTAATACGATACTCCTTGGTAAGACTGCTTGTCAGATTTTCGGGCTTCTGACTACCCGTAACGACTGTCAAAGATTCACGAATGACAGCTGGGACCAACGGCTTAACGTGCTTTCCGAGGCACGGAGGAGTCTCGGTGTGTAAAGATGGTCACTGATGGATGGATGTGATGGAAAATGGTCTTACCAAGGGGTATCGTATTACCCAGTAACCGGGTTGTGGAGATTACATAAGCGGTCGCTTAAAGTATAAAAGGCAGGCAAATTGATTCAATATGGGTAACAATTTCCTCCTTTAGAGCGTTACATCTGAGCATGAGGCCCTGGGGTCGACTCCCAGCTCGGCCAGTGTTATTGGGTTTTTCCATCAGGGATTTCTCAGTAGCAGCCCGGAGTCTGAATGTGTGCCCGGTGGATGGCAGTAGGCGCGCCGCTCGCCCCCTGTTACATGGGGACGTTAAGCGACATTTTATTTATATTTAGAAACAAAAATAATTTAGTTACTTTGTTTCTAAATTGATTAATGATTTAGAAACTAAAATAATTTAGTGACTTTGTTTCTAGAAAGCGACATTTTATTTCGATTTAGAAAAAAAATAATTTAGTGACTTTGTTTCTAGAAAGTGACATTTTATTTCGATTTAGAAACTAAAATAATTTAGTGACTTTGTTTCTAGAAAGCGACATTTTATTTCGACATTTGTTTCGACATTTTATTTCGATTTAGAAACAAAAATAATTTAGTGACTTTGTTTCTAGAAAGCGACATTTTATTTCGATTTAGAAACAAAAATAATTTAGTGACTTTGTTTCTAGAAAGTGACATTTTATTTCGATTTAGAAACAAAAATAATTTAGTGACTTTGTTTCTAGAAAGCGACATTTTATTTCGATTTAGAAACAAAAATAATTTAGTGACTTTGTTTCTAGAAAGCGACATTTTATTTCGATTTAGAAACAAAAATAATTTAGCGACTTTGTTTCTAGAAAGCGACATTTTATTTCAATTTAGAAACAAAAATAATTTAGTGACTTTGTTTCTAGAAAGTGACATTTTATTTCGATTTAGAAACTAAAATAATTTCGTGACTTTGTTTCCAGAAAGTGACATTTTATTTCGATTTAGAAAAAAAAAAAATTTAGTGACTTTGTTTCTAGAAAGCGACATTTTATTTCGATTTAGAAACAAAAATAATTAAATGACTGTTTCTAGAAAGCGACATTTTATTTCGATTTAGAAACAAAAATAATTTAGTGACTTTGTTTCTAGAAAGCGACATTTTATTTCGATTTAGAAACAAAAATAATTTAGTGACTTTGTTTCTAGAAAGTGACATTTTATTTCGATTTAGAAACTAAAATAATTTAGTGACTTTGTTTCTAGAAAGCAACATTTTTTTTCGATTTAGAAACAAAAATAATTTAGTGACTGTTTCTAGAAAGTGACATTTTGTTTCGATTTAGAAACAAAAATAATTTAGTGACTTTGTTTCTAGAAAGCGACATTTTATTTCGTTTAAGAAACATTAATAATTAAGTGACTGTTTCTAGAAATCGACATTTTATTTCGATTTAGAAACAATAATAATTTAGTGACTTTGTTTCTAGAAAGCGACATTTTATTTCGATTTAGAAACAAAAATAATTTAGTGACTTTGTTTCTAGAAAATGACATTTTATCTCGATTTAGAAACAAAAATAATTTAGTGACTTTGTTTCTAGAAAGCGACATTTTATTTCGATTTAGAAACAAAAATAATTTAGTGACTTTGTTTCTAGAAAGCGACATTTTATTTCGATTTAGAAACAAAAATAATTTAGTGACTTAAGTGACATTTTATTTCGATTTAGAAACTAAAATAATTTAGTGACTTTGTTTCTAGAAAGCAACATTTTTTTTCGATTTAGAAACAAAAATAATTTAGTGACTTTGTTTCTAGAAAGTGACAGTTTGTTTCGATTTAGAAACAAAAATAATTTAGTGACTTTGTTTCTAGAAAGCGACATTTTATTTCGTTTAAGAAACATTAATAATTAAGTGACTGTTTCTAGAAATCGACATTTTATTTCGATTTAGAAACAATAATAATTTAGTGACTTTGTTTCTAGAAAGCGACATTTTATTTCGATTTAGAAACAAAAATAATTTAGTGACTTTGTTTCTAGAAAATGACATTTTATTTCGATTTAGAAACAAAAATAATTTTTAAAAAATTTTAAAAATTACGTATTCGGTGTTATACTGAAAACAATTGAATTACACACACTGGAAAAGAAAAAGAATAAACAACACGCGAACGGAAAACCGTTAAATTCTGAAAATATCAACGTTGATTCACTGTATTATCAAAGACAAAGACAAAGACAAAGATATTTATTCGTCGGATATGGTAGCAACAAAGTTGGTATATAAAATAATTGTGTTCGGGACACATCCGCCGCTAAAAGCGGCATACGAATATTTACAATAGTATGTGCACATGGGCATAAAACCTAACTTATAAACTATACCTATACTCTATATAACAATATAGAACACTTAAAACTATAGTCATAGAGACACATTAATTATTATTCTTGGGTAACTATAACCTACAATATAAAATGAACAATAAAAACACAACAATAACTTTAACAAACAACCTAACAACAACCTAATTATAAATCTAAAAATGGGTTAAAAAAAAAAATACTTTAACACGTTAATTTTACTAAAAAATACCTTACTAAATTACCTTTTAAATCTAAATAAATCTAATTTAACCCTTATAATAAAAAAAATCTTTTATAGTATAAAAGTTATTTTGACTAAGCCATGTTTTTAGTTCTTTTTTGTAACAATTAAATGGCAGTTCTCTTATTAATTTTGGAATGTGGTTGTAAATTTTTATGGACATAAGGTAGCTGTTTCTGTAGTGGAGAGTGCTGTTACAAAATTGGTTTTTTTAACTTGGTGGGGTCTCTTTTTGTAAATCTATTGTTTTCGGTTACTGTGGAGAAGAAGTGTGAATTTTTCCTAACAAATATGGCTATTTCAAAAATGTAAATAGAAGCTAGCGTTAAAACCTTTAACTTTTTAAAAATTGGTCTACAGCTCTCATATGGAGGCGCTCCAGTTATTGCTCTCAAGCATTTTTTTTGCGCTATGAAAGCTCTTTGAATGTGGGACGAGTTACCCCATAGAAGTAAGCCATACCTCAATACCGACGCTACGTAGCCGTGATAGGCATTGAGTGCAGCTTCTTCATTCGCTGTTTTGCGTAACTCTCTTAATGCGTATACAAATCTGTTTATTTTTTTAGAAACATTTTCAATATGTATTCCCCAGTTACAATTTTCATCTAGTGTTAGACCTAAAAATTTAATACTATTTTCTTTGGTAATTATTTCGTTATTCTGGACTAAATTAATTTTTGGGGGATTTTGTTTGTAGTTTGCAAATTGAATGAATTTTGTTTTAGATAAATTTACTTTTAAGTTGTTTTCGTTTAGCCAATTTATTATATTGTTGATGGTTTGATTTACTTCTTGTTGATGTAATGTTTTATTATTTTCCGGTATTATTACTGACACATCATCTGCAAATAGTACGCACTTGTGTTTTGTTACATTTGGTAAGTCGTTAATATATAAAAGGAAAAGAAGAGGCCCAAGGATGCTTCCTTGGGGTACTCCAGACCCATTGTGTCTAAATAAAGATTTGTATGCCATTGCAACAAGTTTATCATTAATACGGGATACTTCAACACATTGTTGTCTATTGCTAAGATAACTTTTCAGCCATTCTAACGCTGGACCTCTGATGCCGTATCGCTCACATTTATCAAGAAGTGTATTGTGGTTAACGAGATCAAAAGCCTTGCTCATGTCTAGGAAGATAACTGAAACAGAGCGTTTCTTATCTATACTATCTGTTATGGACCTGACCAGAGAGAATGCTGCCAGAGTTGTCGACTTACCTTTTTGAAACCCATTTTGTTCTTCATTAATAATTTTATGTTTGTTTATAAATTGAACTAACCGACTATGCATTATTTTCTCGTAAATTTTTGAGAATATTGAAATAAGAGTGATAGGTCTATAATTATTTTTATCTAGCGTACTCTTGCTTTTATAAAGGGGCTTAACTATTGAAACTTTTAATTTATCTGGGAAGATTCCTTCAAATAGAGATAAATTAATAGTGTGGCACAGTATTGGTGATATGAATTCAGCACATAATTTGAGTATGTGCGTAGAGATCTCATCATACCCTACCGACTTTTTATTGTTTAGAGATATTATTAGACGAAACACTTCACTATCAGAACATGGGTTCAAAAATATGCTGGAACTGTTCCTAATGGGTTGAGATAAACAGGTATTTCTTGCAGGTTGAGGTTTTATATTAGCAACATCAATAAAAAAATTATTAAAAGAGTTAGCTATTCGAGTCGGATCGTTTAAAATACAGCCATCGTGATCTATTGCATTTATTTGATTAAATGTTTTATGGGTGTCTGTTCTATTTTTGATTATATCCCATGTAGCTTTGTTTTTATTCTTAGATTTTAGTATGTAGTTAAGGTTTGAACATTTTTTTGAGCGGAGGACACAGGATTTCAGTATTTTATTATATTTTAAATATCTAGACCGTACATCTTTATTTATACTTTTTAAGTAGCACATTTTTTTAAGCTGTCTTTTGTAAGCGCAAGATTTCCTTATACCTTTGGTAATCCATCTTGGTGATGTATTATTGACATAAATTTTAGTTTTTCTTAAGGGAAAACATAACTTATAGAATAGTAAGAAGTTTTCATGAAATATATTAAAGCTATCGTTTGCGTCAGTGTTCTCGAGAACATCGATCCATGACATATTCCCAATAGCTTCTACAAATTTTTTGATGTTATCATCTGAGTAATCCCTGTTCACATTATACCAATATTTTAGGGCAGGTTTCCTCTCTTCAACTGGGAATGTTAATGTTTGGCAAGTGTTGTGATCTGATAGAAAAACTTCGTGAGTATTTCCAGTTGAATTTTCTATGTTACTTATAATCTGATCTAAGCAAGAAAGCTGGCGTGTTGGTTTATTAATATGTAGACTTAAGCCATAGTTAGATATAAGATCTTTAAGTTTAGTTGCATCATTGTTTTCTTTCAAGGTATCAATATTTAAGTCTCCTGTAACTAGTGTTGCCCAAATGCAAGAACAAGACGAGACTTAGCCAGTCTTGGTCTTGGTCTTGCGCCAATACACCTGGTCTTGGTCTTGGTCTTGGTCTTGCGCTCCCAGTCTTGGTCTTGGTCTTGGTCTTGCAGCAAGAGTCTTGCAAGTCTTGCAATTACCTATTAGTCTATTACTATTTATTAAAGTTTACTTTAAATCTTAGAAAAACGTATTAGAATTGGAACATTGTGAGCTTGAATTAACATAGCCATAGTAAAGATCAAGCAGATTAATAAATAACTGAAGATTTGATAAGAAATTCGAAAAATCAACTGACCTATATGTCGTTTTCCATGGAAGTAACTGTTTCTTAATAAACATTTATGATTTATAAGCTTACATTTGCTAAAACATGTAAAAAAACAGCCGGCTCTATGAAAAGGATGCCGCCGCAAATCAAACAATGCCGCGTGCGGCGTACAAACACACACTAAATATTACCTACTTGTACAGACACGACGCGTGAATAAAATAGAATTAGTGCCAATCACTATTCTTTACATATAAGTGAATGTTTTGGCGTACATCTATACTAATATTATAAAGCTGAAGAGTTCGTTTGTATGTTTGATGACAGAAGTTTTAAAATAAATAAATAAGTCCTGAACGTCACTATACCTCCAAAGTTACTATTCCTCGTGGACGAAGTCGCGGGCACAGCTAGTAAATACTTACTCTCATCATCTCTCTCAGAGATATTCGGGCTGGTAAGTAATACAAAACTCTTATCGCAGGCTTTTTATTTTATTAGTAGGTAAGTACCTACGCTTTTTATATTATTTTATTAGTTTTGTAGAATTTTTTTACACGTTTCAAGTATATTTAAAAGTGGCTACAATATTTATTAAACGGGTGATATTTGAACACTTTTTTGCTATTTTTTCTTGTAAAAACTTAAGAAATATAATGACTAAATGTACAATAATAGTACCTAAGTAATTAGTTTAAAACCATATAAGTAATCAATATTATAATATATACTTACTAGAATGAATTAATATGACATCTACTACCTATCCTTACCATTTTATCCTAATCATAATACTACTTGCGTGATCAGTATAATGTATTCATTTTCATTCTAAGCACTCTGAAACTTATTTATTCTTTGGAACACCTGTAGGTACTCTACTAGGAAATTATTTTGCATGAGTATACTTACGCCCTATGGCGGCAATCAAATAGTGTCAAATGTTATGATTTCGGCGTGGCGGCAACGATTGTTTTAGATTTCAAAAGAAGCCGCCGGCGCGTGTATCATAACCATGTACTTCCGAAAAGCGGCAAATTTCTTTGAGAAGTAAGTACAAAACCTTTGATGTCGCATTATCAAAGTGCCGATGGTTAAAACTGCATGCACTCAGTTTGATTTAATAGATATTTTTTTATTCGCTATGTTTATGGTATTAGTCGTAATGCGCATAGGTCCAGTTTTTCATATTCTTTGATACAGTTTTTTGCGTCTCATAGAATTCCTAAGCGTACCTACCTATACACCGAACTGTTACACCCAACTACTCAGTGAAATAGCGCTAAGTCCTAGCTGCAAGACGCAAGAGTCTTGCAGGCTATGTCTTGTTCTTGCTCAAGTATTGCACGGTCAGTCTTGGTCTTGGTCTTGCTAAAAATACGCGGTCTTGTTCTTGGTCTTGGTCTTGCAAAAACGCAAGAACAAGACCAAGACTGCAAGACCAAGACTGAATTTGGGCAACACTACCTGTAACGATAATGCGTGTTTTACGCTTGAGTAATGTATGCAATAGTAGGTCTAATTTTTCAAAAAATAGATACGTGTTTGAATTTGGAATTCTATAAATACAAATAACAATACATTTTATAGAAGGTATCTGGACTCCACAACATTCAAATATTTTTTCAGTACATAAATCCTTAGGTAATTCTATGTTCTTAAAGTCAAACATTCTATTTATCAGAACACATACACCTCCACGCTTTTCTCTTTTTCTTGAAAACGAGCATGCAAGATTATAGTTTTTAAAATTAATATTTAATTCATCGCCTGCTCTTACAAAAGTCTCAGAGAAACAAAGAATATCTACGTTAACATTTTTATTTACTAATTCATTTAAACAGAGTTGGACAGAGTCAATTTTATTGAGTAAGCCAGCGATATTTTGGTGCAAAAGAGTAGCGGTATAATCATTTTTGCAATCAGTATTTTTACTGGTCACGAAAAAGATTATTATCTATAATAAAGTCGGGTTTTTGCTTAGTATAAGTTGAACATTGTTGATTGTTTACTGAGAAGTAGAACGGAATAGTGCCCCTTTTCGGAGGCGGATTTGAGAC
Organism: Cosmia pyralina; assembly: GCA_946251885.1. Lineage (NCBI taxonomy): Eukaryota > Metazoa > Arthropoda > Insecta > Lepidoptera > Noctuidae > Cosmia > Cosmia pyralina. Next base: position 28,894,070 of record OX276347.1, read on the forward strand.
AATTTTAGTTCCCTTAGGTTCAGTATAATGTCTTATGGCTAAGTTCTCATAGTCATTTCTGTCTATCAAATAGTTAATTCGGTTGCTAGTGTCGTATAAGAAGGCTGTCTTATATTTTGTGACATTTGATAGTGTTAGGAAGGTACATTGCTTAGAATTATTACAAAAATACAAATGCCTTTTAGTAAATTATTGAGCTTCCATTCATTTAAATATGGGTTGTAAGTTACACTTAAAATTACAATGTTTATAAATTGTAGCTTACTTAATAACGCTGCTAACTCCATGGTAATTTTTGTAGGATTTTTATCATTCTGTGCAACGCTCAGGATAATATAGTTTTCAGATGTATCTTCTATACAGTTGTAACAGTTTTTGAGAATATCCGGAGTTTGAGCGGATGGTTTTACTGTAGAAGATATTTTATATTGTTCGAATTTTGTATTCTGTCTTGTACGAACCAGTATGTCTCCCAATCCAGCACATTGTTGACCACCAAATATGTATAATTTCCGGCATTTGTTAAACTCGGGACTATTACCTCCATCTATCGTATTTTTCTTAAACAAATTCGATTGATCGTCGGTCAATCGTTTGCATGAGGCGGCAGCGCCATCCGTTGGCAATTGGTCGCAACTATTTCTGACTTTGAATTGACTTTTTTTGTTAGTATTTTTTGTGGATAATTTGCATGTGGCGCCATCTATTAACGTCTCGTTTAATAATGCTTCGTTTTGAATATCTCTAGTCTTTTGGAAGTTCTGGATTTTCAATTCCTCTGCATCGATGGCATTACTTTTTGTTTTTCTATTACGATGACATCTTGGTTCAGGGGTTCTACTTGAAGAGGCAGAGCACGTTGTCAAACATGAAATTTTATGCTCCTGTTCATGAATCTTTTCTTCCAAAGCTTTTTTTTCTAATAATAAATTATCAATTTGTGTATGGGCATTTTCTAATTTCGCCTTTAAATCAAAAACTGTTTCTTGAAGTTCTACGGTTTCTTGGCAATTACGTGTAGATAAATCGGGTAGACTTCTATGAAAGTTGTTTGAGTCGGTTGACAAAAACGACAGGTCATCTATTGATGATTTATTAGAATTTCTAGGATTTTTTTTCCGAAAAGTAATATTTTCCATTTTTGCAGTATGAAGAGAAATTAAAAAGTGTTCTAAAATAAGTTCAAAAAGTTTAGTGGTTCGTCAGGATCGAACGCACACCTTTCAACTTGTGAGTATGCTGCACTAAAAGTAGTGCCACGAGAGTTTTCTGTTATACTAACAAAATACGTATGTTAGTTTAGCAATCCAAAGATTTGAATTTGAATGAAAACGTTAAAAAAAAGCGTCGCTTCGCGCGCTGTTTGAAATGGTTTGAATTTTTTATTTGTTTACACTTTTATTTGCTTTTAGTTCGAAATCAAATCCAGTTCACTTTTAGTATGGCTTAAATTACGGACACTATGGATAAACGTATTTCAATGCAATGTTTAATGTAATCGTTGACTTCACTTGGTCTGTTTATATTCGTTATTTACTTTGGTTGTCAATGTTTTGTTGTTTTAGAACTATAAACGATAGTATTAGTTGTTGCCTACGTTTACACTGAGTCACTGCTTCTAGTTGTATACACTTGAAATAGTAAACTCATAAAATAACACTAATAACTATTTTTAATTATTTTTTAAATACGGAGCCGAACTGTACGTGACGGCAGCGCCATCTCGTAATTTCCGCCATCTCGTATCAATAATTATCATTCACTAGAAACAGTTTTAATAAAAATTGTAAACTGGTAAGTATGCCAACTTTCATCGAAAGGAAAAATATAGACGGTTGTGGAAAAGAAATATAGATAACTCACCTGCTAAGCAGCAACCGTCTCCGGCAAGGAAAAGAACGCCAATGAACAAGACCGAGCGCGCGCGCTCTAAAATGCGCTCCCCTCTCTGACCTGGTGACGTCATGAGAGCGAGACAGAGCTATATCGCTAGAAACGTAAGGAAAAAAGGCACAGGAAACAAGGTTCAGCTTATCTCAATAGTTTAATTATGCTTCGAATAACGGTCAAGTGGTTTAATAAGGGATGATATTGTAGAAATGAATAAAATCATAAGTTGTTTTATTTATATGTATATATTAGGTCTTTACCTATGAAATTGCCGTTCTGCAGTACTGGCCATTTCAAATCAAAATAATTTTTGTTTGGCTAAGAATTCTAATTTCAAATTAATTTTATTTAAATTACTTAACATTTTCAATTGAGGTTTTTTAACTTTAAAGTTAAATTATTATTATTTTTATTAGAATTTTTTTTATCAAAAACATAATAATTTATAATATTAAAAATTAAATAAATTAGTAAAAAGAAAAAAAAAAGAAATTAATCAATTAATTGGTATTATTTGTGGAATAAAAGAATATTACATTAAATAGTAATAATTTAAATTTGAAACATGGATTTTTTTTCCAAAAGTAGTCATTTGTTTATTGATTAGTGTTATATTTTCATCGCATTTCAATCTTTTTCGTCATCATGGATACGTTAAAAATTCGAGTAATTATGGAATATGAGTAGGTACCACGCAACATCAACGACGTTTACGGAGGTAACACTACAAACCAACGCACCACTTGTTATTGGTTTGCTCGCTTCCGTTCTGGAAATTTCGACCTGAAAAATGAACCTCGCGGTCGTCCGAAGACTTTGGTCGACAATGACGAATTAAAGGCGATTGTGGAAGCTGATGATACACAATCTACGGCTGAATTAGCAGCAGCTTTCGACGTTAGCGTCAAAACAATATTGGTCCATTTGCGTCAAATTGGCAAGGTAAAAAAGCTTGACAAATGGGTGGCCCACGAACTCAATGATCGCCAGCGCGAAGTACGCGTCGAGACGTGCCTTGCACTGCTCAACAGACACACAAATGAAGGAATTTTGAACCGCATTGTTACTTACGATGAAAAATGGATTCTGTTTGATAACCGCAAGCGCTCAGCAAGTTGGTTGGATCCTGGTTCAGCACCTAAACAATGCCCTAAACGAAAACTTTCCCCTAGAAAAGTGATGGTCACTGTTTGGTGGTCTAGCGCCGGTGTGATTCATCACAGCTTCTTACCAAACGGGGTGAACATTACTTCAGATGTGTACTGTGAAGAACTGAACACAATGATGGAGAAGCTGGCACATTTCCAACCAGCATTGGTCAATCGCTCGTCTCCGCTGCTCCTGCACGACAACGCGCGACCTCATACTGCACAGCAGACGGTCTCCAAGTTGCAATAACTGGGGTTGGAAGCTCTCCGTCATCCGCCCTACTCACCAGACCTTGCGCCTACAGACTACTACTGTTTCCAGAATTTGGATAACTTCTTGGCGGGAAAAAAATTCAATACCCGAAAGGCAGTACAAAATTCCTTTGAAGAATTTGTTGCCTCCCGTCCAGCTGATTTCTTTAAGAAGGGCATCAATAAACTGCCATTGCGTTGGCAAAGATGCATTGATTGCATGGGTGATTACTTCGATTAATACAAATAAAAATGCATGAAAAAAATTCGTTTAAATTTTTTCATACAAAACGGCAATTTCATAGGTAAAGACCTATTATCTCATGTCATGACCGAGTTCTCATCCTCCTCGCTAATACTATAAAATAATTAACATTGAACTTGTTTGAATAATTGTTAAGTAGGTACTGCGTAGTTGGACTAGAATAGTTGGTTTCTTCCCAGCTGTTACTGTGTAATAGGAATAGTTAAAAACTAAGAATAACTTGTAGTCGTCAGGTACTGCACAGCTCACTGCTCCTATGAGTTATCGATTGATAGGCACTAAAGAATGAAGCAGCAGGATAGTTTGATAAACAAAATGCTGTGCAATAGCACACAAACACAAACCATGAATACCGAAAATACTTGGGGTAACCCCCTTGGGGGGGTTGGGGGGCCCAAGTATTTTCGGTATTCATGGTTTGTGTTTTTTTCGCAGATAAACAAACAAATGTTTTTAGACTAATAAATGTCATTGTCAAAATTACCTACATTTCGCATGTTGCCGATCCACCATACCACCATATTTATTTTGTGTTGCTCTCCTTGATCGAGTTAATTTTAATGTACATTAGTACAGTCAAATTAAAGAAAATTAGCATTAAAAACGGTTACTCTATTGTATAGCGATAATTACATTAAGTGTACAAAGTACTAGCCCAGACTCCATACATTTCTAGAACATCTCCTTTGCACACATAGAGGGTCCGATGACAATACAATAATTTTAAAAAAATTGTCGCTTTTACCCAGATCAGGATCATCAGGATTAACGATTTACTCTAAAAAAAATAAAAATAAATTGTAGTACCTAGTTACCTATTTAAAACTAAAACACACGCTTTAATACCATTAAACTGAACTAAAAAGCAAAAAATATTTTTTTCAATATAAGAATAAAGTGATTAGCAAGAAAATTCATTAATTTTCTCATCATCATCGTCTGTCATTGTGAAAAAAGCGTGGGGTGCTTTGTACGACATTCTTACACTAACTCTGTAATTCGAAAGCACCCCACGCTTTTTTCTTACAATGACGTGAATTCAATCGTTAATCACTTTATTTTTATATTGAAAAATTTATTTTTTACTTTTTAGTTCAGTTTAATGGTATTAAAGCGTGTTGTTTTAGTTTTTTAAACTATAATTTTTTTAACAACACTATTAAATATTGTTTTATTCAATCCACTTATCCCCATCCCTATATATTAAAATTATATTAATAAAGTAGGTAAGCCAAAAATACTTTAGCCACTTTTAGCGGAATTTCGAAAGTAATTTTATTTACAAAACTAGCGACTTTTTTCTTTGATGTAGCCACAAACTAATTAATGGTCCTAACGGCAACACTGCTCGTTTTGCCTCAGCTAAGATATCCTATCAAATGTAAACCTAAGGTGGAATCCTTATGGTTAATTTTTGTATGATACGATTTTTGGAGAGCTTAGTCCTGTTTATATTTTAATATTAGGTCCATGATACTAGCTTGCTACATATTACTAATCTGTGCATGATACAAATGTACTCTGTGACCTGTGGACCATTGGTGTCAGATTTCAGTGTTACCAGAGTAATTATATGATAGCTACGAAACAATCATATTATTTTGATTATTTTTTCTTATTTAAAATTATTGACTATGATGTACAGATTGTAAACCTTTTTAATAAAATTATTTGATACTAATATAAATGCAAAAAAAATATACGTAACGTATTTTACTTGTAGTTGGTGAAATATTTTCTACCATCTTTAACATTTTTATATTTTGGCTATTGACCAAAAGAGACAAACGGCCTCAGTTCGGGCTATCTCTCTCGACTCATTTTGCCTCAGCTAAGATATCCTATCAAAAGTAAACCGAAGGTGCAATCCTTATGGTTTTTTTTTTTGTATGATGCGATTTATGGAGAACACTTTCAATACTAAAGTAAGTTTATTTTAAGGATGTCATGGTACGAAAAGTCAAAGTAAGATTATAATAATACTGTTTTAAGAGTTTTTTTTTTTTTGGCAATTGAGCCGATGTCGACTATTCTGACAGTGTCACGTTTGGACAGCAGCGCAGAGAAGCGGGCCGTCGACTTTGTACTTTGTGGTAGATCTAGTTGTTAGTCGCTAAAAAAAAAACGAGGACAAAGGTTAAGGACAACATAAATAATCTAGATTACAATCATAATATAAAATAGGGTGATAAATAGCACAAAAAAAAAATACAATACATATTTACTTATTTATTACGCACACCAGCTACAATTTAATATCATTTTCATTTAAAAAGATTGTTAAAATTTTAATAATTTTGGGAGAGAAGTGGGATAAAAGGCAATGGAAGTTAGTTGGAAGAGGAATGTTACATTTGGAAATTTTTCGATAAAGGTCGAAGGATTTGGTATTCAAGGAGCAGGAGAAAAATATATGATCCAAAGTACCTTCCGCAAGACCACATTTGCACAGGGAGCTGTCCCTAACATGAATCTTATTCAAAAACACTGGGCTACAACAATGTCCGAGTCTTAATCTGCAAAGCGTCGAAACGGTTTTTTTGGACAATTTCGGATATTCAAAAAACCAAGGTTTCCGCTGGATGTCGTGCTGTATAGCTGCGTAGTAGATTCCCTTGGCGGTTTAAGAGTTGGTGGTAGGCCTCGGACTTCTGAAGCCTCAGATCAACTTTGTTGATTCGAGTCTGAAATGAAAAATCAAAAATGCTTGTTTTTTTGCTTTTCGTGTGGGTACGAACAAGGGTCTACCTACGGTCTACTGATTTTGGTGTTTAACCCGAAATTTATAAAAACTAAGTGCTGAAGTGAAGGGCTAAGCACCTTTATTATTCTTTGACTACATTTGTATGTACAGACGCCACCACATCAAGCTACTACAATCTGTCAAATTTCTTTGATATATTTTCATCTTTATTACCGACTTCAAAAAGGAGGAGGTTCTCAATTCGTCGGAACCATTTTTTTTTTTTTTTTTTTTTTATGTATGTTCCCCGATTACTCGAAGATGGCTGGACCGATTTGGATTTTTTTTGTTTTATTCGAGAGGGTATACATCACAGTTGGTCCCATATAAAATTGTTTAACTTTGCTTTGGTAGTTTTTGAGTTAGCTTCAATAGTACGTATTTTTTTCACACTTTTATATGGATGATGTTCTAGTTTGTTTTGCAGGTAGTGGTATTACAATTTGTGTGGGGTAGGTACACAACTAAAAAGTGAAAAATAAAAACTTTTTTACAAAAAAATACAACCGACTTCCAAAAACAACACTACAAAGTGAAAAATAACATTAATTACGGAAGTCGGTGGCAAAAAACGAAAATATATTTAACACCGACACCGACACCGACTTCCGAAATTAAAGTTATTTTTCACTTTGTAGTGTTGTTTTTGGAAGTCGGTTGTATTTTTTTGTAAAAAAGTTTTTATTTTGGCTTAAGCATTAGGTTCAAGGTTCATTGGGAAAATTTGACAGATCCGGGTGGCTTGACCTGCTGGCGTCTGTACATATTAAAACAAACTAACAGATTTAAAAGAATAATGTGTATAATGGTATATAAAAAACTTTTTTGCAAAAAAAAAACAACCGACTTCCAAAAAAATACTCATTACCCTGCCCTTATCCCAATCTATTTGGGGTCATGCAAATGAAAAGGCTTACTATGTGGGTCTCAAATATATGTTTTTTTTTTTTAAATTTTAAAATAAATTGTTTTAAAATTATTTAAGAAAATGTACGAAAATTGACCATTCCCCCCCTTATCTCCGAAACTACTGAGCCTAAATTTTTTACAGGAAAACCTATAAAAAGTCTGTGGTCTTAAAATAACATGGTAAATCTATCAATATTGTGAGTACAAACTTACATTTACAGTTGGAATGTATGGAAGAACATGTTTTTCAACTACAATGTTAAGTTTGTTCTTAAGATAAATTCATCCCAACTACGGAACCCTTCATTGTGCGTGGTCCGACACGCACTTGACCGGTTTTTTTCCATACTTCTCTATTATTCGTCATCTCGGTAGTCACCCCCTTTCTAGCCATGTCATCTTTCACACAATCCATCCATCGTTTCTTTGGTCTTCCCCTACTCTTATAGCCATCGACATTCATACTCAAAACTTTCCTCACGACATTTTCCTTACTCCTCCGCATCACATGCCCATACCATGACAACCGATTTCCGCACAACTTTTCAGTCACCGGTGCAACTTTCAGACTTCCTCTTATTTACTCATTTCTTATTCTATCCATTCGTGTAACACCACACATCCCTCACGCATTCTCATCTCAACTGCATGCAACTGCTTTTCATTCATTCCTTTTGTGGCCCAACATTTTGATCCATACAAGACAGCAGGTCTAACCATTGTTTTATAAATCTTCCCCTTAAGTTTAAGGGGAATGCGGGAGTCGCAGATTGTTCCTGTGACCTGCCGCCATTTCATCCATCCAGTTTTAATCCTATGCTTAACCGTCCGATCTACTTCGCCATCGCTTTGCACGTGTGAACCGAGATACCGAAACTGGGAGCAGACTGGGAGAAGCGCGCCATCAAGCGCTATGGCTCCAGAACTGAAGATACCGCCGAAATCGCAGAACATATATTCAGTTTTGGTTCTGCTGATTTTCAAGCCAACATTCTCCAGTTTCTGTCCATTTCCAAAAAAATACTACAAAGTGAAAAATAAGTTTAATTTCGAAAGTCGGTGTCTTCGGATCTGTATTTTAGTTTTTTGCCAACGACTTTATTTTATTTTTTTTACTTTTCACTTTTTAGTGGGTCAGTCTGTAATTTATCTAAGTTACAATAGCCTAATGTCAACTGCTCATTCAACCTTTTACAAAATATTGCTCTTCCCGACACAAGGACGTTAATTGTTGAGGAGTTCTCCCAGTAAGGAACCAGGAGAACTGGAACTGATGGTGAAGTCACCATCAGCTCCACTTCAACATATGTATTGTGACGAGCATAAATTGCTTAGCAGTTATCAAATCGCAACCCGTGAAATACGTATTATTGAGTAGGTAGTTACGATGGCCATCTGTGGTCTTCTTCATCAGTTCCACTTCATCGATTTATCTGGGATCGATTTATCATCAGATCCTGGTTTCCTTGTCATGGTCCACATGAAGGACTAAGTGCGGAAACCATACCCTCCACTTCATCAAATGGTGCTTTCCAGGAGCAAATGCACGAGTTACTATAAAAAAAATACCCAAATCACTATAGATGTGCCTATAAAATTAAAGGTTCCCCTCGATTTCTCTGGTTTCGATTTTATTTTTCTTGACACACATAAAAAAAATATAAATACGGTCGTATTGAGAAACCTCCTTTTTTTGAAGTCGGTTAAAAAGGAGGGGAAAGGATCATAGGTAGATCATCAAAAAATTCGTCCGCATCGCTGTCAACAGGAAAAGTGCCCAAAAGGCTGGCTTGACTACACTGTATGTTATTCAGTAGAATACTGTTCTGAAATTACTATTAATTGCTGTTTTCTACTGTTATTTTTAGTTATTGTTCAGAGGTTATTTTTATGTTTGATTTGCTGTTTTTCGTTTGGTAGGGTTGGCAACACTAATTGAAATAATAAGTACGTATTGTATGTTAATGTATTGATAAAATTATTCTTTGTGGTTTGTGTTCATTTTAGTTTAATACGTGATAATATAAGTCCTGTTACCCCAATACTAAGAAAATTGTGCTTCTCAGTTCATATTCTTTACAGTACGTGGCTAGTTTTTAGTGTTTCATGAGTGCTTCTATTGTATAGTAACATTATGGGGATTTTCGGTAATTCTTCACCTTTTGATCAAGATGTTGGTAAGTTTTCGTTACAGTGTCAAAAGTGATGGGGCTATGTTTAATGTTATGTAGTAATTAGGCGTAGGTACACGAAGACGTTCACTTCATGGGCGTCAGTTTTTGATGATCACATCAGTGCTCTTACAAAGTTCATTCAAGTCACAAGTCAAATGATTTATTTGAAATAGGCAGTTTTGAGTTCAGAGGGAGGCACCAGGTTCCTGGTGAGTGGTAACTCACTGACTGGAATGTGCAAGTTTCTTTGTAACCAAAGTGAAGTGATAGCAATAATTAAGATGTTGTGAAACCCACAAGCTATATTCATTTTACTTTTCATTCTCTAATAGTGTGCGTACGATTGTTTTGCCAAGTAAATTTGTGTTAAGTAAATTGACTATTTGTGGCCCACTAGTTTTACTTACCACCTTGGCATGACATTGATATTGTCTGACAAAAGGTGTAAAACCCTTTGGTGATGCATCAGAATGCAGTGAACTCTAGTATCATCATGTCATATGAGTCATATTAAGTTTTGCAATATCAAGTGAGTACACACATCTACAGCTCATGCAATACCAATGATTGTAAGCCTCAGAGCATGAGCCGTGCTCCAACAACTCAAGACCACCACAAAGCAGCTGTAGGAGTTTCCCTCATGACCTTTACACTTTGAATGCCATAAAATTTGTGTGGACATTCTGCCTTGCAAGCAATTCTTTTCTAACCAAGTTGTAACGGCATGGAATAGGCTTCCGGGTATTGTTGTGACGCACTGAACTGTTTCAAGAATCGACTGGACAGCAGGGTTTGTAAAAATCATGGTTTATTTGTTTCTGACAGTTTTTATTTTTTATTTTTAAAAAGAAATTTATTGTTTAGATAAGTATTTGTCTTAATTTTCACAGTAAATGTCTACCATTTACTGTGAAAATTAAATTGTATGGAATTGCGGATACCAGCCCGTATATACCTAGTTGTTTGTTTGTGCCCACATCACGTAAAAGTCACTCATTAGATTCAAAATCGAATTACTGAAAGACGAAGCTTTATTGTGAGTTACATTTAGGGTTTATTACATCAAAATCAACCAACAGCATGCATGAGTGACCACTTCTATCTTTATGAAGAATAGACACTCTCTTTTTATACAAATTGACATTTTGTTTCTACATTTTTGACATAGCACCATAGAAATTCTTCCACAATCTGTCATTTTGTCTCGTTTCTACCAATCTTTGTCTAGGTCCTTTTTTTTTTTCTCCTTTTTGGCAACAGCCGATGTCGACTATTCTGCCAGCGTCATGTGGAGACGGCAGCACATCGAGATGAGCCGTCGAACTTTTCGCTTTGTGGTAGTTGTTATTTGTTAATGTTAGTAGTTGCGAGGACAAGACAAGTTTTGTTAGTTATGTTAGTTTTTTTTTTTTTTTTTTTTAAATACATAAATTATTCTTCAACTACAAAATAACACAGATATTTACAAAGTTATGATTATTATTACAACAATTATAGACACCCACCACTGGACTACATTTTTAAATCATTGTCATTTAAAACATTTTGCTAGGATTTGGATTAGTTTTGGTGAAAAGTTAGGAGGGAATGGAAGTTAGTAGGCAGAGAGATTTTAACTGTGGGAAAGCTTAAGGTACAATTCAAAAGATTGTGAGTTTGAAGGACACGAGAAGAAAATATGGTCCAGAGTACCCTCGTCAAGTCCGAATTCACACAAGTAACTATCACAAACACGAATCTTATTTAGGAATACTGGACTGCAGCAGTGACCGGGTCTCAGTCTGCACAAAGATGAAACAGTTCTTTTGGATAATTTGGTACATTTAAAAAACCAAGGTTTCCGCAGCATGTTGGGTTGGATACTGGCGTAGTACGCTCCCTTAAGTTTTGACCTTAGTTGCCACACTGCTGACCACGAGTTATGCATTTTATGTTTGGTGTCAGCCCGTAGGTCGTAACAATGGACAACATAATTCTTTTGATCAACGTGGTTGGATGTTGCAAATTTAGCCAGCGAGTCAGCACACTCGTTGCCACCTATACCCGAGTGACTGGGAATCCAAGCTATTTCAATGTTTAACCAGGTGCAGAACAGTACCTGGGGTCTGTCCATCCTTTAAAGAATCGTGTACAATGTATGGCGGACTATCCCTTATTGTGTAAGACTGTCTTCCAGTTTCTTTTTTAGGTAACTTTTGAGGAATTGATACAGTAGCCGGAGAACAATTAGCTAGTCTTTTCCTACTTGTAGATTCGGAATCCATTAAATCATTTTGCACATTGTCATTGGGGAGCGAAACCGTTAAAACCGGAGTATAATCAAAGGGATCAGGAGGATCAGGGGGTTTTTTTTTGTCCATGGTGGGTAGGAGGTAAAATTTTTAAAATATAAAAAGTTAGTGTATAAGAATATTCTCGATTGAAGTTCACACTTGTAAAATTCACTAAAATCGAAAAAATTCGTTACACAAACAGAAGCACGTGTTATAATTACCTTCACCACTACCAACGAAAGTCGTCTAGGTCCTTTTCTATGTAGACTATTTTGGAAGAAAGTTTTCCATTCAAACTGTTAAAATCACACTGACAACTGACAATTGTCTAGGGTAGTGAAGACAATTTGACTTTGTAATTGCCATGCTAAAGACAGCAGACATCTTCCTACTCCATGGCCCCAATCTACAAAATCATGATTTTACAGGAAAGCGTTTTGAATGCAAAACTGATAATAACAAAGCTATCTTCTAATTTACATCATTTAGTTATTATGGCATTAACAAGGAAATAGTTAAGGACTTTATTACTGTAATACAAATGTTTAACCTGAAATAAAACATCAATTAAATTACTCACCTAAAGAAGCCTAATAATACATGAGATGAGACCATTGTTCTGTCCCTTTTTTGCATCCGTTCTCCCTCCTTGTCGCGTACTACCGCTTTCTCTGTCTCTCCTCCCACCACCAGTCGGTTTCTTCTATAATCTGAGGGTATTAGGCTTCAAATTTAGGTAATTTAATTTATGTATTATTTCATTTAAAATGTTTGTATTAAATAACTAGACAGTAAATTTGAAGCCTACATACATGATTCACTTGTTTAGTATCGCCTGGTGGTGGTGGAGACGTCAATGTGACTATTAGATTAAAGATTTAGATCACGCAACAATGAAAAGGAATGGTCCCTTATCCAACAGATTGGCATGATGCTACAGGTGAACGAAATATACACAGCATAGCAACTACCTAATGGTATGGTGTTTACTACAGAGCTACTAAAAATAAAAAATAAAAATGAGGTTTATAGAGTAAAGTAGTTTTATTTTCAGAATAAAAAACAAAGTACTAACACTAAGTACTACTAGTAGTACCTTTTAGGGTTCCGTACCCGAAGGATACCAAATGGAACCCTGTTACTAAACCTCCGCTGTCCGTCTGTCTGTCTGTCTGTCACAAGGCTGTATCTCATGGACCGTACTAATAGGTGCATAGTTGAAATTTTCACAGATTGTGATTTTATATAACGGCTATAACAACAAATATTAAAAATAAAATTAAAGTTAAAAATTATAGGGGTTCCCCATACCATAAACTTAATTTTGAAAAAAAAATCTTACCCTAGCACACGTGGGGTGTCATTGTCTAGAACTGTAGTAAAGTACAAATATATTGTTTATTTTTTTTATCTTCAAAAATGAAGAAATAGGGGGCCGTAAAAGTTGTCAATTTTAAATAATTTTTGCACAAGCTCCATCGCAACAATTAAACAAGTTAGGAATTTGAAACTTCTGCATATCATGTACCATATTTTATGCTGTATTTAATCAAAAAATACTAAAAACTACGATTCATAAGGTATTTTGTTTAAATATGGGCGATTTTCTGCAACTGCAAAAAATAACCTTGTAATTCAGTGTCATTATGAAATACAAAGTTACCTTTGCGATTGTTAAAATTTAAGATAAAAATATTCATCGTTTTTATTCTTTATTTTATTTTCATAAATATTATATAAAGTTAAAAATTAAAGGGGGTTTCCAATAAAGTCCCCATACAAGAACCGTGGTTTTTTAAACTGAAGTATATATTTTTTTAAATGTAGTGTTAAATATTGTGGTGGTACGGACACCTTCGTGTGCGAGTCCGACTCGCACTTGGCGGGTTTTTTGTCATACTTAGTAAGTAGCGACGACTCGACTAGCGACTCGCTCAATTCATTTAATACGTGTGCATAAAGTACACTAGCAAATCATAAAAACATTTTGAGTAATTATTATGAATCACACTGCACATCACAAATTAGAAAGAGAGGTTTGAGCTTCTGTTTTCTTTACTTCTTTACAGTAAAATCTTCTGAATGTGTTTTGTGATCTCCAATTGCCTCTGGATAGAATGCTGTCAACTCATACCAACTTTTTGAAGCTACAACAGCCCTAAAACTTCCAGCTGGGGCTTCAATTCAATCCCAGCGTCCATTAATATTTTGTTAACCCAGTCAGCTATAACACAACGTGAAGCAGTAACAAACACATTTAGCTTCACTTTACTGTTCTCTCCAACTGAAATCAAATTTAAAAGCCTATCCGACATGGGTAGACTGTCGAGTCTAAACAAGAACCGATGTATTATACATACAACAGTACGCAATCAATATGTCTTTATCCAAACGCTATCGCGCTATAAGTACCAAGAAAGTGATTATAAATTGTTTGAAACGATGATGACAGCATCCTTATACATATTGCACTAACTAGTCTATAGGCTTGCACAAGTTAGCCGCATGTAAATTGACTATGGTGATAATAACAGAGTCCATTATTTATAGAACGCGCCACAAGCGAGAACAACACGAGCGAGGAATGGGGGCTGATCATGGAGATATGTGACCGCGCCGGCGCCTCCACGCAGAGCGCCAAGGAGTGCCTGCGGGCCGTCATGCGGCGCCTCGCGCACCCCGACCCGCACGTGCAGGTACACGCGGCCACGCTGCTGGACGCCTGCGTGGCCAACTGCGGCCGCGCCTTCCACCTCGAGGTGGCCTCGCGCGACTTCGAGACCGAGTTCCGCCGCCTGCTGGCGCGCGCGCAGCCCGCCGTGGCGCAGCGCATGCGCGCGCTGCTGCGCAAGTGGGCCGAGGGCGAGTTCCGCGACGACCCGCAGCTCGACCTCATCCCCTCGCTGCACGCCAAGCTGCGCGCCGAGGCGGGCGAGGCGCCGCGGCCCGCGCACTCCGCCGCCGAGCCCGCGGCCGCGCAGGCGCAGCGCGAGCAGGACGAGCTGGCGCGTGCCATCGCGCTGTCCCTGCGCGACGCGCCCGCGCCCGCTCTCACGCCGCTGTACCCGCGCGTGGACGCGCCCGAGCAGCCGGCGCGCAAGGTGCGCGCGCTCTACGACTTCGAGGCGGCCGAGGACAACGAGCTGACGTTCTTGGCCGGCGAGATCGGTATGCGCCGCTCCCCGCGAGCCTTCCTCCGTCTCCACTGTACTTTAGCACCCGCTCGTCCGAAACTTCACAATTTTATAGCGTGTTGATGACTTCGAGTAAACCACTTACGCAAAATATTATATATACACTTGCAAAAAAAACGGGCACCTAAAGAAATTTACGTTCTAAGGTCGATTTGAGTTAATTAAATAAAATTTAATTGTTTGACGTAGTAAAAACGGGCACCTAAAGAAATTTACGTTCTAAGGTCGATTTGAGTTAATTAAATAAAATTTAATTGTTTGACGTAGTAAAAACGGGCACCTAAAGAAATTTACGTTCTAAGGTCGATTTGAGTTAATTAAATAAAATTTAATTGTTTGACGTAGTCTGTATACTTATAATCGTGTAAATTAATACGCGTGACGTGAATTCTGACACTTTTTTTTTTAATTTTCGATGAATTCTTTAAAACCGATGTACACGGCCGAACAATAAGAAGTGGTCGGCAATAAAGACAAGAACATGTTTTTACTTTTTTTAATTAAATAAAGTTAAAATGTAAAAACCTAATAACGAGTGTGACCTCCTTTTGCCAAAATCACAGCTTGAATCCTTCTGGGCATGCTTTCCACGATGTTATTAATAACGTTTTGAGGAATACGTACCCACTCTTCTGCAATTACTCTTTTTATCTCCCTGATGTTTTGTGAAGCAGGTTGCACTGATCTTATCCGTCTCTTTAGAACATCCCAGACATGCTCAATTGGATTGAGGTCAGGACTTCGAGCTGGCCAATCTAAACGACGGATTCTAACTTCTTGCATGTACTCTTCCACGTCGCCAGAACGGTGCGGGCGAGCATTGTCGTCCATAAGAATGGGATCTTTCCCGAGTGCAGTCAATGCGGGTTGTGCATATTGAATTAGGACTTCCATTAGTACCGGTGTGCATTTAATGTTCCATTTTCTATGAAAACTAACTCCGTACGGTCCGTCGAATTAATTGCTGCTCAAAACATAACAGAGCTTCCGCCATAAGGAGTGATTTCTTCGAAACACACTTCCGCATAGCGTTCCCGTGGTCTTCGCAGCACTCGCCGGCGTCGGTCCTCTCCATACAAAGATATTCTAGCTTCATCAGAAAACAATACTTTATTCCATTCCTCCAGAGTCCATGAAGCACAGTTCGAGCAACTGAAGTCGAGCAACACGGTGCTCACGGAGTAATTTAGGGCCCCGAGCTGGGCGGTAACTCCTGATATTGGCAGCCAAAAGCCTCCTCCTGACCGTCCACAAGCTAACTTCTACTCTTCTTACTTCTTCAAGGCTCTTCTTCAGGTCCACTCTTGACGCCTTACGATTCCGCAACGCCCGACTCACCAACATCGGTCATCTCTTGGTTCTGTGCATCGATTTCTTCCCGAACCGGGTCTTCTTTTGACCGAACCGGTCTCTTGATACCGTTGCCAAGTCCTCTGGACAGTTGAACGACTCACATTTAGCCGCTGAGACACGTAAGTTTGCGAACAACCTTCTTCAAGTAGGGCTATAATTTTACCGGCCCTTATCGCTTTATCACTCATATCAAAAAGTGGTATTTAATGTAAAAAAAAAGGTTAAATTGTTTTATATACGTACATCTGTGCGCTCTAATTATCAATCTTAGTGTTAGACATTGTTTCTCAGTAAGTGAATTATGTATGCAATTCTTATGAGAAATAAAGTTGTTCTTAAACCTTAATTTGCAGAAAATATCCAAAAAGTTTAAAAATTTTAGTAAGTAGTAAAAAATCGTTTCAGAAATTCGCGCCATTAGTAAAGCAATTTTACAATAATCCACAATAATATTTTTTTTTATTTTGTTAATTTCAAAATTAAAATTTACGACATAAAGAATTATGCCAGGATGCTTCAAATAACATGTCAAATTAATAAAACCTCTTTCTTGTTCTTTTTCATTGAACTAGAGAAAAAAATCTAAAGTGCCCGTTTTTTTTTGCAAAAGAGTGTAATATTATTATTATTATATATTATTATATATATCTTTTAATATAATATTATTATATTAGGTCTTTACCTATGAAATTGCCGTTCAGCAGTACTGGCCATTTCAAATCAAAATAATTTTTGTTTGGCTAAGAATTCTAATTTCAAATTAATTTTATTTTAAAAACATGGATTTTTTTTTCCAAAAGTAGTCATTTGTTTATTGATTAGTGTTACATTTTCATCGCATTTCAATTCTTTTTCGTCATCATGGATACGTTAAAAATTCGAGTAATTATAGAATATGAGTACCGTCGTGGCAGCAACGCGGCACAAGCGGCACGCAACATCAACGACGTTTACGGAGCTAACACTACAAACTAACGCACCACTTGTTATTGGTTTGCTCGCTTCCGTTCTGGAAATTTCGACCTGAAAAATGAACCTCGCGGTCGTCCGAAGACTTTGGTCGACAATGACGAATTAAAGGCGATTGTGGAAGCTGATGATACACAATCTACGGCTGAATTAGCAGCAGCTTTCGATGTTAGCGTCAAAACAATATTGGTCTATTTGCGTCAAATTGGCAAGGTAAAAAAGCTTGACAAATGGGTGCGCCACGAACTCGATGATCGCCAGCGCGAAGTACGCGTCGAGACGTGCCTTGCACTGCTCAACAGACACACAAATGAAGGAATTTTGAACCGCATTGTTACCTGCGATGAAAAATGGATTCTGTTTGATAACCGCAAGCGCTCAGCAAGTTGGTTGGATCCTGGTTCAGCACCTAAACAATGCCCTAAACGAAAACTTACCCCTAGAAAAGTGATGGTCACTGTTTGGTGGTCTAGCGCCGGTGTGATTCATCACAGCTTCTTACCAAACGGGGTGAGCATTACTTCAGATGTGTACTGTGAAGAACTGAACACAATGATGGAGAAGCTGGCACATCTCCAACCAGCATTGGTCAATCGCTCGTCTCCGCTGCTCCTGCACGACAACGCGCGACCTCATACTGCACAGCAGACGGTCTCCAAGTTGCAAGAACTGGGATTGGAAGCTCTCCGTCATCCGCCCTACTCACCAGACCTTGCGCCTACAGACTACTACTTTTTCCAGAATTTGGATAACTTCTTGGCGGGAAAAAAATTCAATGCCCGAGAGGCAGTACAAAATGCCTTTGAAGAATTTGTTGCCTCCCGTCCAGCTGATTTCTTTAAGAAGGGCATCAATAAACTGCCACTGCGTTGGCAAAGATGCATTGATTGCATGGGTGATTACTTCGATTAATACAAATAAAAAATGCATGAAAAAAAATCGTTTAATTTTTTTCATACAAAACGGCAATTTCATAGGTACCTATTATTATAATTTGTGTAATAAAATATAAAACTCACGGTTTTCTCCTCGTAGCCAATGTAAAATATGCACATTTATCAACAATAATAGTTGACTTTACCAACGCACCACCGCTCAGGCGGACAGTCGGACCACGACTGATCGCCCCACCACTCGCGGTATTTATAGCCGAGCGACGTACGCGCCTGAGGCAACGTCACAATACTGTCATCGGCTAGTATTGCGATGTAGTGACATCTACACACTACAGCTACTATATACAGAAGCGACGGGTGCTAAAGTACAGTGGTTCCCCTTCCTCCGCCCGCGTCGGTGCCGCTCACGTGCGACTGTTCATTGTTCGCAGTTCACGTGACCGACTCCAGCGACCCGAACTGGTGGAAGGGGTACAACGAGCGAGGCGATGGCCTGTTCCCGGCCAACTTCGTGACGGGTGACCTGGCCGAGCCGGCGCCAGCGCGCGCGCCCTCGCCCGCCGCTGCCGCGGCCGTGGCCGGGGGCGCAGGGGGCGCGCGCGACGAGCCGCCCGCGTGTATCCACGAGGCCACGATGGACGCGGCGCTGGCGCTGCTGCACGAGGCGGACCCGCGCGAGGCGGGTGCGGGCGCGGGCGAGGCGGAGCTGGCGCGGCTGGAGGCGCGCGCGCACGCAATGGGCTCGCTGGTGGACGCGGCGCTGGAGCGCGCGGACCGGCGCCACGCGCGCCTGACGCAGCTGTCGGCGGAGCTGGTGGACGCGCTGAACCTGTACCACTCGCTGATGCGAGACCCGCTGAAGCCAGCGTTCGGGCACGGGCCGGGCATGCCCCCCCCTCCCGCGTACCCGCCACACGCCTTCGGGCCCCCGCCGCTGCACCCGCCGCCCCCTCGGTACGTAAAGCAGCGTCTTGCAAAGTGACACGGAAATTGTGAATCTTCTAATCACATTGCTGTTTGCTCAATTCAATAATTGTAGCTATATCCTTCAGAGCATCATTCCTTTTGTTTTAAATACAACTTCCGACAGTCCTATAACACCGGGCACTCCCGGTACAAATCAAATAAAAAAAAGAGATCGTCAGTCAAATCTATTTTGGCGCGAATAAAAACACAACTCGGTGTAGGGGCGGTCACTAGCGCACCTGACCGGCCGCGCGGCCCATCGCGTGTACGTTACCCCAGCAAGAAAGTGTCTCGTAGAGTTATATGAGTAGAACGTATAATTGGTGCCTTATCTGCTGTAAATGTGCCCCCACATAAAAAATGTGTGCCCCCCGTCGTTTTGGAAAAAAACGGAAAAAACGATTCTTGCTGGGGTAACGTTTTTCTAGCAGGAAAATTCTAAACGAATGATCGCAGAGAGAAAAATTGTGCATGGCCAGAGAGCTTATATGTGTGCCAAAATGTGCCCCCAAAAATAAAATCTGTGCCCCTTCAGGTTTTCGAGATATTGCATTTCCTGCTGGAGTAACGTTTTGATGAATCGTATATCTCTAAAACCATTGCATGTGCCCCTGTAGAATAAACATACACGAGTAGCTCTTAATGTGTGCCCCTTAGTGCCCCAATTAGATTTAAGAAATTATTTATAGTTTTCAAGTTATCGCGGTTTTATGAAAACCCGAAAAAACATCGCAGCGCTTAAATGAGACAAGGTATAAGTTCGCTGAAAACTGTATTCGGTCCTTCTTGACGCTAATAATAACCATACAAAGTTTCAAAACTGTTCATGCATGCGTTTTTGAATAATCTTGCTAAAAGTCAAAACGATGGTGTCATAACTTTGACGGCAAAATACAAGGAACCAGCTCAATCCCAGATGTGTAGGTGTAAACCAAAATCATGTGCCTTTAGTCAAAAATATATGGTGAAAATATTCAGCTTGGAATGTTTCGCATTAAGTAAATATAAACAAAAAACCAAAATATGTAAACAACGGCTGGTTATCCGACCAAATTCCAATGACTACTAAAAAGCGACTTTATTCATACATATCGATGACCTTCTTTATTGGACGTATTATATCTAAGCTGTTGTCCGTACAGTTGCGTTCAAAAGTTTTGACATGATATATAATCCCTTTTATTATTAATTATGTCATCAACCTAGCACAAGAAGAGAATTAAATACGTATTAAACAAAAAGAAAACAAATTACTGTATCGATTTTGATGAAATTTCTATTGGACCAATCGGAATGTATGTATATGCTTTCAGATGAAAACAAAACAAACATGATTTAGAACATGTTTTGTAAAAAATAAATAAATAGGTAAAGTAACGAAAAAAATCCAAGTACTTGATAAGTGTACAAGTATTTTTAAATAAGTCAAAACAATGCCATTAAATACTTACCACCGCAGATCGTGCCATAAAATTCACCACCCCTACAACCACATAATTGTTATAAAATGCTTAATACGCCACTTTCAACCAACTTAAAAATAAGTAAACAAACAGTATCAGTGCAACCGCGTGACTCAACGTAACAGTGTCCTTGGCGTCATAACATAACTGCAACTGTTTACCAATACCAAGTGGCATGAAAAAATCCAAACTCACTTCTTAGTCAATAAACACTTCGTACCTATTATTCATAATAGAGCGACGTTACACGTAACTGTCTCTATCACACTAACACCGTACGCGTACTAGCTGTCTCACTTTCTCCAAGCTAGACAAAGCGACTCCTTGCGACACGACGTCAGCGGATGCCGCGGGGCCAGAGATATATGCAGCGGTGTGGGGAGGCGAAAAAAGGGAATCTTCTATTAAGGTGAACGCTCCAACCAACCCGCGAAATTCAAATTTTCTTACGTTTCTTGCAATTTGCAGGCCAGTGCTAGGTTGTATGTTGATTAAAATATTATTCGCGGCTGTAAGACATATGTAGTTACAGAATTATAATCATCAAAATCATCAATAATACAACGCTCTAAGTTCATAAAGCTGTAGGAATGACTTTTTCTGTTTTTTTTTTGTTCCTACGCCTTTATGAACTTGGAGGGTTGTATCGGTGATTTTGATGATTATAATTCTGTAACTACATACGTCTTACAGCCGCGAATAATATTTTAATCAACATACAACCCAGCACTGGCCTGCAAATTGCAATAAACGCAAGAAATTTTGAATTTCGCGGGCTGGTTGGAGCATTCCCCTTAATGATGAAAAACATGGTGTTAATTTATCTAACCTACGGCTTATCAATTAATAATATATATATATATATATATATATAAAAAGACAAATACGGGGTTTATATTTATATACAAAAAAGAGCTACCTCTTTTTAGTAGTAGGTATTCATCACACATTTCATGAACTATATTTTTTTTAAACATCGGGACCAATCAAATTTTGGGTCAAAGATCTGGCAAATGGCAAATATCAGGATATTAACCATTTGCCATATCTTTCGTTCACACATAAATTACTGGATGTATTTTTATGAAATTTAGAATGGAGAAGATAACTTACCTTGAAATAGCACTTAGGCTACTATTTATAATGTACTTAATCATGTGTAAGGTCATAGAAACAGCTAGTAGAATATAATCCAATAACAACTTTATTTTATTTCTTATTACATTTCTACTTCAGTGTACTCGGGCACAACACGTGTGAACCGGTTAGTGAGTAAAGTAAAGAAGGTCATCGATATGTATGAATCCGTCGCTTTTTAGTAGTCATTCAAATTTGGTCGGATAACCAGCCGTTGCTTACATATTTTGGTTTTTTGTTTATATTTACTTAATGCGAAACATTCCAAGCTGAATATTTTCACCATATATTTTTGACTAAAGGCACATGATTTTGGTTTACACCTACACATCTGGGATTGAGCCGGTTCCTTGTATTTTGCCGTCAAAGTTATGACACCATCGTTTTCACTTTTAGCAAGATTATTCAAAAACGCATGCATGAACAGTTTTGAAACTTTGTATGGTTATTATTAGCGTCAAGAAGGACCGAATACAGTTTTCAGCGAACTTATACCTTGTCTCATTTAAGCGCTGCGATGTTTTTTCGGGTTTTCATAAAACCGCGATAACTTGAAAACTATAAATAATTTCTTAAATCTAATTGGGGCACTAAGGGGCACACATTAAGAGCTACTCGTGTATGTTTATTCTACAGGGGCACATGCAATGGTTTTAGAGATATACGATTCATCAAAACGTTACTCCAGCAGGAAATGCAATATCTCGAAAACCTGAAGGGGCACAGATTTTATTTTTGGCCATGCACAATTTTTCTCTCTGCGATCATTCGTTTAGAATTTTCCTGCTAGAAAAACGTTACCCCAGCAAGAATCGTTTTTTCCGTTTTTTTCCAAAACGACGGGGGGCACACATTTTTTATGTGGGGGCACATTTACAGCAGATAAGGCACCTATTATACGTGCTACTCATATAACTCTACGAGACACTTTCTTGCTGGGGTAACGTACACGCCCGTCGCCACCGTACACACTGAGGCTCGACCGCGCGGCCCTAGTGCAGACGACAGGCGCGGTTGTTGAGATATACTGTTGCGAACTTGCGATGCCGGCAGGTGCTGATGGTGGCGGCCTCCCCGCCCGCTGCGCCAGTCTCCGTCTCCCGGCTGTCGCCCGGTTGCCGCTCGTCTGTCGCCCTTCCCATGTCCGTGGCGGCCGTAGCGCAGCCAGGCGACGTGGCTGGTACACCAACACTTATTCTTGGACGACACCCTGATGATTGTACTTTATGGTGATATTGTTATAACGTTAATAAATATTATATTTAAATTGTAATATTCTGTAGCGAATTAAATTAATAAAGGATCTTTATTCAGTGACTTGGCTCTAATATTGGTAACACCTACACTGTCCTACAATATTATTAATAATTTTTTGTTCTTCGGGTAGATATTAGGTCTTTACCTATGAAATTGCCGTTCTGCAGTACTGGCCATTTCAAATAAAAATAATTTTTGTTTGGCTAAGAATTCTAATTTCAAATTAATTTTATTTTAAAAACATGGATTTTTTTTCCAAAAGTAGTCATTTGTTTATTGATTAGTGTTACATTTTCATCGCATTTCAATCTTTTTCGTCATCATGGATACGTTAAAAATTCGAGTAATTATGGAATATGAGTACCGTCGTGGCAGCAATGCGGCACAAGCGGCACGCAACATCAACGACGTTTACGGAGCTAACACTACAAACCAACGCACCACTTGTTATTGGTTTGCTCGCTTCCGTTCTGGAAATTTCGACCTGAAAAATGAACCTCGCGGTCGTCCGAAGACTTTGGTCGACAATGACGAATTAAAGGCGATTGTGGAAGCTGATGATACACAATCTACGGCTGAATTAGCAGCAGCTTTCGACGTTAGCGTCAAAACAATATTGGTCCATTTGCGTCAAATTGGCAAGATAAAAAAGCTTGACAAATGGGTGCCCCACGAACTCAATGATCGCCAGCGCGAAGCACGCGTCGAGACGTGCCTTGCACTGCTCAACAGACACACAAATGAAGGAATTTTGAACCGCATTGTTACCTGCGATGAAAAATGGATTCTGTTTGATAACCGCAAGCGCTCAGCAAGTTGGTTGGATCCTGGTTCAGCACCTAAACAATGCCCTAAACGAAAACTTACCCCTAGAAAAGTGATGGTCACTGTTTGGTGGTCTAGCGCCGGTGTGATTCATCACAGCTTCTTACCAAACGGGGTGAGCATTACTTCAGATGTGTACTGTGAAGAACTGAACACAATGATGGAGAAGCTGGCACATCTCCAACCAGCATTGGTCAATCGCTCGTCTCCGCTGCTCCTGCACGACAACGCGCGACCTCATACTGCACAGCAGACGGTCTCCAAGTTGCAAGAATTGGGGTTGGAAGCTCTCCGTCATCCGCCCTACTCACCAGACCTTGCGCCTACAGACTACTACTTTTTCCAGAATTTGGATAACTTCTTGGCGGGAAAAAAATTCAATCCCGAGAGGCAGTACAAAATGCCTTTGATGAATTTGTTGCCTCCCGTCCAGCTGATTTCTTTAAGAAGGGCATCAATAAACTGCCACTGCGTTGGCAAAGATGCATTGATTGCATGGGTGATTACTTCGATTAATACAAATAAAAAATGCATGAAAAAAATTCGTTTAAATTTTTTCATACAAAACGGCAATTTCATAGGTAAAGACCTATTATAAGTACTAACACTAGTTTCTAAGTTGTGTTGTACTCGTACTAACCAAATGGACTTTGTCTGAATAAAAATCATTTTATTTTTTTATTTTATTTATTGTCGTGATGGAGGATGATGCGGCGGTTGCAGTTCTCTTTACGGAGTTCAGAAACGACCTGTGGCAAACAAATGCTAGCATACCATTCTGCATTAACCGTTCTTTGTCCCTCAAGAGGAATAGTCGCAACATGACCGGTTTTGGAGACAAACGTGGCCACCATTTTTTTAGCAACACTCCGTGAACGAACAATTTTTATTGGATTTAACTCATTTTCGAACACCCAAACTCGTGACTGGTTTTTTGTTTCGGGTTCGTACGCGTATATCCAGGATTCGTCACCTGATACGATGTTGTATACAGCATTTGAGGATCCTGCGTGGAATCTTTCGAGAGTTCTGACGCACCAAGTAACGCGAGCCGCTTTTTGCTCTTCACAGAGCGAATGCGGTATCCATCGGGAAAACAACTTTTTTACACCTAATTGTTTATGCAAGATTATTTGTATTTGACTCATGCCAATGTCTAAAGTTGCCTGAATTTCGCGGTATGTCACATGTCGATCTTCCTCAATCAGCTTACCCACAGCATCAACGTTTTCTTGGGTGACTTCAGTTTTTGGACGACCTTGACGGGGATCATCACTGAGCTTGACACGTCGACGTTGAAATTCAGCAAACCAGCGATAAATTGTGGTTTTAGATGGGGCTTCATCACCAAATGCAGTAATCATCCGGTCAACACACTGTTTTTGTGTTAAACCACTTCGAAAGTCATAATAAATCATCGCTCTTGAATTTTCTCGAGTCAATTCCATTTTCTCAACGACTAAACAAGTTTGACAAAACCTTGTGACAAGACCGATAATTTTTTAAAAAATAAATAAATGGTACTTATTCGATTTTTAAAACCAAGGAGTTTTCAATTAAAAAGATTTTTTAATATGACAGGAACAATGGAAATATTCCATTCCCGATACTTTTAGTGCAGCCTATGTATAGCAAATCTATAAATAGGATTAAAATTGAGATCACTGAACTGACTTACAGAACACAGAAACACTTCATTTTGCGGAGACACGAAGGACGTCTGATCCGGGTCGGTGCTGGATACGAGCATGTCTGTAGAATACGCCTGCAGCGCACTGCCCAGTACCACTGCACAGTAGATAGGTGACGACTCGGATGAACCTCGAAAGGGCCCTGGATTTGGCCCCTCGAGCTGGAGATAGCCTCTCGAAGGCTACTAGAGATGGTCTATGTCAGCCAAGGTTGGCCTCTCTTAGGCCGCAGATAGGTCGTGGTGAGTTCGGGTCGTAGGATTTGGGGCACACAAGATACACTTGGCACAGAGACACTTTCACTGGATAACACTTCACGAGGCGTTCCACGGGATACAATCCCTATACCGTTGCCACCAATGTTAAGACACGATTTTATAATCCCTTTTAAAAAAAACGATTATTTGAGCTAAATGATTATATTGATTAAAAATCAATAGAAACAAAATTATTCAAAAAGAACACAGGTAACTAAAAGTGAATGTAAGTACGTATATCTTAACTATTTGTAGTATATAAGGCAAGAATTAAGATGCTTTCTTCAAAACGATTGTTATTGTGATTTAAAGGAAACTTAATAATAGGTTGGGGAAAAACTTTCCTCGCATTTTTTAAGAAAATTCAAAACATTTTTTAATATACATTATTTACATTTATCTAAAGTATGTAGGTACCATTTTGTTCCATAGCTTTTTGCCATCTTGTAGGTAGGGACATGATCCCATTGCTATAGAAATTTTGGGACTTCTGATCAAAATACCGCGACAAGTGGTTTTGGCAGTCCTCTCGTGATGTTAACCTGACACTGCCTAAAGAATTCTGAAGAGACCGAAACAGTTGGAAATCTGAAGGTGCAAGGTCAGGACTATACGGCGGATGCATTAACACCTCCCAGCCAAACTCTCTTAATTTTTGCTGAGTGGCTAAAGATGTGTGAGGTCTAGCGTTATCATAATGAAAAACCACAACCCTTCTGTTGATTAATTCCGGCCGCTTTCTCTCAACTTCTTGCTTTAATCTCATCAGTTGTTCGCAGTAGAGTCCAGAATCGATGGTCCTGCCTGGTGATAACAGCTCATAATGAATAATGCCCTTCCAATCCCACCACACACACAGCATCACCTTGTTGCGAGTTAACCCGGGTTTCGCCACAGTCTGTGAAGCCTGACCGGCCTTTGACCACGACCTTTTTTGCACGTTCTTGTCGTACGTGATCCACTTTTCATCACCAGTTATGAGCTTCTTCAAAAATGGTTCGGTTTCATTACGTTGTAATAAAGAATCACAAATGAGTACACGGTTCATTAGGTTTCTTTCAGTGAGCTCGTGAGGTACCCAAATATCGAGCTTTTTTGTGTAAGTACCCAGTTTTTTCAAATGCGCCAAAACTGTTTTGTGGTCAATTCCCAGTTCTTCAGCTACGTCGTAACTACTGATATGCCGATCTTGCTCCACTTTTTCAAAAATGGCATCCATTTTATCCGTAATAGGGCAACCAGAGCGACGTGCATCTTTGACATCAAAATTTCCGGATTGAAAACGCTTAAACCGAATTTGTGCTACTCTCACAGACACTGCACTGGGTCCATAAACGTCGCAAAATTTTTTCGCGGCTTGCGTTGCATTTTTACCTTTTTTGTAGTAAATTTTTAAAATGTATCGAATTTATTCATTAGATTCACTCATCTTGACAGTACCTACGAAAAACTAATGAAAATCACACATTTTCCTAATTTGAATTTGGAATTATGTTCTTTAAAATTTAAACTTTCAATGATACCAAAACCAGCCAGATACAAATAGTATAGCCAAAGAGGTTTTATTTTAAGTTCATACATACTATAATGCGAAAAGACTTTTTCCCCAACCTAATACATATAACGTTTTGCTTTGATTGAAATACAAATTACAAAATACTTTCTCGCATGTGTACCTGTAAATAATACGAAATTCAAAATATTTCCAAGTCGTGTATTTGAAATAAAAAATGCAAGATACCGTATTTTAACTCTTTTTATTTAAAATACAAAATACACTAAGAGTCTTATAATTGTCGTAAGTAAGAATGATTTGGAATATATGGTGCTAGTTAGGCACAGAGTCCCATGTACAAAGCATACAATTTGATAAAATTGATAAGTTTTTCTATGGAAATTGAACAATTTTGCCAGTACAGGCAGCAGGGGCGGAGCGAGAGTGCATGGGAAGCCGTCACCTCCTTCTGCGAAGCAGTAATGCTCGCGAAGGAGGAAGCGGAACGCGTGAGGGAGAGGAGAGGCAACAGCCACGCCCTCGCGCCCCTAACCGCCGTAGGAGACGCCCTGGGCGGCGGGAATCGATTGCCGATTCCCGGCCACCGTAGGCGCGGGCTTGCAGATGACGAGTAATGGGCAGCTCGCCGTCCGGTAAGGACCAGTCCCGGGTCGACGGCGCGTAGTGTTCCACGCGCGCCTCAAAGAGATGTCAGCAGTGACGGGGTCAATTGGGCCGATGCCGCCGGGGTCGCGGGTAGTTCGAAAGAGATACCGTGGTCCTGGCACGAGAAACTGAAGGAACATGGGTGGGTTTTAGTCAGTAAAAGTCTGACACGCCCTCGTCATTTGATGATTTCCCATCCACAAAAAAAAAAAAGGTACAGTCTTGCCAACTCTAAAGATTCACATATAATACTGCTTCTAGTGCGGATTCTAGTGTATGGATGAGTCAGCTTATTTTTCGTTTTTATTAATAAGGCAAGGCATAAGTGTTTAAAATACTAGCTACAAAACTTTTTACAAAAAAATACAACCGACTTCCAAAAACAGCACTACAAAGTGAAAAATAACTTTAATTTCGGAAGTTGGTGTCTAGTTAAATGTATTTTCGTTTTTCGCCACCGACTTCCGAAATTAAAGTTATTTTTCACTTTGTAGTGTTGTTTTTGGAAGTCGGTTGTATTTTTTTGTAAAAAAGTTTTTATTTTTCACATTTTAGTTGTGTACCTACCCCACACAAATTCTGATACCACTATCTGCAAAACAAACTAGAACATCGTCCATATAAAAGTGGGTAAAAAATACGTATTATTGAAGCTAACTCAAAAACTACCGCAGTAAAGTTAATCAATTTTATATGGGACCAACTGTGATGTATACCCTCTCGAATAAAACAAAAAAAAATCCAAATCGGTCCAGCCATCTTCGAGTAATCGGGGAACATACATAAAAAAAAAAAAGGTTCCGACGAATTGAGAACCTCCTCCTTTTTGAAGTCGGGTAAAAACACCTCAGCGTCCTGACGCTGAGGTGTTTGAAACACCAATTACAATTTACGTGTTTAAGAGGTACTTGTATTTCAAATACGTATTTCAAATTACAAGTAGGTAATTCAGATACTGCCCAAACCTGCCAATGATAGCTACTGCCTCGAATCTTGTCTAAAAGAATTTGGGGCTGAGCCATATGACCCCCTATCTAAAGTTAAGCGAAAGAAGTAAAAATAAAAAAAAATTGTAAATGTATGTCTAAAATTGATTGTCTGATTATGTTTTTGTGTAAAGTATATTATATTGTTAATGTGTTGAAATTGTATAATGGAATATTCATGTTCTATGGTTACTACTATAAGAGATAGAACTGTTTTTGAGTTAACGATAATTTATGGAAATGTAAGAAATGTGTTGATAATACTTTTATATGTCGTGGATTCTGAACGGAACGTCAAGTTGTACCGACTTGGGTGTGTTCGGAAACGGGGGTTGGCGTCACTGTGCGAGCTGTCAATGTCATTTTGAGTTTGCGGAGGAAAATAACGGTGACAAATGACGGCTATCATTCAAGGTTCCTGTACTTGACGAGGACTTCGTGATTAGACACCAAACTGAGCGGACGTGCGCTACCAACCTCGCCCCGACCTCGCCGCGCTCCGATACGAATCCAGTTCCATCCGATTCGTGTGTGCTGCTTTTTAACTGATTGTTTGTTAAATCGATCTAAATCGATCTTCAAAAAATTTTGTGTTATACTGTATTTTAATTTAACTACTTGTCATTTTAAATTCAATGTAAGCTTTGTAAATTTTAATTTTGTTATTTCCATTTTAATTTTTATTATTGATCATACAAGTGCTGTGCACACCTATAAGTGACAAATTCACCGCAAAGCTGTTGTTATAGAATATAATTTAATGTTATGAATTAGTGAATAAGTCGTTGGTGTGTCAATAAATAAATAAATAAATAAAATAAACTATTTATGGAGACCGTTACTTCAATAAAGAGCAGTATATTACCGACCGTCCTGAGTTTAATTCCACACCTCTCCCGGCATTACATATACGAGTATTATGAAAAACATTGCTTATAATAGGTTGGGGAAAAAGTTTCTTCGCATTTTTTAAGAAAATTCAAAACATTTTTTAGTATACATTATTTACATTTATCTAAAGTATGTAAGTACCATTTTGTTCGATAACTTTTTGCCACCTTGTAGGTAGGGCCATGATCCCATTGCTATAGAAATTTCGGGACTTCTGATCAAAATACCGCGACAAGTGGTTTTGGCAGTCCTCTCGTGATGTTAACCTGACACTGCCTAAAGAATTCTGAAGAGACCGAAACAGGTGGAAATCTGAAGGTGCAAGGTCAGGACTGTACGGCGGATGCATTAACACCTCCCAGCCAAACTTTCTTAATTTTTGCTGAGTGGCTAAAGATGTGTGAGGTCTAGTGTTATCATGATGAAAAACCACACCCCTTCTGTTGATTAATTCCGGCCGCTTTCTCTCAACTTCTTGCTTTAATCTCATCAGTTTTTCGCAGTAGAGTTCAGAATCGATGGTCCTGCCTGGTGGTAACAGCTCATAATGAATAAAGCCCTTCCAATCCCACCACACACACAGCATCACCTTGTTGCGAGTTAACCCGGGTTTCGCCACAGTCTGTGAAGCCTGACCGGCCTTTGACCACGACCTTTTTCGCACGTTCTTGTCGTACGTGATCCACTTTTCATCACTTGTTATCAGCTTCTTCAAAAATGGTTCGGTTTCATTACGTCGTAATAAAGAATCACGAATGAGTACACGGTTCATTAGATTTCTTTCAGTGAGCTCGTGAGGTACCCAAATATCGAGCTTTTTTGTGTACCCAAATTTTTTCAAATGCGCCAAATCTGTTTTGTGGTCAATTCCTAGTTCTTCAGCTACGTCGTAACTACTGATATACCGATCTTGCTCCACTTTTTCAAAAATGGCATCCATTTTATCCGTAGTAG
This sequence comes from Cosmia pyralina, assembly GCA_946251885.1. Taxonomy (NCBI): domain Eukaryota; kingdom Metazoa; phylum Arthropoda; class Insecta; order Lepidoptera; family Noctuidae; genus Cosmia; species Cosmia pyralina. The sequence continues at coordinate 28,924,724 of OX276347.1, forward strand.
GGCGACCAGAGCGACGTGCATCTTTGACATCAAAATTTCCGGATTGAAAACGCTTAAATCAAATTTGTGCTACTCTCACAGACACTGCACTGGGTCCATAAACATCGCAAATTTTTTTCGCGGCTTGCGTTGCATTTTTACCTTTTTTGTAGTAAAATTTTAAAATGTGTCGAATTTCTTCATTAGATTCACTCATCTTGACAGTACGAAAAACAAATGAAAATCACACATTTTCCTAATTTGAATTTGGAATTATGTTCTTTAAAATTTAAACTTTCAATGATACCAAAACCAGCCAGATACAAATAGTATAGCCAAAGAGATTTTATTTTAAGTTCAAACATACTATAATGCGAAAAGACTTTTTCCCCAACCTAATATAATACTGATTGTAGGAGAATATTGTGGTCACATTACAAAGTGTACCTAGTGCGCACGCAGTACGCAAACTGTCGCACACGTATAAGGTCTAGCGTAAGGTGTTTCGTCTATTTTGGTTTTTTTTGACTGTACGAGTACAGTGGCAGTGTGACTGTTTCATTTACGTAGTTTTAATAGGTTGGGGAAAAAGTTTCTTCGCATTTTTTAAGAAAATTCAAAACATTTTTTAATATACATTATTTACATTTATCTAAAGTATGTAGGTACCATTTTGTTCGATAACTTTTTGGCATCCTGTAGGTAGGGACATGGTCCCACTGCTATAGAAATTTTGGGACTTCTGATCAAAATACCGTGACAAGTGATTTTGGCAGTCCTCTCGTGATGTTAACCTGACACTGCCTAAAGAATTCTGAAGAGACCGAAACAGGTGGAAATCTGAAGGTGCAAGGTCAGGACTATACGGCGGATGCATTAACACCTCCCAGCCAAACTCTCTTAATTTTTGCTGAGTGGCTAAAAATGTGTGAGGTCTAGCGTTATCATGATGAAAAACCACACCCCTTCTGTTAATTAATTCCGGCCGCGTTCTCTCAACTTCTTGCTTTAATCTCATCAGTTGTGCGCAGTAGAGTTCAGAATCGATGGTCCTGCCTGGTGGTAACAGCTCATAATGAATAATGCCCTTCCAATCCCACCATACACACAGCATCATCTTGTTGCGAGTTAACCCGGGTTTCGCCACAGTCTGTGAAGCCTGACCGGCCTTTGACCACGACCTTTTTCGCACGTTCTTGTCGTACGTGATCCACTTTTCATCACCAGTTATCAGCTTCTTCAAAAATGGTTCGGTTTCATTACGTTGTAATAAAGAATCACAAATGAGTACACGGTTCATTAGGTTTCTTTCAGTGAGCTCGTGAGGTACCCAAATATCGAGCTTTTTGTGTACCAAGTTTTTTCCAAATGCGCCAAAACTGATTTGTGGTCAATTCCCAGTTCTTCAGCTACGTCGTAACTACTGATATGCCGATTTTGCTCCACTTTTACAAAAGTGACATCCATTTTATCCGTAATAGGGCGACCAGAGCGACGTGCATCTTTGACATCAAAATTTCCGGATTGAAAACGCCTAAACCAAATTTGTGCTACTCTCACAGACACTGCACTGGGTCCATAAACATTGCAAATTTTTTTCGCGGCTTGCATTGCATTTTTACCTTTTTTGTAGTAAAATTTTAAAATGTATCGAATTTCTTCATTAGATTCACTCATCTTGACAGTATGAAAAACAAATGAAAATCATACATTTTCCTAATTTGAATTTGGAATTATGTTCTTTAAAATTTAAACTTTCAATGATACCAAAACCAGCCAGATACAAATAGTATAGCCAAAGAGATATTATTTTAAGTTCATACATACTATAATGCGAAAAGACTTTTTCCCCAACCTAATATATTAAAAATGATAGGAATGAACGAAGCGGCCTGCTTGGCTGTAGGCACGTGTTGGATTAGTGGGATGGATAAGTCTGGGTTGGTCTGGTCTTGTCACCGCCGGGCGGCAGCCACTAAGCGGTCTGCTTGGCTGCAGGCACGTGTTGCAATTCGTGGGATGGATAAGTCTGGGTTGGTCTGGCTTGTCACCGCCGGGCGGCAGCCACTAAGCGGTCTGCTTGGCTGTAGGCACGTGTTGCAATTCATGGGATGGATAAGTCTGGGTTGGTCTGGTCTTGTCACCGCCGGGCGGCAGCCACTAAGCGGTCTGCTTGGCTGCAGGCACGTGTTGCAATTCGTGGGATGGATAAGTCTGGGTTGGTCTGGCTTGTCACCGCCGGGCGGCAGCCACTAAGCGGTCTGCTTGGCTGTAGGCACGTGTTGCAATTCGTGGGATGGATAAGTCTGGGTTGGTCTGGTCTTGTCACCGCCGGGCGGCAGCCACTAAGCGGTCTGCTTGGCTGCAGGCACGTGTTGCAATTCGTGGGATGGATAAGTCTGGGTTGGTCTGGCTTGTCACCGCCGGGCGGCAGCCACTAAGCGGCCTGCTTGGCTGCAGGCACATGTTGCGATTAGTGGGATGGATAAGTCTGGGTTGGTCTGGTCTTGTCACCGCCGGGCGGCAGCCACTAAGCGGTCTGCTTGGCTGCAGGCACGTGTTGCAATTCGTGGGATGGATAAGTCTGGGTTGGTCTGGCTTGTCACCGCCGGGCGGCAGCCACTAAGCGGCCTGCTTGGCTGCAGGCACATGTTGCGATTAGTGGGATGGATAAGTCTGGGTTGGTCAGGTCTTGTCACCGCCGGGCGGCAGCCACTAAGCGGTCTGCTTGGCTGCAGGCACGTGTTGCAATTCGTGGGATGGATAAGTCTGGGTTGGTCTGGCTTGTCACCGCCGGGCGGCAGCCACTAAGCGGTCTGCTTGGCTGCAGGCACGTGTTGCAATTCGTGGGATGGATAAGTCTGGGTTGGTCTGGCTTGTCACCGCCGGGCGGCAGCCACTAAGCGGTCGGCTTGGCTGCAGGCACGTGTTGCAATTCGTGGGATGGATAAGTCTGGGTTGGTCTGGCTTGTCACCGCCGGGCGGCAGCCACTAAGCGGTCTGCTTGGCTGCAGGCACGTGTTGCAATTCGTGGGATGGATAAGTCTGGGTTGGTCTGGCTTGTCACCGCCGGGCGGCAGCCACTAAGCGGTCTGCTTGGCTGCAGGCACGTGTTGCAATTCGTGGGATGGATAAGTCTGGGTTGGTCTGGCTTGTCACCGCCGGGCGGCAGCCACTAAGCGGTCTGCTTGGCTGCAGGCACGTGTTGCAATTCGTGGGATGGATAAGTCTGGGTTGGTCTGGCTTGTCACCGCCGGGCGGCAGCCACTAAGCGGTCTGCTTGGCTGCAGGCACGTGTTGCAATTCGTGGGATGGATAAGTCTGGGTTGGTCTGGCTTGTCACCGCCGGGCGGCAGCCACTAAGCGGTCTGCTTGGCTGCAGGCACGTGTTGCAATTCGTGGGATGGATAAGTCTGGGTTGGTCTGGCTTGTCACCGCTGGGCGGCAGCCACTAAGCGGTCTGCTTGGCTGCAGGCACGTGTTGCAATTCGTGGGATGGATAAGTCTGGGTTGGTCTGGCTTGTCACCGCCGGGCGGCAGCCACTAAGCGGTCTGCTTGGCTGCAGGCACGTGTTGCAATTCGTGGGATGGATAAGTCTGGGTTGGTCTGGCTTGTCACCGCCGGGCGGCAGCCACTAAGCGGCCTGCTTGGCTGCAGGCACGTGTTGCAATTCGTGGGATGGATAAGTCTGGGTTGGTCTGGCTTGTCACCGCCGGGCGGCAGCCACTAAGCGGTCTGCTTGGCTGCAGGCACGTGTTGCAATTCGAGGGATGGATAAGTCTGGGTTGGTCTGGCTTGTCACCGCTGGGCGGCAGCCACTAAGCGGTCTGCTTGGCTGCAGGCACGTGTTGCAATTCGTGGGATGGATAAGTCTGGGTTGGTCTGGCTTGTCACCGCCGGGCGGCAGCCACTAAGCGGCCTGCTTGGCTGCAGGCACGTGTTGCAATTCGTGGGATGGATAAGTCTGGGTTGGTCTGGCTTGTCACCGCCGGGCGGCAGCCACTAAGCGGTCTGCTTGGCTGCAGGCACGTGTTGCAATTCGTGGGATGGATAAGTCTGGGTTGGTCTGGCTTGTCACCGCCGGGCGGCAGCCACTAAGCGGTCTGCTTGGCTGCAGGCACGTGTTGCAATTCGTGGGATGGATAAGTCTGGGTTGGTCTGGCTTGTCACCGCCGGGCGGCAGCCACTAAGCCGCCTGCTTGGCTGCAGGCACATGTTGCGATTAGTGGGATGGATAAGTCTGGGTTGGTTTGGTCTGGGTAATGGTATCTCTAGTGTATGGAATCATTATTTGCAATAACTTATTGATGCTTGTGCGATAATGTGCTGTGTCTGACTTTAAATGCATTTGCATTATGGTTCCTAACTAAACTGTTCGGTGAGTGGCGGCGAGATCCTCGAACTGATCGAGGGAGTGAAGAGGAGAGTCGGGCGGCAGCAGCTCTGTAGAGGGCGACTCCCCGAAGCCGCTGTCGGCGTCTGCAGGCACGTCGCGCTCGCTCAGCAGTGCCGGGTGCAACGCCAGCGGCCAAGCGGCCAGGTAGGCCGCCACCTCCGCCGCGCTCGGTCGCCGCTCGGCCGCACGCGCCCAGCACAGCCGCGCCAGTCCGCGTCTGCAACACGTTCCGTCAGACTGCGCTAACCTCGCGTACCCGGGCCCCTGCCCCCTAGTCGCACACTTACGTCTGCGGCGTGGCGTCCAGGGGCAGCGGTGGGGAGCCGCCGGCCGCTACGTACTCCAGCACGCGCAGTGGCGACATGGTGCCGTAGGGCCGCACGCCCAGCGTAACCAGCTCCAGCACCAGCACGCCGAGCGCCCAAACGTCGGACGCGGCCGAGAACACGCCGTGCGCGAGGCTCTCGGGCGCCATCCACAGCACGGGAAACAGGCCGCGGCGCCGACACGAGTACTCGGGTGCGCCGTCTGCGCCGGCCACCGTGTCGCGCGCCATGCCGAAGTCAGCCAGCTTCAGCGAGCGCCGCACGTCCACCAGGCAGTTGGCGGCGCGCACGTCGCGGTGCACCACACCGCGCACTCCGAGGTACTGCAGCGCCTCCGCCGCCTGGCGCGCCAGACGCGTCAGTGCCTCGGCAGACACGTGCTCCGCCTCGCCGCTCTCCGCCGGTGCCTCCGAGCCTGCGCCTTCCACCAAGTGGCGACGCGCGCGTAGATACCCCAGCAGGTCGCCGAAGAACGCTAGCTCCATGAGCACCAGCGGCGGCCCGTCTGCAATGCATACGCCGACCAGTCGCACGATGTGCGCGTGGTCGAGCGAGGCGATGGTGCACGCCTCGCGGAGGAACTCGCTCTCCTCAGCGGGCGCGGCGTTGTCACGCAGAGCCTTCGCAGCGATGTAGCGCGGAGCGCGGGCAGCTTCGCGCAGCCGCGCCAGGCGTACACTGCCAAAGCGGCCCGCGCCGAGCTCCTCGTGCAGTTCCAGCGCAGTGCGCTCCACGAGGTACGCGGCCAGCACGGTCGCCACATGCCGACGCCGCGCGATCAGCTGGATCTGCTGCTGCTGCTGCAAGCGCGCCAGGCGGCGGCGCACCAGCAGCACGGCGCCAGGCGCCAGCGCTAGCAGCAGCAGCGCGCAGGCGCACTCGGCGTCGTAGCAGGTGGGGTCGAAGTCGTCGCCAGAGCGCACGATGCAGCCCGAGGCGCCGTCGTCGTGCGGCAAGTCGGCGGGGCGCGAGTAGTTGCCGCGCACGACGCCACTAGTCGCGTTCACGCGCCACGTCGCCAGCCGCTGTTTGAACTCGCTGCCGCACCACTGGTGCACGAACACAAAGGTCTCCTCGAGTGAGCGCTCCTTGTAGTAAAGGCGCTGACTGACGCCTTTTACCGGCGTTTTAATGAGACTTTCTTGAAGTGACCTGTGAAATTTATGTTTAGATAACATAATTTTTTTATGACCAATGCACTTCATTTTTAACCGGCTATAAAAGAGGAGGAGGTTCTCAATTCGACACGTCTTATTCGACAATTTGGTAAATAGTCTCATCTCAGACACATTTTTTTTTTCATAGCAATACGGATTTGCAATGAACAATGGCCGTTTTGTACCCAATACGGTCATTGTTCATTGCAAATCTATCATGGCCCATGGATGTCATTTTCAGGATTTTCGAGAATAGAATAGAATAGAATTTTATTTTGCAAATATGGGTACATAATAGTTCTTAAGATTACATTTAGCTCAGCCACATTTTACCAATCGGCATGCAAACATTTGAAATTAGTTATATCACTATTATTTCACTTTTAGATCCATTTATAAATTACTATTATAAAATTTTAAATCATCAACTAAATTAGTATCATAGATTATATGTACCTATATCATGTCATCGAGATGTGATGTGTCGATGTGTCGAGGTCGCTGAACACTATAGAACAGATAAATTTATTTATTCTGTGCTGAACACTATCTTGGGTTTTGAGTGCGTGCGCATTTTGACGTGAAACTTTTTTCATTTCGGTCAGTAGAGATCACTTGCTTTGAATGAATGCTTTTGGGGGGGGGGGGGGGGGGGGTCTGTATTTATGCTTAACGTCATGCTTTGCTTTGCTTTCCTTGGTAGTATAGATGCAGGCCTACCCTGCCGCCTCCTTCAGAGGTGGTATTGTGGCGAGGTGTTGAGGGTGAGCGCTACAGTCGTGTAGATCCTCCAGGCAAGTCTGGCGGATTTACCTGCCCGAGGTTGCCACCCCGTTCTTGGTCTAATTCCTTAAGAAATACACGTAACAAAAGCTACCGCGCAGATACATCCCTTTCGACGTATCGACGATTCCGCGGAAGACTACGCGACGCCACGCAGCGCAATACGACGCGCGACGCAGTTACTTCGTGTGTACTAATATATTAATGTTTTTGTGGGCAACGAATATCAAACCCAATGAATGTAAACATTTAGAAATAATATATAATTTTATTTCGGATAACAAAGACCCATATCATAAAGTAGCTTGTTCCCGCGGCTTCGCCCACGTGGATGTCGGAACATATCCCACGGGAACCAAAACCCGTCTACATTATAAAGGGAACCTCTGTGCAAAATGTCAGCTTTATAGATCTAAAGATTTGGGCTGGGCGTTGATGACTTTTCTTATTGTGTATTGAGATAGCTTCTGTCAAAATTATGTTGTTGTTGTTGTTGTTATGTTGTTTTATGTTATCAATAAACTTTTTTACTTTTTTTTTTTACTTTTAATTCTGAAATTCCTTGCTGCTGAAATTTCTTGCTTCCCCGACCCACCCCATCGCATTGCATTGCCTGCCCACGCTATTATTTCGTTTTCGCTTAGTGTATTTTCTGACTTTTTTTCTTTTTGCTCGGCACCTAAGAGTCCTAGAGTGACGTTAAATATGCCTATAGCCTTCCTTAAGAATTGGGCTATCAAATGCAAAAATAATTATTATAGTCCGCCTGGTAGTTCCAGAGATTAGCCCGTGCAAACAAACAAAAATAAAGTATGTGTGGCAGCTCCAACGCACGACTGGAATTTACCCTGTTTTTTGTGCCGTTCCGACCTTCCTTCCGACTTTCTATTTTTCGGTCATTTCTGTCGGGCTGTTTCTTCAATGAATCAATGCTATACAAAAAGCAACTTTAAGGTGTCGCCTCCCCCTCTCACCCCACCTCCTCTCCCTCTAACTCCCTCTCAACCCCTCCACTTTCCATCCCTCTCACCTTCCATCCCTCTCACCTTCCATCCCTCTCACCTTCCCCTATCATCCCCCTCACCGTCCCCTCTTACCCCCCCTCCCCTTTCCCTCTCACCCCTCTACTATCACCAACTCCTCCCGTGCCCCTCTCATTACACCCGCCTATCCGTCTCTCCACCTTCCTCCATCAGCCTCCCCTTCTCCCTCCCCACCACCCTTCCAAACCATCTCCCCTCACCACACCCTCTCCTTCCCTCTTTCCCTCTTCAATACTCCCACTTTCCCCCTTCACCACCCCCTTCCCTCCCTCCTCCCCCTCTTTTCTTCCCTCTGGGGGAAAAACTATTTATGACAAACTTTATTACTTTTTTTGTTTTCCAGTAATTTAAATGGTGTGCATAATAAAGAGTATTCTATTTTATTCTATTCTTGCTAAGACAAGTATTTGTGCCCAGTTTCAAGTTAACCAAATGAATAAGATTTTTCATATAAACTACATTCACTGTTTTCACCCCCACAGAGGTGAAAGATTATTGACACCAATTTCGAGTTAATCAAGCCCTGCAGTAAAACCTGCCCTGTAAAATTTACTACCCCGCTTCACCCCCTTAGGGGTTGATTTTCGAAAAACCCTGGTACACGTTATTCTTTATTTTTGGTCTCGAGTATAAATACTAAGTTTAGAGTTAATCGGACCGCGCGTTACAAACTTTGACACCCCCCAGTCCCTCTATAGGGGGTAGTTTAAGAAAAGTAAAAATTAAAAACTTTATAATTTACTTAGATAAATATTCGTGCCAACTTTCAAGTCTATTAACTCAAGGAATAAGATTTTTCATACAAACTTTGGACTCCCGTTTCACCCCCTTAGAGGGTGAATTTTGAAAAATCCTTTCTTAGTGCAACTCTAGACTTCATAAAGAACCTACGTGACAAAGAACATCGGCCAAATTTCTATAGAAGATGGACCTGAGTTTTATTTTCAGAGTACAGAAACAAATTATAGTGAGTTTTGATTTTTTTAATGTAGTAAACATATTAATTTCGAACAGGATGGCCGTTCGAAAAAAATATCTAAATAGCCAAGATATTTTAATAATGCAAAAAATACTTTTGAGGTTAGAATAAATAAATAAGTCGATTTAATGCTAGGCAGGCGACACACAGTTTTTATCCAACAGCGGTGAAGCTCAGCGGTAGTTATCAGTCCGTAAAACAATGCCAAGGTTAAACAACAGAAGGAAATCCAAAACAGTACAGTACCTATCACAATATTCCCACTAACAACAACAAAAATGCGAAATTGCGAATGATCGCCGGGTGTTGACACCCGTGTGATTGACACTGTCAATCAATGGCATGCGTCGATGACATTATGACGTTTCGTTGTACGCAATTGAACAAAATGCTTACTATGAACCCACATAAATATTTTTATGACAAGAATCCAATACATAATAAAAACAGCAGTTGATTTGACACAAAACTATATTGAATAGAATTACATATAATAACTATTCAGAAAAACGTGAATAATTATAATCTTTGTTCCCATCCTATTGTCAAAACTTGAGTCCATAGGTATCAAAAACTTGAGTCCATAGGTATCGGGGAATACCACTTCATATGTTTAAGGACTATTTGACTAATAGGACTCAACAAGTGCAAATTGGTTCCTATCTTAGTAAAGAACAAGTTGTCAATTTTGGCAAGGCAGTGTTTTAGGCCCAACTCTATTCAAAATTTATATAAATGACCTCTGTAAAATGTCCATTCCAAATGCAAAAATGTATACGTACGCAGATGACACTGCCATTGTAGTTTATGGTTTTAGTTGGGCTATCGTAAAGCAAATGGCTGAAGATTGCCTTAGGAGAATTATGAGCTGGCTCAACTCTAATTTACTGACACTTAATTTAGACAAAACTAATTATGTAGCCTTAAACAAGAAAAAACAACAAACAACCTGATGACTTTAATAATAGGTCTTTACCTATGAAATTGCCGTTTTGTATGAAAAAAATTAAACGAATTTTTTTCATGCATTTTTTATTTGTATTAATCGAAGTAATCACCCATGCAATCAATGCATCTTTGCCAACGCAGTGGCAGTTTATTGATGCCCTTCTTAAAGAAATCAGCTGGACGGGAGGCCACAAATTCTTCAAAGGCATTTTGTACTGCCTCTCGGGTATTGAATTTTTTTCCCGCCAAGAAGTTATCCAAATTCTGGAAAAAGTAGTAGTCTGTAGGCGCAAGGTCTGGTGAGTAGGGCGGATGACGGAGAGCTTTCAACCCCAGTTCTTGCAACCTGGAGACCGTCTGCTGTGCAGTATGAGGTCGCGCGTTGTCGTGCAGGAGCAGCGGAGACGAGCGATTGACCAATGCTGGTTGGAGATGTGCCAGCTTCTCCATCATTGTGTTCAGTTCTTCACAGTACACATCTGAAGTAATGCTCACCCCGTTTGGTAAGAAGCTGTGATGAATCACACCGGCGCTAGACCACCAAACAGTGACCATCACTTTTCTAGGGGTAAGTTTTCGTTAAGGGCATTGTTTAGGTGCTGAACCACCTTGCCAATTTGACGCAAATGAACCAATATTGTTTTGTCGCTAACGTCGAAAGCTGCTGCTAATTCAGCCGTAGATTGTGTATCATCAGCTTCCACAATCGCCTTTAATTCGTCATTGTCGACCAAAGTCTTCGGAGGACCGCGAGGTTCATTTTTCAGGTCGAAATTTCCAGAACGGAAGCGAGCAAACCAATAACAAGTGGTGCGTTGGTTTGTAGTGTTAGCTCCGTAAGCGTCGTTGATGTTGCGTGCCGCTTGTGCCGCGTTGCTGCCACGACGGTACTCATAATTACTCCAATTTTTAACGTATCCATGATGACGAAAAAGATTGAAATGCGATGAAAATGTAACACCAATCAATAAACAAATGACTACTTTTGGAAAAAAAACCATGTTTTTAAAATAAAATTAATTTGAAATTAGAATTCTTAGCCAAACAAAAATTATTTTGATTTGAAATGGCCAGTACTGCAGAACGGCAATTTCATAGGTAAAGACCTAATACAATTGCACACACTTTTCTAGATAACATACAAAACTGTCATTGTAAGACGATAACATCTGCCAATGTTGTCAGATATTTAGGAGTTCAAATCGATGAGCACCTAAGATGGGATAAACAACTTAAAAAAGTAATGATAAGGTTGAGGAACATGATATTTGTTTTAAAAACTCGCAGAGAATCTGCATCACAAGAGCTTCTTATAAAGATATACATCTCACTATGTCAATCTGTCATAAACTATTGTATTCCAGTGTGGGGCGGTGCCTCAAAGACGATGTTTCTAGCTCTGGAGCGAGCCCAAACAGCTGATCTGAAGGTTATAAATAGGAAGCCTTTTAGATACCCAACTAGACAGCTGTACTCAGAATGTCAGCTTTTTGTACTCGCATCTACTCTGTGAAGGCATCGAACAGTTCTCCCGCCTATTGATACTGGTAGGCGCAGAAATCCTTCACCTTGTCCTAGTGTCCCATGCAGCTCAAAGTTTGGAAAGCGACAATATTATGTATTTAGTTCTATTTTGTATAACAGATTTAACGAAAAAACGAATATTATAAAACTAAGTAGACATGAGGTCAAAAATAAGGTAAAAATGTACTTACTACAATTGGATTACGAAGACACTGAAATTCTAATGATCCTTTAGGTATAATATTTTTTTACCACACTGTACGGTTCGTAACTTCGTACACTTGCAGAGTTGTTGTTGTTCAGGTTGAAGTGCGTAGAGGAAAGACCACTTAGTTCCCGTTAGGTTTATTACGTATAGTGTATACAAGTAATCCTGTTGACGATTCCTTTCTCTAATGTTAGTCACCGCGTAGCAGCAATTGCACTCGCTGATTTATTGATATGTATGAATATTTATACCTAGTAGGTACATGACGTACGTTTGGTGCTAGCCACCGCGTCAGCAAAACATGTACCGTTTAAGACTGTACAGAACCGCTTTCTGAATCAGGCCCTTAATCCAGCTGCCCAACGAGAGCCTCCTTAGGTGTTGGACGAGGCTCTTGGCAATTAAGCCATTAGCTGATACGACTATCGGCACAATAAAAAAAAAAAAAAAATGTTTATTTCAATAACTTACAGTAGTTACCTACATTTATACTTTAGGAATGACCCTTTAAGCAAAATAAATGCTTGTGCTAGGACATTCCGCCCTTCAACTACAGTACAGTGTCGTATACAAGTTATTGAATTATAAATAATGAATAAAACATAAGTAACAAATCCTCCATTTTAAAGGAGGAGTCTAAATTAAACAAAAAGGAAAAGAAATGAAAATTGGGTAATTTAATAGCGCGCGCATAGTGATAGTGCGAATGTTAGTGCGCGTGTATGCATGAGTGTGTGTGTATGCATGAGTGTGTGTGTATGCATGAGTGTGTGTGTATGCATAAGTGTGTGTGAGTGTGCATATGTGTCTTTGGTGTGAGTAAGAGGCTATGAAGTAAGTGCGGGTATGCGTGATATGAGTGAGGAGAGAGGGTTGGTGCGGTAGGTGTTGATGTATCTTAGAAGTGATTGTACTATGGAGTGTGATAGGGATAAAATATTGAAGTTTTAGTATGGATTTTGGAGTTATGGATTTTGGAGTTAGCTCTACGACATGTCTTGGGATCGGAAGATGTTGCATGACGAACATCTTTCACTAACCGTTGTTAAGTGTTTGTATTAAACATTCAACTTCATCGTACGATTTCGATTTTAGCCATTTCGTCATAATACTTTTACATTCGCGGTGTGTACGGGGATAAATATCCAGCTCTTTGTTAAGGAGATTATATAAGCGAGATGATTGACTTGCGTACTGTCTTTTTGCAAATGTTGATTTAATCGTGATTGCTGGGGCAACATTATGCCTTCTTCTACATTTCAGCTTCGAAGGGTCAAAAACGAGGGACTTGTGTTGTTTTAGAATGATATGGAGTACGTACATCTTTCTGACTGTCAGGAGATCAGATATTTTATAAAGGCTTTCCGTCGGGTATCTAAAGGGTTTAAAGAGCATGACTTTAAGTAGCGACCTCTGGGCTCTCTCTAGCTCTAGGAATTTGATTTTTGTTGCACCTCCCCAGACCGGGAGACAATAAGAAAGAACAGACTGTGCTAGCGTTGTATATATTTGAAGCAGAAGGCGTTTGGAAGTGACGTATCGTAGCGCTTTAAAGGTCCAGATAAGTTTTCTAACTCTCTTCATTAATAATTCTGTGTGAAAATGCCAGGTCAGACGCTGATCAATCATTACGCCCAGATATTTCGTAAATTTAACTTTATCAATTTTGTCGCATGAGCATATAGAGTGAGCAGGGTAGTGGCATTTGTGAATTTTAATATTGAAATCTGCTGGTGGCTGAGAGGTATCGTACTTGGAGAAGCATAAGAAGTTAGTTTTTGAAGTGTTTAGGGTTAGAAGATTAAGGTCGAGCCAAGTAGCAACCTTATTTAGACCGTCCTCAGCGGATTTACAGACATTGCTCCAAGTTGTACCACTAAAAACTATGGCGATGTCATCCGCATATGAGAAAATTTGACCTTCTTGTATTTTTAAATTACAAAGGCTGTTTATGTAAAGAAGGAATAATGTCGGGCCAACTACCGTTCCTTGGCCTACTCCGTAGGTAACTGTTTCCTCTGAACTAACGACCTTACCGATTTTAACTTTTTGTTTGCGACCGATTAAATAATCCGCGAGGAGGGCCAGAGGTGGACCTCTTATACCGCTTGCTTCTAGCCGGTCAAGAAGAAGGGGGACAGAGACTGTGTCGAATGCCTTTTTCAAGTCCAGGAAGACAACAAGACACTTGTCTCCACTGTCCACCTTATTGGTAACAGTGGAGGTAAGTGCCAGTACCGCGTCTTCAGTAGACCTTCCTTGCCGAAAGCCAAATTGTGAAGGTGATAATTGATTGGTCTTATTGAAGTAACTTAGCAATCGTGAATTAATTAGCCTTTCTAAAATTTTCGACAAGGATGGTAGTACTGATATAGGCCTGTAGTTCGACGGGTCTCTCCTGTCGCCACTTTTGTGCACGGGAGTTATTAACGCAAGTTTTAGAGCCGTCGGGAAAGTCGATTTCTCAAAGCATATATTTGCTAGGTGGGTTATAAGTGGGACGATGAGTTTGTGTGCAGCCTTCAAGAAGCTGACTGGTATTCCATCCCAGCCAGGGGCACTGTCAGACTTCAGACTCATTAGTACACCATGGACTTCGCAGTGGTCTGTGTCTAATAGTACAAACGAGGAGGTTGGCAGATTGAGCTGTATATCAGGGTTAGAATTTAGAGCTCCCGTGGGGTTTAGAAGAATTTCATCAGCAAGAATCTTTCCTATATTGGAGAAGAACCTATTCACTGCATCAGCGGCCTCCTGAGGGGTGGTCTTATGATCTAAGAGGTCAACGTTAGGCGTTTTGATTGGTTTACGTTGAGTAATGCTGTTTATTTTGTCCCAAAGTTTTTTTGGATTTTTCTGTACCTTAGTTATTTGGTCTCGATCATATTTGCGCTTCTGTTTGTTTATAATACTATTATAGTAATTTCGGTACCTTCTATAGGTAATTTTTAATATATCGTTGAACAATGATCGCTGAGTCCACATCCCACATGTCGACAACCTCGCGAGCCAAGTCAAGATACTTGATTTGTTTATCTTTCTCGGCTTTCACGAGGTTCCCGTCATGCGGGGCCGTTATGTCAATAATCATTGTGCGCCGCTCTGTTCGATCCACCACCACTAAAATGCAACAAATTTAACCCCCCATATGTATGGCCGAAATTCAATAGTTTTCGAGATATTTGAATTTTAAGAGTTTTTCGATATTTACCCAAAATTTGACATTTAATTCCAAATAAAAAAAAAAAATACATATTTGATTGGGTACCATTAAAAATTATGTTGTAGCTGGCACTTCAATTAAGCTATGGACATAATTAAAACTACTTAATTTAACAAAATAATTAAAATAATGAGCGATTTAAGAATAATACCTTATTAATATTTTCATTTTACGTTACTATGACATTAATCGTACAAATAACTAAAACAACTTGCCTATTTTGTAAGCTTTCTAAAAAGGTATAAAAGTAAATTTTAAAATACATAATTCGTGACATGGCATGTGTTTGAACCGGCGCGGCGGCGCGCGGTGCGGGAAGAGAAATTATCTGTGTTTTTAGTTTATGATCCTCGCTAAAACAACCGATTTTACTGGCGAAATTCTTCGTGATAGGGCGGGGTGTGTGGGCGGGGGAGTACACGGCGTCTGCTGCGCTCGCGTCGCCTTCCTTAGTAAGTTTCGACTCTACGCCGCGCAAGCACGTGTGTTGTTATCTTGCTATTAACCAATCTCTCATCGCGTTAATTTGTTATCGATCATTATTGTTAATTCTTGTTTCTCTTGTTATTCTTTTTGTTATCATTGTTATTTCGGATAACATGGCTTCGTATTCTAATAACGAATACGCAGACATAATGTTTTGTTATGGTTTTGCTGATGGAAACGCGGCTGCAGCTCGGCGAGAATACCAACGCCGCTTTCCCGATCGTCGACTTCCCCACGTTACTGTTTTCGGGAGCACCTATCGACGATTGTGTGAAACTGGCAGTGTTCAGAGAGCACAAGTCAACGCTGGCAGACCTCGACGGTACACGGCTGACGAAGAGGACAAACTCAAACTCAAACTCAAAGCATTTATTTCAAATAAACCAATTACAGGCACTTTTGAATTGTCAATGGGTCGGTCAGTCAGAAAGATGAAGCTAGTTGCCCATTCCAAAGCGTAGTAGATCCCTATGGAGAAGAACGGGCAAGAAACTCCACGGACACTCTTTTAAATCATAATATTTTTACAAAATATTGGTTACATCGTTCAAGTTGAAAATATACATGTGAGAACAATGTAGAAAGACGTGCACGTTAAAAAGCGTCCGTAATAAAAAGATAATAACTAAAACAACTAAATTAAATATTAAAATTAAAAATAAGCCATGGCAGCTAAGAGACGACCAGTCCCAACTGACGGCGCCCGTTCACGAACATGACGCATGGATCAGCACCATTTAGCTCAACCATTTTGAAGGGAACTTAATGATCCAACACACACGCCACCATCAGCGAGACATTTGAGTGAGCATGACATACTCTCAACCGCCAGGGCACACTCAAGTCAGTGAAAGACGTACCCAGTAAAAGGTAGCTTAATAGTAGCTACATAGTGCTCACACGTGCTATGCAATTATATAATACTAAGAGATTGAATCTAAACAATGCAAAGAAAGTTTTCTCTCATCTTAATCTTCAGCAGGTCCAACAATATATCCGAATGCTAATCAATTAATTAATGCGTCCTTGTGGAGCAGGACAAGCATTCAGCCAAGCATTTTTGTCAGCGATGTAATCCCCCAACTTATAATATGCCTGGCTGCATAGTGTGCGTTTTATACAAGATTTAAATTTCCTTTCATTCAGCTGGAGTATGTGGGGAGGTATTTTATTATAACATTTTAAACCATTCACAGACACCATTCTTCAGTGTTTTATTGATGACCCAACATCTCAACGAATATTGAAGCTCGGTATGTCCCAGTGGAATGTGTGGTCGGTAGTACATCTATCAGGTAGACACCCATACCATTATCAACCTGTCCAAACATTGCACGAGGGAGATCCTGCCAGGCGACAAGAATTTTCTCGGTTTATATTAAACGCTGACGCTGACCAGGAACATTTCCTAAGAAATATTTTGTGGACTGACGAGTCAAAGTTTGACCGGGATGGTATAACGAGTTACAATAACTTACAGGGTACCTAAAGTAGGCAGGAATCCAAAAAAACTAAAAGAAACTGCGTCGCAAATGAGATTTTCCCTGAACGTATGGATGGGTGTCCTTGATAATTATTTGCTGGGCCCTCATTTCTTGCCCCAAAATGTGAACGGCGAAAATTACGAGGAGTTTTTAAGAAATAACCTAGACGATTTGTTGGCGGATGTTCCCGAAGAAATAAAAAACAACCTCATGTTGCAACATGATGGTTACCCAGCACATTACCGGATTACTGTCCGACAGTGGCTAGACGAGAGATATCCAAACCGATGGATTGGGAGGGGAGGGCCAATTCCGTGGCCAGCACAAAACCCTGATATCACACCACTTGATTTTTACGTTTGGGGTCATATGAAGGAATTAGTTTATGTGACCCCAATAAATTCAGTCGAAGAACTTCGACAGCGAATAATAAACGCGGCGCAACAGATGAGAACAATGTTCACATCAAGAGTGACGAAAACCGAAGTTAGGAAGAGAATTCGAACCTGCATTCGTAATCGAGGGGCTCAATTTGAACAAGATGTGTAAAATTTTCTATAAAATTTGACGTAAATTTTTTAATGCATTTTGTTTCATAGAAATACAAATGACCCTTTCTCTCCCCGCGCCGATTCAAACACATGCCATGCCACGAATTATGTATTTTAAAATTGACTTTTATACCTTTTTGGAAAGCTTACAGAATAGGCAAGTTGTTTTTCGTTACCATTCGCCTCAAAACAATATTTAAGTCTGTCAATGTAATTGTCCCACTTATCACTTTTCACATTGAACTCATGAAATTTCACCGATTTACACTCCATTTTTGTGTTTTCTACTCGTCGCCAATATTATGTCTTCAATAAAACACTAAATATTATTGTGAAGTCGGTTTCGAAGCTGTTAAGTGTTTTATGAAAGTTATTTTATTCGTTTTTGGTTTTGAAGTTGGTTTTTACTTTTTTTAAAGTAAATTTATTTTTTCATTTTTAGTTGAATTACAATTACACAAGTAGGTAAGCCCAAGTCAAACCAAAAGAAGAATCATCAAAATCCGCTTAGAAATGCCGGAGATACAGTGCGTTTATGCATATAACTTCGTACATAAGAATAATTACATAATGTATTATATACCAAAACCTTTCTGAACGTATGCAGATCACGTTAGTGAAAAAATCATCAAAATCGGTTCATTAGTTTTTGAGGAAATCGCGGACAAACAAACATACATACATACGGGTCGAATACAGAACCTCCTTTTTTGAAGTCGGTTAAAAATGATGGCAGTGGCATAGATTTAAATCGTTAGATTCGCCTACCGCGTCAAAAGATACCGCGTTTTGTTTGGACACCTCAGACACATAATGACGCAGTGACTTGAATTGATTGTCTTGGAAACGCTGTTTAATAATGTGTGAGCTGACTCTTCTCAGCATGTACACTTTTTCGCGTGACTAAATACGGCGAGGGTAAATGTTGCGATTTAAATCTTTGAGCAGCGGGGTTTGACTTTACGGTGTCAAAAACGCTCTCTAGGAAAACACACCAAGTTACTTTCATAAATAACTTTCAGTAATGTTTTCCGCCGGGAAGTTGCAGAATGCAGACGAAGCAGACACCGCCGTGGCGCCCACCGCACTTCTACGAAACCGTACTTTTAGTATTTTACGAAATTAAAATGGGAACTATAGGTACGGGATTCATTCAAATTATCATCCACGTACATTTTATGCCAGTTTAAATTAAAATTAGTTTTTTTTTTTCTATCAAAATAGCACCTTGTATTGACAGACTTTATGCGCATCCACAGGCAGGACAAAGAAATCGAGCGTCACTTAGAAAATGCCTGGAGAAGCTACTGGTCCATGAAAGGGCTAATGAAGGATGACCTTCCTATCACTAAAGCCTGTCTCCTAACCTGCGGCGCTCAGAGTTGGTCTTTGACCGAGGCTCAGAAGTCCAAAGTCAAGATTTGCCCAAGAGCGATGGAGCGTAGCATTTTGAAAATTAAAGTAACTAATAGAATTCGCACCACAACGATACGCTCGAAGACAGGCATTGCCGATGTTGGGGATAAGACCGCGAGGCTGAAATGGAACTGGGCGAGCCACACCTACAGGATGCATCAATACAGATCGGCCAGGGTCGTCACGCAGTGGGTGCCTGAAGTCAGGCGTCGTCACCGAAGCAGGCCTAAGAAGCGCTGGCTACTGATTGGCCGGAAAAGGCAGCAGATAATGATGAATGGAAAAGTATGGGGAGACCTTTGCCCAGCAGTGGGACAGTAAACAGTAAAGAAAAAAAAAATCAGTCTAAAAATAAGAACTTTACAATAGTTTACATTATATCATAATGTGAGGGTAGATAACGTCAATAAAATTCACTGCTAATATCTAGGTAATTAGCAGACAAACATAAAATAATAATAAGTACCTAGGCGACCGAGCTCTGCTCGGATGATAATAGAGAAAACGAATTATCCCAGAAATGACACATTTATTTATTTTTGTCAAATGTGTTTCATACACTGGCAATAATATTTGTAAACCATTTCCGGTGTAGGAAATATACTCGGCATTGATTTAGTTTCATTTCTACGCAAAGAAGCTTACTATTCGGGGGTGGCGCCACCGTCTACGCGCCACAATTTTGTAGCTTTTTTAGACAAATGAAAATTAAAAGTTCTAAATAAGTATCGAATAGGTTTTATTTTATTCTTAAATTGAAAAAAAAAAAAAACACTAAACGAACTTTTTTCAACCTCACGAGTAAAAAGTATCCATTGCGGCGGCGCGACGGCGGCGATTTTAAATACCAAATCTTTTTGCATAAAAATACCGAGAAAACGAATTTTCCCAGATATGAGACCTAGCTAGATCGATTTTCTGCCCCCGTAAACCTCTATAATTGCAACTTTCATCGAAATCGTTCGAGCCGGTTACGAGAACGTGATTACAAATATATATATATGTCGGATCCGGTCAATAGTACGGACGCGTAACGAATCGCAAGCGCGCCACTGGCGACATCGCGTGGGGTGCCCACGCCTACAGCGCGCTTCTACAGAGTCATGGTGTTTTAACCTGATGGCGAGAAGGACAGTCTAGAGTTGGATCGCATCGGGGCAACATCGGGGTTACTCCGCCACGGAACTGTATTCGATTCGTTGAGCTTAGTGATTGTGTTAGATTGTGATTTTAAACACCGTGTATCGCACCCAGTGTGTTTTCATTGCACGAAACCTATCTTCTGCCCACATGTCTGTCTAAATCTAACTGAGTAAATCTTGACGTTCCGACATCAGAAGTGAGATCAAATCGTGCTGTTGAGATCACACGCGGTGATAGTGACAATAACAATTAGTGGCGGTTACTTTTTACAAACTCTAAAAACCCGATTCCGATGCGCGATCATGGTCAAATTCGTGTGCGTCGAAACTTCTGCGCTGCCGTCCACTAACTAAAAGGCCGTTAAGCCACAGTTGGTCGTTTTTCACTTTGTAATGTAGTCTTAAACAACTTTCGATGCTCTATCTTTTGGTGTAAGAATCATTTTTCTATGATTTATAGTTTTAGAGATACAGAACATTGCTGAGCAGTTAAACCACATAAATTTCGTTACTCCCTTAATTAAAAAGCGGCTAAGCCACAATAGTTCTCTAGAAAGACGTTAACATACTTTAACGGCAAATTGATGTATCATTTTTTTCTAAATTTACTTAACTAAAAGTACGTTATCTAGTCATGCTGACTAAAAAGCAGCTAAGCGTCTTTAACTACCGTCATGTATTGTGTCTTACAAATAACCATCTGAACATCGTGCCTTAACTATAAAGCAGTTATAAAGAAAAACTACACTAGAAAGCAGTTATACGCCAATAGCGGCTTTTAAGTTACGTATTGAAATTAGTATTAGCTAAATATCAATCGCTAGAGAGCAGCTAAATGACAATACTAGACTAAAAAGCAGTTAAACGCTCGTGATTTGCATTTGCATTTGACCAGCTCAGGCTATATTCCTTCCTTTTCACTTCGGGTGCTCGACGTAGCGGACGGACGTGCGGCGCGTCTCTTGATTTTTGGTGCTACAATTACGAGAATGGCGCATAATAGGCAAAGGTAAGCTGACATTATTATTTCATTTATTGTAATAAATAGCTATTTGTAATATTATTATAAAAACGAAAGTATGTTTGGATGTTTGTAACTCTTTTAAGCAAAAACGAATGAATGGTTATTAATTTATCTAACTTTATAAATGCCTGTTTTTGTTACCATACATTTTTCTGTATTCCACAATACATGCACAGGTAAAACGCGTGCTGCTAGTTTTCATTATGTACCTACCTATTGCAAGAGGGTTTTAAAGTATCTACTGTTTCTAAGTTAATCGTAATTGTTGTTGTAGGTATCTGTTTCGATTGCTGATTGTTTTATACCTACTAGTGCGAAAGAGATGTGTCGTATATTGGTTCATTAGTTAACTGATTATATTTCATTGTATTTTAGACGTTCCTGTGTATCATCAAGGATCCAAACTATGATGAATAGTGTGTTGGTGGACCAGGAATTTCCAACTGCACAACGCCTTGACACTAGCAGCATGCCATCTATACGCATTTCCACTTGCTCTTATATTAGCCAAAAAGAATCAAAGTACCCCCGCATGAACAATAACGATTTAGTTAATCTTCTCTACCAAGAATCTTACTCGATGACATCACAAGTGTTTCAAAAATTCAATGAAACACAAATCACATATAATTATAGCCAACCAGAAGAAACTCCGAAGCTTACAATAGAAACATAAACTCAACAGCTTGAAACACATTCCATATACTGCCACGAATCGATGCCCCCACTTCCCCGATGCCATCTTCTTCTCACTGCATTATACCAGAAATATTAGATTATGACAGTGACGACTCTGTTAAGGATAAGGACTACCAACCATGTGAAGAAGTTTTTAGTGATGATACTGAATATGTTTATGACATGCAAAGACAAAATACAGTTTCAAACCCTAAAAGTAAACCAATATTGAAAAGGAAAACATCAATAACTAAAACGTTTCCCAAAAACTTAATAACGCGACGACATACTCAAGAATTTACAAGAACAGAAGAGATTATTGGACATCGGTTACCTAAGAAAAGACGTACATCTTTATCTATTTCTGATTGCTCTATTTCTACAGATTTAGTAAATTTAGTACCACCATCTTCCACAAAGAGAAAGAAATATGATACCAGCTTGAAAGATAGATTAGTTGAGAAGGAAAAGGATCGCAGAAGCAAGTACAATGTAAAAATAGGCTGTGATATGAAGTGTACAAAATGTTGTTCAACTATATTTACTCCCGGGGAACGTTTGGATATTAATAACAAGTATTGGATGATGACACATTCTGAAAGAAGATTATTTATATTCTTTTTTATTAATAAATAAAGTTCTGATTTTCATAAAATAGTTTTTAACTTATCAACTTTTTATTCGTAAGTGCTTATTTAAAAGGCAGTTAATTGCGAGCGAGATGTCTTTAACTGCCTTCTAGTTGAGCAATAGGAGAACCAGTATAAAAATATGTTTTACAATACCGAACTTAAAAGCGTTTAAAATCCCATAACTGCTTTCTAAGTAAGCAAAGTTAGTCTTCCAAGTGTTAGTTACTAGGCTATAAGTCTGTTAAAATCCTTTAACTGCTTTATAACTAAGTATAATTTGATAACTTTTACTATAAGTACAAGACGTGGCAGCTACAAGAAATTGCTTTACTATAAAGCGGTTAAGGTATGGTTAGCGGCCTTATAGTGCAGTATTTTATGTAAAAATGAAATAAATTGCTTAGCTAAAAGTTAGAAAATTAATTTAAATAAAATGTGATTAATATAAACGAATGAAATATATCACATATTGTGCAAAAAGACTATGCCTACGTATATAACTTGCAACCTTGTTCCTAGGTAGCATACTTTTCAAGAGACATCAATTCCCACTTATTTTTGCGTTTTCTCGAAAACTTCTTTTTGCACTTAGCTGCCTTTTAGTTAGTGGACGGCAGTGCGGCCTACCCTCATTATTGACGCCGGTGACCTGTTTCTTCTGTGGCGAGCCGGGTCACGTCGACGCGCGCTGGACGGATGAGGAGACCGATTCCGGTGGCAGGCGAGTTGAGAGGCGAGTGAGTGTCTGCATCGTTAAGCTAGCTGCAGATCTGCTATCTACCGAATCCGGTGAGTCGTTTTCATTTTGTTTGGACTCGGGTACTGAGCGCTCTCTGATCAGGGAAAGATTAGCTAGTAGATTGGAAACTTTCGCCTTTATAATATTAGTGTGATTATTTGCAGATGATACTACCGTGTTGACAAAAGAGAAAACTTTAGATAACAGTAAAATAGTTACGAATAAAGCATTGACAGATTTAAAAAAATGGCTAGATAGGAATAATTTAAAAATAAATACAAATAAAACTAATTTTATAACATTTTTGCCATATAATAACCACAAAATCGGAAATCAAATGAAATTAAGTTTAAAATACAATATGATTAAGTACATGGAAGAAGTTAATGATATCAAATTTTTAGGAGTAGTTATTTGGAGGAGTTGTAAGAAAATAAACCAATTCGTATTTGCACTTAGGAGGATCAAAAATTTAACAGATACTCTAACAGCCTTATTGGTATACCATAGCCATGTTTGTTCTGTTTTAAGGTATGGAATAACTGTATGGGGGAATTCAACAGATGCCCATTGGGCATTCATAGCCCAAAAAAAGTGTGTAAGGCCACTTTTCAATCTTAAGTGGACAGACTCTTGTAAACCTGTATTTATTAAGTTTTTATATATATTTGAAACCTGCAAATTTGTAAGATATAACTACTCGCTTTTTGAAAAAGATGAAAAGGCTAGTTCAAAGAGGAAAATAGTACAAAAGCGGCTAATAGTACCGCGTAATAGACTAAAAATGTGTAACAAAAATTGTTACACCATGGCGGTGAAAATATTTAACCACTTAGCCGAAGAATTTAGTTGTGCTACAGATTTAGAATTTAATAAGAAGCTGTTTAACTGGTTGTGTGAGAGATGTTTTTATTCCATCAATGAATATTTTGAATATAAAATGTAAAATTTAATTATTATGACATTCTAAACATTGCTATTTTATATTGACATGATATATTGTTATTTTAAATGAATAGAATTGAACGACAAACAAATTTCATCAGAAGTAGGCGTTCAGCAGGGTGACCCTCTAGGACCAGCACTCTTTAATTTAGAAATTCATACCATTATATCTAATTTAAATTCTAAACTGAATGTCTGGTACCTAGACGACGGAACCTTGGGAGGAAAAGCTGACACGGTCAAAAATTATTTTATCAATGTTGTCAACTTTTGGAACTTAAATTTGGATCTAAATTTAGGAAAATGTGAACTATATACTCGTATATCTGACAAATTCAACCCTAGTGATCGAAAAATTCTTATTCAAAATTTTCAAGAAATTTCACCGGAAATAAAAATTCTTCAAATGGATTCACTTTACCTTCTAGGGGCTCCGTTACTCGAGGAGAGTGTTAGACCTCTTTTGGAAAAAAATCAAGAATACTTTCGGAACACGTCAATAGATTGGGCTTATAAAATTCTCATATTGCATACACAATTTTAAAATATTGCCTTTTTGTACCAAAATTTACATATATTTTCAGAGCATGCCCAATCTAAATCTAAACATACGGACATTTTAGAAAACTTGGATGCCACCCTCAAAAATTCTTTAGAAAAAATTCTAAATTTAAACCTCGAGGACAATTCCTGGACTCAAGCCACTTTACCTATTAGATCTGGTGGCATCGGAATAAGAAAAATTTCTAGTGTAGCTCTTTCGGCTTTCCTTTCGTTGGTACACAGTGTAAAAAACCTGTGTTCTCAAATCCTAAATACGCCAACACCTGAATTGCACTGTGCATCTGACACAATAGAGGCGTGGAAAACTCTCTGCCCCAATGAAAACTTCCCGAAGGAACCAAGGAGTCAAAAACTTTGGGATGTTCCATTGGTGCACAGAGTCTACAAAAATTTGGTTCAAAATTCTTCCAGTGACCAACACCGCGCAAGACTTCTAGCTGTCTCTGCATTTGAATCGGGACAATGGCTACACGCCCTACCGTCTGCCAACCTCCGAACGCTGTTCGACAATGGCAGCTTCCGCATCGCCGTCGGTCTCCGACTGGGTGCTGCCATCGTCGAGCGTCATCGGTGTTCATGTGGCAGTGACGTCGACAGGAACGGACACCATGGACTATATTGCCAACGCAGTGCTGGCAGATTTTCCCGCCACGGCTCCATTAACGACATCATCAAACGCACGCTTGCCACTGTGACTGTACCTCGATTACCCTACCTGATAAAAATTTCGTTTTTCCTAATTTATGTTAATATTAGTGTTTGGGTCGGTTTCCCCTATGGGGAAAAGGTAGTGCTCCACCCCGCACTACCCTGTAGAGCTCGTCTCCAGACTGGACACTCCCCCACCGATTGTAATGAATGAAGGAACTCATAGTTATGAAAATACATTGGATGTGGTTTTACAAAGGTAATAAACAATAGAGGGATGCAAAGTATATTGTTATATAAAATTGTGAGTAACCCTTACGCTGGCGTAACAGGCAATTGATCAGTCATTACTCACACGATACCTCACATCTACGCTCGATGCACTCAGAGCAAAACTTCCATAAAGTGACCCAAGCGGCTATTCAGCGGCATTGAGTCGACACATGCTCTTTTGGAGACATGTTCCCTAGCAGTTCTTGCGAACTGATAATCGTGACGAAGCGGCCTTCCTGCGGTAACCGTGCGACCGTCCTTGTCTAGCAACGGGGCGGCCAGTTCCAGCGGCATTGCGTCAACATCATGCTCTGAAGGAGACATGGTCCCTATCAGTCCTTGGACTGGATATAAGATAGTTGTGGTCACCCATCCCCTGGAAGTTCACCCCTTGCACAACAAGTATATCTGCAAGACACCGTGTTCATGTCAGTCTGACCGAATTATTGGTCTAAGATAAAGAATACAACTTATCAAGAATTACTTGATAAATAGATATGAGAATCGAATCTCAAGAATCTTTAATATAGTTTGGATAGACTCTAATAAAAGCCTACTATTGGCCGGAGGGAAAGAATACACAATTCAAGAATTAAGTATTAGATAATAATAATAGTTACAGAGAATCAAACCTCAATGGTCAATCTGTAATAGAGTTGTGGATCAACTCTTGAAGGTTTATAGACAGTCCAAAACGCCCCACCCTTCACTACTTCCTAGTGTTTGGGCTGGGGAGAAGAAGTGATGCAACAAACTCCCCAGCAACACGTATCTGTCTTATATAATTATGTTTTAGTATTATTAATGTTGCAACGCCAACGTCTCCCCTCTCGCAGGCGGGAGCTGATATCTGCAATTCTTTCCTGAAGATGTGAAGGAGGAAAGGGATCGTTACACTTGCGCTTAAATCCTTTATTTATAATTACGTTAATTTGTCTGATTACAATGTACCCAATTCAGAGAGACCGGGAACCGTTTTACAACGTCAATTTGTCTCAAGTACGTGTTCTGTTAGACCTAACGCATAGAACCTCTGAGGACACTAATACGATTCTAATAGAACACGTTTCCTAAGCACTAAATAAATGTCTTACTCAATCCTAAGACAGAGTACTACGAAGTCCTACAGCCATTGAGGAAGACAAGTGTTGAGTAATTCTAAACGCGTGCTAATATGATTGACACCCTTACGGCGACCTAGCCCTTTCTATTAAAATAACACAATGCACAAGCGCTTCGTAGACCCAGTCTCTAGCAGAACCCATTACGATAGAACCTGGTATACGCCGAAGTGGTACATCGTCACTTCACATTTCCTTAATCTTCCCCATTTAGAGGATGCAGTCCGGGCGTGAACCGTCCTGCTTCCAATACATGTCTCTAAAATACTGACGTCCTACGGGACGGGTTTCTCGAGACAGGCTCCCTAGCGTTGTTAAAACGGCTACCAATTCAGTTTGAGGTACTTGGTGATGCCTAACCCCTCTCCCTGGAAATGTGCATTACCAGGCGTCACGCAACCTGCTCTGTAGCGAGGCCTTTTTGGAAGTAGGTATTATCACTAACGTTTGGTTGCGCTGTAATTGTAACCAATTACAGATCGGCTTTATAGCCTAGTTTGTTTTAAATGAACTGAGTATTTTCGGTTCTGCCTTCCATGATTTGATTTGATAAATGGCGCGTCAGTTAGAGATCAGTAATCGTCATCAGTTGTCATAAGTCTAATGTCGGAGAAAGGCCTTCCCCGATTCCCTATAACCAACTGCAAGTGACAATAATCTACTGAGGTATAGATTAGGAGGTGGACACATAATGCGAGAGAACAAAGCATTAATTATAAATTACGATATTAAGTAAGAGTAATTACGCCATGCTGCAATAAACGCTGCTGCTGCATGCTGGAATAAATGATCATTAATCGCTCGTCAGCGATATCACTTATATCAAGCCTCAATACAATGAGGTATAGATTAGGAGGTGGACATATAATACGAGAGAACAAAGCATTAATTATAAATTACAATATTAAGTAAGAGTAATTACGCCATGTTGCAATAAACGCTGCTGCTGCATGCTGGAATAAATGATCATTAATCGCTCGTCAGCGATATCACCTAACCGTTACCAATCAAGTCTCAACGCAAATCAACCTGCAAGGACTATTATAACATTATAATAGTATAGTCCGTAACTACTATGTATACACACTATTAATAAAGATTAAGTTAACTTAAGTAAAGATGACACTTACCGAATAACTCCTTGAAGGGAATTAGATGGCAACTCACTTACTAACTAGCCTGTACTCCTGCATCGACTAGTGGCTCCAACATACACACACACAATATACTACATTAAATACTAAATTAATCTAATCTGGGATTAAACCTAACTATATTTAACTTAATAACTAATACTCGCTGTCTTGCGACAGCCCACTGTGACATGGCCTCTTGGTATTCACTATGACTCCTAACTTAACTAGCCTAGATCGGACGTCCGTCTCTAGAAGCGGTCTAAAACCAACTGCCTTAACGTTTTTCACAATCATAATTCTAAAATCACCACGATGCACTCTTTAAAGGCTCGAAAAGGGTCCCCAGCCTCTCGGCGCCCGACTCTAAAAAACGTTCTCTCTGTTTCAAGGGTGCACATTTGGCCGTCTCAACCAAACTCATCTCAACCAGATGTGACGTTGTATTGTTAGTTGCATCGTTTTTAGAATTAAACATAGAATACTTTTACAAATTCTTTGGAAATTAGTTAAATTATTGCATCCGACCCGTCAACCGCCCCACTCAGGCTCTTAATTTATGTCTCACAAGTGATTCGACAGATGCACTGGCTTGCTGGCTTTAAAACAATATCATAATATTAGGTCTTTACCTATGAAATTGCCGTTCTGCAGTACTGGCCATTTCAAATCAAAATAATTTTTGTTTGGCTAAGAATTCTAATTTCAAATTAATTTTATTGTAAAAACATGGATTTTTTTTTCCAAAAGTAGTCATTTGTTTATTGATTAGTGTTACATTTTCATCGCATTTCAATCTTTTTCGTCATCATGGATACGTTAAAAATTCGAGTAATTATGGAATATGAGTACCGTCGTGGCAGCAACGCGGCACAAGCGGCACGCAACATCAACGACGTTTACGGAGCTAACACTACAAACCAACGCACCACTTGTTATTGGTTTGCTCGCTTCCGTTCTGGAAATTTCGACCTGAAAAATGAACCTCGCGGTCGTCCGAAGACTTTGGTCCACAATGACGAATTAAAGGCGATTGTGGAAGCTGATGATACACAATCTACGGCTGAATTAGCAGCAGCTTTCGACGTTAGCGTCAAAACAATATTGGTCCATTTGCGTCAAATCGGCAAGGTAAAAAAGCTTGACAAATGGGTGCCCCACGAACTCAATTATCGCCAGCGCGAAGTACGCGTCGAGACGTGCCTTGCACTGCTCAACAGACAAACAAATGAAGGAATTTTGAACCGCATTGTTACCTGCGATGAAAAATGGATTCCGTTTGATAACCGCAAGCGCTCAGCAAGTTGTTGGATCCTGGTTCAGCACCTAAACAATGCCCTAAACGAAGACTTACCCCTAGAAAAGTGATGGTCACTGTTTGGTGGTCAAGCGCCGGTGTGATTCATCACAGCTGCTTACCAAACGGGGTGAGCATTACTTCAGATGTGTACTGTGAAGAACTGAACACAATGTTGGAGAAGCTGGCACATCTCCAACCAGCATTGGTCAATCGCTCGTCTCCGCTGCTCCTGCACGACAACGCGCAACCTCATACTGCACAGCAGACGGTCTCCAAGTTGCAAGAACTGGGGTTGGAAGCTCTCCGTCATCCGCCCTACTCACCAGACCTTGCACCTACAAGCTACTACTTTTTCCAGAATTTGGATAACTTCTTGGCGGGAAAAAAATTCAATACCCGAGAGGCAGTACAAAATGCCTTTGAAGAATTTGTTGCCTCCCGTCCAGCTGATTTCTTTAAGAAGGGCATCAATAAACTGCCACTACGTTGGCAAAGATGCATTGATTGCATGGGTGATTACTTCGATTAATACAAATAAAAAATGCATGAAAAAAATTCGTTTAAATTTTTTCATACAAAACGGCAATTTCATAGGTAAAGACCTATTATTTGTTTTAAGACCTATTATTTTGTTGTTAAGTTGGGGTAACCGACAGACTGTCACACCACCATCAATGTTCCTTCTCTATTAGAACCTTTAGGGATGGTTCGTGATGATGGCAAGCGTCCGGACGGCCTGATGTTGATCCCCTGGGAGCGGGGAAGGGCTCTTGTTTGGGACGCTACATGTGTCGACACGTTAGCCCCTTCCCATCTCAGCGGTTCGGTTTTAAGGACCGGAGCCGCGGCGGAAGCCGCAGAAGAGGCCAAGCAACGCAAATATGTGACGCTTTCTAGCGACTACATATTTGTACCGCTTGGCTTCGAAACTTTTGGTCCATGGGGTCCCAGTACAAAAAATTTTATCAAGCAAATTAAACAATTGCTTGATAAATTTTTTTGTATTTTTTGGCCCTGACAGGAGGGCTGGCTCATTTCTCGCACGGAGGATAGCTATTGCTATTCAACGCGGAAATGCAGCCAGTGTTCTTGGCACCATGCCTCATGGACACCCACTTTTGTTAGATTTTTAAGGTTTAGTTTTAGATTTGTATTTAATTTTACCCTACATTTATTTAAATAAAGAGTTATTTACAGTAAAACTGAGTTGAAGTCCATAGAATTGTATTTAATTTTAATTGATTAATTGCATGTAATCTAAATTTTAATTATGAAATTATGGTTGATATTTTTATGTTACGTTATTAAATTATTACTAAATGTGTACTGCATGCTATAAGTTAACCAAGATGTAAATCTAAATATTTGTACGGCTGAAATGCCGAATATAGTGAAACCCATGAGATATTAAGAACTTATGTACCTATATTCTTGCAAATAAATATATCATTCATTCATGCATTCAAAATTCACCCTCTAGTTTGTATGAAAAATCTTATTCCTTGAGTTAATAGACTTGAAACTTGGCACGAATATTTATATAAGTAAATTATACAGTTTGTCATTTTTAGTTTTCCTAAACTACCCCTTAAAAAGGGATATAGGGCGTGTCAAAATTTGTATGGAGTAATTTTAACGCGCGGTCCGATTAACTCGAAATTCAGTATTTATGCATGAGATTAAAAATGAAGAATAACGTGTATCAGGGTTTTTCGAAAAGCTACCCCTAAGGGGGTAAAGAGGGGTAGCCAATTTTACAGGGCAAATTTTACTGTGGGCTTGATTAACTCCAAAATTGGTGGTAATATTCTTTCAGTCAAATTACGGAAATATCTCAAGCGGTTTTTTTTAATTCCACCCTTGTGGGGGTGAGAACAGGGAATATGGTTTATAGGAAATATCTTAATCATTTACTTAACTTGAAACTTGGCGCAAATACTTGCCTAAGCAAGTAATAAAATTTGTCATTCATAGTTTTTTCTCCTGAGGAAAGGAGCAGGGGAATTGGTGGTGAGGAGGGAAAGGGGGAAGGGGAGGGGGTACTGAGGAGGGCAAAAAGGAAGTGGAGGGTGTGGTGAGGAGGGAGAAGGGGAGGATGATCAAGGGAGGAGGAGAGGATAAGGAGGTGGAGAGGGGGAAGAGGGGGAGAAGAGAAGTGGTTGAGAGAAGAGGGAGAGGGGAAACCAGTGAAGGGGGAGGTTAGTGGGAAGGGGATGTGGTGAGGGGGTTAAGAGGGAAAGGGGGATGGGGATGGGGGGTGGTGAGGGGGTTGAAAGGGGTGAGAGAGGGTGGTGAGAGGTGGGAAGGAGAGATGGGTGAGAGGGGATTACAGGAGAGGTGGAAGGGTTAAAGGGGGGTTAGTGGGAGAGAGGGAGGGGTCAGAGGGGGGTGGAGTGACGAGTGTCTTTACACTTTAAAGTTGCTTTTTGTATAGCATTGATTCATTGAAGAGAGATTAAGTTGAGACTTTGACTGATTGATTGGAGAGCGGGAAGAGGTGGAGAGGGGTAGGAGGTTGTAGTTAGGGAGAGGGTATAGTGAGTGGGGAGGATGTGGAAAGGGGGAGGGGGGAGGAGTTGGTGAGGGTAAAGGGGGAGGAAAAGTGATGAAGGGGGTGTGAGAGGGGGTATAAGGGGGAAGGGTAGGTCAGCGGGAAGGGTATGTGGTGAGGGGTAGAGAGGGAGAGGGGTTGGGGGGTGAGGGAGTGAGAGGGGACGGTGAGGGGGAGGATAGAGGAGGGTGAGAGGGGAGGGAAGAGGAGGGGGGTGAGAGGAGGATTAGAGAGAGAAGAGGAGGGGTGGGAGGGGGGTAAAAGGGAGAGGGGGAGGTTAGCAGGAAGGGGATGTGTTGAGTGGGTGAGAGGGAGATAGATGGGATGGGGGGGGTGAGATCGTCAGAGGTGGCAGTAAGGGGGATGATAGAGGAGGGTGAGAGAGGAGGGCAGGGGAGGGGGGTGAAAGGAGGAGGGATGAGAGGGAGCTTAGAGGGAGACGAGGAGGGATGACGAGTGCCTTTATACCTTAAAGTTGCTTTTTGTATAGCATTGATGCATTGAAGGAACCCAGCCCGACAGAAATGACCGAAAAATAGAAAGTCGGCACAAAAAACAGGAGTAAAATCCAGTCTGCGTCGGAGCTGACACACACACTTTTTTTGTTTGTTTGAACGCGGTAATCTCTGGAACTACCAGGCGGACTTTAATGGTTATTTTTGCATTTGATACCCCTATTCTTAAGGAAGGCTATAGGCATATTTAACATCACTCTAGGACTCTTAGGTGCCGAGCAAAAAGAAAAAAGTCAGAAAGAACGCTAAGCAAAAACGAAATAATAGCGCGGGCAGGCAATGCATCAGCAGCAAGGAATTTCTGAATTTTGGCAGAAACTATCTATCTATATAAATAAAAAGAGAAATCCTTGAACCTAGAACGCTGAAATTTAACAAGTAGGCAAGGAATAAGGAAGGAATTCGCAGTAGTACGTTCCCGTGGGATATTTCCCGACATCGACGCGGGCGAAGCCGCGGGCAAAAGCTAGTATAATATATATTCACACTAATATTATAAAGGCGAAAGTTTGTGAGAGTGTGCGTGCGCGTATGTTTGTTACTTCTTCACGCTCAAACGGCTGGACCGATTTGGATGTTATTTGGTATGTAGATAGCATAATCTATTCAATGT
The DNA here is from genome assembly GCA_946251885.1 of Cosmia pyralina. Lineage (NCBI taxonomy): Eukaryota > Metazoa > Arthropoda > Insecta > Lepidoptera > Noctuidae > Cosmia > Cosmia pyralina. Next base: position 28,957,106 of record OX276347.1, read on the forward strand.
GACGGCCATTTTGTTTTTGGGGGTTTTTGTGTGAGAGTATTTCTGGGTGGTCTCGCGCGACAGACGATATCTCTAAAGTTTCGTATGAGAGCTGTATATTAAACTGTCGTTGGAATCGTTATAAAATAAGCTACCACATCTCGCAGTTATACCCTGGATTAAAACATAGGCTGCTGTTTTCCCGGTCTACGCGGGTGAAACTGCGGGGCGCAACTAGTACATGTGTATATATATACAAATATTGCTCGTTTAATAGAATAGGGATAGGGACTTACTCTCGCGAGTACTCACCGAATCATTAGATCGCTATGCAGGTCATGTCGCGTGTTCGGGAATCGTCGGAAAACATCTTTGAAGCCGATTGATAGAGTGAGTAGTGCGTTAGCGAGTGAGACAGCGCGAGGCGGCCACGGCCACGTATGCTCCGACATCTGGCTGCTCATCTTCTCGCGTAGAGCTTGCGAGCCCTCCCAGCCATCCGCGGTCAGGTTGTCCTCCAACCCCTGATCCCAAAACGATACTGTAAAGTGTTTAGTAGCGCACGTGAGGGTATTCTGTGTCCACTCGTGCACTATCCAGACGAAGCCGTCCGTGTAGCCCATGCCACCTGCGACCGCCGCAGTAAGAATTGTGTGGGCAGCTTGTGAATCCGCGTTTACAAACACGATGCGTGCATTTGTGTTTTTGAGTTCTTGTAAAACTGCCTGAGCTTGTTGTTGCGTTAAATGGGAAACCCCATCTTCAATTGGAAAGTTGCGAAGAATGATTCCCGCCTTGTCTTTCAGCGCAGCATAGTAATCAGTGGCGAGCCTCGTAGGCTGGGACAGCACGGCGACGCGAGTCCAGCCCGACGCTCGCACGAAGTGATGCAGCGCGTGCGCGATGTGTAGTGGGCGGCCGGCCACGCGCCACGTGCTACGGGCATCCATGCCGTCCTCCGGCACCACGTCCGCTAGCATCAGCGGCACGCCGCTGGAGGCAGCCCCGGCCGCCGCCTTCGCCGCGCCCTGCACCGCCATGGACACCACGCCCACCAGACTGTAGGTGCCTATTTTCCTTGTGTATTCGTCTAGCCTTTTGCTCATGTCATAATAGTCGGCACAATTAATACGATGTCCAGATGGGTTTATAACGAACCCAACCTTTTTCGTTTCAAGGTTGATTAGTTCTACAATTAATTTAGTAATTTTTCGGAACAGTTCGTCGCTGGGGTCACCCGAGCATACATATATCGCCACATTATATTTATGTAGATCATATTTATGTACATCTGATAAATTAACGTCATAACTTTTATTTCGATAGGCCCACTCGCACGCTGCCTCTTCAATGTGTACTCCGCTTGCTTCTTGCTCTAGGATCCACCTCAAAGATTGTGGCGATGGTTTAAAGTCATGAACGAATTGAAAAAGCTGAGGGGCGGACGTCTTTAAAATGTCGACATCGGCGACGCGCATTGCTATGGCGGAATCTAGCTCCTGTTTGCAATCAAAGTGGACGGCGGGCACGCAGAGAGGAGGCTCCACGACGCTAACGCCTGGATCTCCCTTCCACATGTCATAATCGAGGAATAGAAATGAGTGGTTAGCAGTCTGCAGTGTGCGCATGAACTCGGTGCGGTTAACGTGCCGCGGGCGCAGCTGGATGCTGGTGGCGTTGGAGCGCGCCAGCAGCAGCTGCAGCATGCTGTCGCAGTCACCGACGCCGAGCACTTCTACCGTGAACTCGTTGCCTCTAAAATGACATGATTTAATATTTTGAATGAGTGACATTTTTATTAATTGACAATATTAAGATCTATTTAGACATTAAAGTCTGAATTATGAGCATAATATATTATCAATATATTATGGTGTTGTGAATAAAATGTGAAATTGTTAACTTACAATTTAAGGAAAACTGGTGAAACCTTTTCGGGTTGTTCGTGATTGTTGTTGATCAGTTGAAGTACGGAGAAAGATGCCTCAGTGATGTCAGTCCCACATGACGCCGTGGTTGGGGCTGACCGCTGACGACAGGGCTGAGTACGACGAATGGGATACTTACTGGGGATTCATCGTGTCGACGGCGACAAAGCTACAGTTTGCAAATGCAGTCTGGTTGGCGTAGAACGCCCAGCGCATACGCTGTTGGCAGAAAGGGCTACGCGCGTGTCGCGCGAGCCACGCAAACAGGCGGCGTCGCGCGGGCACGGGGCTCGCGCCGAACTCGGCGAGGCGTGGGCCCGCCAGCCCGGAGTTCGGGCCCTGTGTCTGATTCCATGAGCGCAGTGGCTCAGGCTCCCACGCTGTAGACACGCCTATCACCAAACTGTAGACATAAGGGCTAGTACCAGGACATCGTCTTATGGGATTGTGCTAAGTTTATACAAAACTTAAAGTAGTAGCACAAAAACAAAACGTGTGGCTAGCTCAAGAGGTTCCAGGCAGTGGAGAAATCGGATTGAGGATGAACATTGTAGATGATTGTTTAAAAAAATATTGAATATCACTAAAAACGTGCAAAAAGCACAGCCGTATTGTGATAACTCTGGCGTAAATAAGTAATCACCTAATTAACACGTTCACGGACTCAAAACCAATTTCAATAACTTTCCTTACAAAATGGCATCACGCATACATTGAACTTGTGTGCACGCGCAGGAGTGTTTGCTGTGGCACTAGCCGTCTGTATTATGAAGATGTGATGTTGAAGCTTCCACCTTACTGTAGTGCGTCGGGCATGTTCGCGGATGCGCGCGCAGACGATTACTTGTTGCGTGGCTACTGCGCAGAGTTAGGGGAAGCACCAACGGTATTTGCGGATAGAATGCATGGGCCTGCGCTGGATAGGTTTGTCAAGCTGCATGTTATACATTCAGCTCGATAAACCTACCTGTGAATGATACCTTTTTTTGTTAATTTTGTGAAGCTTGTGTTAAATATTTTCTAAATTAAATTTATATCTAATAACATAGATTTTTAAGTATTTTTTTGTCTATTGTGTCTGATATTAAAAGATTTTTACTTTTATTATTGTTATTATAGCCTGGGGTGCAAACATAAAGAAGCAGGTTACCTACAGACAAATCTGTGCGACAAGTTTAAACCTGTTCCTGCACCGAGCGATACCTACCGACCGTACCGGAAACCTGTTTCTTTATGTAAGCGCCCTATAACGGCACAGAGTCATAATACCCTTCCTATAAATGCTTTGGGAAATAGTCGGCCGTGGTCGCAATTCTACTTTTGGTGTATTTAAATCGCCGGCTAGAGCCGTAGGCCATATTTCTCATATGAGGGTCATAACTTACGTCTTTCGACGTATTGTCCGTGAACGTGTTAATCTATATCTATACTAATATTATGAAGCTGAAGAGTTTGTTTGGTTGAACGCGCTAATCTCAGGAACTACTGGTTCAATTGAAAAAATATTTTAGTGTTCGATAGCCTATTTATTGAGGAAGACTATGTAACATCACGCTACGACTAATAGGAGCGGAGCATTAAAGAAAAATGTTGCAAAAACGGGGAAAATTACGCAGCGTTTACGCAGCGCATGCAACAATCATGTATGACGGAATTGTTTCTCTTAAGACCAGGTTATTCGGGCCTTTAGGCCTTTGAAACGCTACCTCCGCCTCCCCCAAATGCAGCGCGACGTGTTTATTTACGACGCGCCGTCGACGATTTCGCGGAAAATCCATGCCACAGTGTAAAATATTTGCAGTTGATCAACTTAATTAGTTTTTCTTAGATCGATTTTGTTTCCTTCGGCTTACATTTTATGGTTTGCACGGTGGAGTGAACTAAGACTATTACATAAAATGTCGTAAATTTGTTTTCACATTACCAGATAGCGATACCAAACCGATTCGATACTGATAGGTACAATTATTATCGGCCCCATGATATTGGTGAATATCGATGACCATCGCGACGCGACAAACAACCACACTACTAAGTATCGACGTCTCGAAGTCGGCAGTGCGAAAAAGTTTGCTTAAGTGAAAGTATGCCCGCTACTTTCACCCCATACTGTCTTCGCCGGTAGATATCGTGCCGATATCGGTGTCGGTGTGTGTGGAAATCGGTTATCATGGTATGGGCATGTGATTCGGAGAAATGAAGAAAATCTCGTCTGGAATGTTTTGATTATGAATCTGGATGGCTATACGAAGGGAAGACCAAAGAAACGATGGATGATATGTGTGAATGATGATAAGACTAGAAAGGGACTACCGAGATGACGACTAATAGAGAAGTATAGAGAAACAACAAGTTGCATCGACCCACAGAAATCTAAATAATAAGGCACAAAAAATTGGAATAAGGGCAGGAGAATGATGATGATCGGTGTCGGTCGTTATCTACGACGATATAGATGACTGTTCAATGTTACCTTTGGACATTGAAACAGCACTCGTGCGGCCCAGTTAAATTAACGATTGGTTGCATCTTACACGCACAAAACACAAAGATTTTTTATAATAATGTGTGTAAAGAAAAGGTAGTATATTATATAAGCGGTAACATAATGTAAATAAATCAGATTTGAATTTTATATTCTTGTCTCATTACCCCTCACTGTGGCCAAGACACCTTTAGCCATCTCTGATCAGTCTCGTGAGTCTGCGGGACTGGCAGTGAGTGTACCCTTCCCGAACCTGGAATCCTGTCCACTATCCGTCTGTAACCATAGGTAGCATGGTGCAGACATCCTGAACTTATTTATATATTTATTTATTACATATTAGGTATATGATAGGTTAGGGCTGTAGGGCTTATGGGGCTTAGGGTCGTAGGGACTGTTAGGCTTGTAAGTCTTAGTAGATTCCTGTAACTTGTCATATATTTTCATGTTAACCTTTAACAGTGTTGCGGCTATAAAACACAATGTAATAGCGAATTATTCCATTGCTTCATTGGGCTGAGTAGGAAACGATTATAGCAGATAGTTACAGATTTAACCTTTAAATGATTTATCATCGCGCTAAATGTTTATGGAGTTAAGGCTTAGGGGATGGAAGGATGTCAATCATGACATAATAATAACGTAAGAACGGCTACTTTAGTCAACTTTCATTATAGTAAATAGCTTAGCGGTTCGGCGACTGCTTTGCAAACCTGTGGTTAAAAGTTCGATTCTCAACCGGTGATATTTTTTTTTTTACATTTTGTTTTACTGTTATTTGATAGTTTGTAGATCGTATACAGAAAAACATGAAGTTAGGCCTCTTCTGTAATCTATGGTTATAATAAAAAAAAAAACTATGGTTATCTGATTATATATTTTTAAGCGATAGTCGGGTTCGTCAGGAATAATTGTTAAAATCACTTAGTGTATGCAGTGTTAGTGCCATTAGGTATTATACGCAGGAACGGCACAAACAGGCTTTATTTATTCCAAAAAACAAAATCCCGTGTTTATCGGTGTCGGATCGTAATTATAGTACGGAAGCGCTGTAACAGCCATGAAAGAAAAGGAGATTAGGTGAAAATTAAAAAAAAAAACAAATGTAGGTAGATATTACTATAGTAAATTATGTTGCTTTATAAATTTATTTATAACGTTTTACTCATATTTCCATAAAAACTAAAGCCCCGAAATATAAACATGAATTCCGTAAAACAAAATTAACTGTACCGCAACATTTGACATTGACGCAAAATTTTTGCAGAGCGGGGTCAGCGAGACCATTTGAACTGCGCGATCGTGCGACTTGCCACGCGGGGAGGAAGGTAACGCTAAATGCCTACTGCGCTCGAATATCTTGGCCTTACGCCTTATTCCTGATTCGTTACAAAAGAAGCTTAGTGCAAAATTTCTTTCTTCTAGACCCAACGGTTTAGGCTGTGCATTGTCTGTCAGTGAATTAGAATTTTATATTATTTTTTTTATATCAAGTAGACAAGCCGTGTGCCCGATGGTATTTCCCTACGACATAAATGGTGAATTTCCATACAAACTTCCATTCCCTAATTAATCCCTTTAAGGGCAGAATTTTTAAAAATCCTATTTTTGGGTTCCATACCTCAAAAAGTCTGTCAGTCAGTCTATCAAGGCCCTTTTTCTCAGGAATGCGTGGAGATATCAAGTTGAAATTAATATCAAATACTAAGTAGGTCTATGGTTCCTTAGAGTTCTAAAAAATTAAAGCTTCTAAGTTAACGAAATAAAAAAATACGGCCATTTATGTGACATATTTTGATACTCGCAAGTAAATCAAACCTTATAGGGTACTTCCCGTTGTCCTAGAATCATGAAATTTAGCAAGAAGCAAGGTCTCACAGTACAAGTAAAGGAAAAAACCGAAAATTGTTAATTTGTAATTTTTCACATTAAAAAATTGTTTTTGGGATTACAATGTATGTGTGTTTTTGGGTTATATTCTTTTCAACTACTACTACTACTTTTTTTTCCTACATTGTGCGGGGTCTGACACGCACTTGGCCGGTTTTTTTTCTTTATTAAATAGTATAGGCTAAAAATGGTCATACTGTCTTCCTTACACTGTAACCATATTCTTTTGTTTTTGATGTTTGTCACCGCTCATGAAGATCCGTAAATATTGACAGCTACGTATTTAGGAACAATTGCCGTGCTTTATTGCCAATGATGTCTAGGAACAGAGCATTCTATTAACTTTGCTTTCTGTATGTAGTGGTATCGTACAAGCGTGTTTCTATCTTATGTTCCACACTCATGATGTGAGTGTGGAACATAAGATAGAAACACGCTTGTACGATACTGTACCTACTCCTACAGCAATAAATTATCTGATTTATTATTTTACAACATCAGAATTAATTTAGTATATTTTTAACCGTCCCCGGACATGTCGGATTGTCGTCCCATCGAACTATTTACAAAAACAAAAGTGACTTTAATGCAAGTATCGATAAATATGTTTAAAGTTACAAATGAACAAAGATACGATACGTTTCAATGATGTTGGCCTTGATGTTGACAGATCAGGCTCAACAGTTTCTTCAAAACACAGATAGTTCAATGGCTTGTTGAGGATGACTGGGATTATTCACTTTCTTGGTGTTATTATATTGATTAAATACTTGTATGCAGCACGGAACTTTTGAATTTGGGCAAATTAATTTTCGACTTCTGTATAATAGTTATAATAAGAATATAATAAAAAATGTGTAACTTAAGGACATAAATAATGAACTCCATACTTTTGGAAGTGGCTCGGATCCTCAATGTTATTTACTTCTTGTTCTAATGAGTTTAGATGCATAATAGCTTGTAATATAATAAGAATATAATAAAAAATGTGTAACTTAAGGACATAAATAATGAACTCCATACTTTTGGAAGTGGCTCGGATCCTCAATGTTATTTACTTCTTGTTCTAATGAGTTTAGATGCATAATAGCTTGTAATATAATAAGAATATAATAAAAAATGTGTAACTTAAGGACATAAATAATGAACTCCATACTTTTGGAAGTGGCTCGGATCCTCAATGTTATTTACTTCTTGTTCTAATGAGTTTAGATGCATAATAGCTTGTAATATAATAAGAATATAATAAAAAATGTGTAACTTAAGGACATAAATAATGAACTCCATACTTTTGGAAGTGGCTCGGATCCTCAATGTTATTTACTTCTTGTTCTAATGAGTTTAGATGCATAATAGCTTGTAATATAATAAGAATATAATAAAAAATGTGTAACTTAAGGACATAAATAATGAACTCCATACTTTTGGAAGTGGCTCGGATCCTCAATGTTATTTACTTCTTGTTCTAATGAGTTTAGATGCATAATAGCTTGTAATATAATAAGAATATAATAAAAAATGTGTAACTTAAGGACATAAATAATGAACTCCATACTTTTGGAAGTGGCTCGGATCCTCAATGTTATTTACTTCTTGTTCTAATGAGTTTAGATGCATAATAGCTTGTAATATAATAAGAATATAATAAAAAATGTGTAACTTAAGGACATAAATAATGAACTCCATACTTTTGGAAGTGGCTCGGATCCTCAATGTTATTTACTTCTTGTTCTAATGAGTTTAGATGCATAATAGACTAAGTCATTGACATTATTTAATTTAAGGTATGGTAAACGTGAAAGTGAATTGTTGACCCTATTCTTTTCACAGCAATCATCTTCAACAGGTTAAAATTAGAAACAACATGTGAGGTTACATTAATGAACACATTTGATGACGGCACAAATTGTAGAGTTTTATAAAAGGCTTTGCAGGGTTTAGTTAAAGACAATATTCTTGGACCAAATAAAGTTTCATCAAAGCTACTGCCGTCATTTTCACAGGATACATGGCATTTTCCTGGCATTTCCTCCATAAAACAAATATCCATCTACTATTGCTAATCATATATACTGTGCAACGGTGAGTGAAACATATGGTCGATTGTTATTGCAAGGTAAGGACAACTAGGAGCGATAAGCGCGAAGGTATCTGGTTGCGCAACGTTATAAGGAACAGGCATTGGACTAATATGGTATAGGTTGTATGCTTGAGGTAAGACCAGCGGGATTTTAATGACTACAATTATTTTGTTATTATGAAAATAAGATATAAGTTTCGAAATGTCAATAAGATCGTGAATATTTCGTAACGACAAAGATACAGGGAGTGCGTAATACCTTGGCATATTATTCATATTCTGTTCAAGTTCGTTATAAAGTTGATATGGACTAAGTACAGTTGGATGAAGAATATTGATTTTACTAAATAAAATCGCATCATTGATATCCTCAATGTCGAACGACAAGGAAATAATGATGCTTTCAATAGCGTTGAGGAATGCATTTATATTAGATTTAATATCCAGCTTATCATTAGAATTAGTTAGTTGTTGAAAAGCTTTCATTTTAAGTCGTTTTTCATTTTCATTCAATTTAGACATGTTGTAATATATTAGTTGATTTGATTACGTGAATATTATCTCTCATCAAATGTGTTAATTGTTTTTCATCCGTCTGTACTTGGTCTATAGCGTTTAAAAATTTGATGGCATCTTCTGAATTTAATGTGCCGAAAAAGATTTTCAAAAGAGATCCACCGGCATCGATCAAGCCGCGTTTAGACCGTTTATTCGTTACGATGTAAGATACTGACGAAATTTGTTTAATATTGTTATCGTGTTGGCTCTGATAACGAGTTTAAACAGTCGACTTGAATTTTGTATGAACTATAATTTGTTTAATATTGTTATCGTGTTGGCTCTGATAACGAGTTTAAACAGTCGACTTGAATTTTGTATGAACTATAATTTTTACAATAAGAGCTAATTCTAGTGAATAGAGATTCGACTATATCTAAATGCGATTGTATTTTACTAATATCTAAATACGTAACTACATTCCAATCACCATTGGTAAACTTCACGTTGATCATTTTATCAAAGTATAAACCGGAACTGCTTGTTATCGGCGTGATGACTTGATGACACTTACATTCCGCAGCAAGGTGCCTGGAATAGATCAAGTTGTTGCAACGTCAGACGCCAACTTAATTTCGTCACAGTGATGACGTACATGTTTACGGTTCATGAGGAGAGTCACGGTATGATTCCAAATGACCTTAACGATTTTATATGGACCTTTCCAAACTGGAGACAGAGCTTTGTTTTCGTTGTGGTGACACTTGAGATACACCGAGTCACCGACATTGTAAGTAATAGGTTTAACGTGGGAATCGTAATAACGTTTAGATCTCTCTTTAGAATTTTGAATGTTTTGTAGTGTTTTCTGTCTACTAAAATACAACCTATGATTCAATACTCTGACGTAATCCGTATAGGTGGTTTTTTCTAAGGTGTCGATGGATTTGGGAATATAGGGTTTAAAACTGAGTAGTGATTCGAATGGAGAGTAGTTAGTAGTTGAATGAACGTTATAATTACACACACACACACACACACGATACACTTCTTTCTGGAATATTCTGTTTTTACTTGGAAAATTGGTTTTGTGAATCGTAAATGGTTTTTTTTTATTGTATGAAAACATGGCTGTGTTTAAGTACAAGTCCCATGTATGTGCATTTTCATTGACAAAAGATCTCAAATATTCTTTTAAAATTGAGTGGCTCGTTTCAAGGGCACCGCAGGTTTGTGGGTGATAAGGTGTTGCTAGAATATGTTTAATACCAAATAACTTGCTAAATTGTTTTAGAACTTCAGAGTTGAAGTTAGTGCCTTGATCGGTGACGATCATTTTAGGTATTTTATTTGTGCTCACCGTAAAACGAAACGTGCGTTTGCAACTGCAAACGTACGTGTTGTGTGATTCATTACTCCCGCCACTGAGTAAGGGGGTATAAAAACGGCTGTTGCACAAGCAAGCGGGCGGTCCCCCCCATTATGATCCAGCCTGCCCCGTCTGGCTGTCCTATTATTAGCGACGCTCAGTCGACTAATATTTTACCCTAGTTTTAAGCCTGGCCGGGGGCTTTAAGTTCGCTTAAAGAACCCACAGGAAACGCCCGGTTGAGCAGTTTCGACCCTCAGTGGTCAACTGCGAGATGCCATTCTTAACTAACTAACTAAGCAAGCGGGCAGTCGAGTTCGAGTGATTGAGGAGTGCGCACCTCAATAATAATAATAATAAACCCCACCGCCGTATCTCTACGTTGACGTCGTGGTGGGGCTTGCGCGCTCCGAACTCTGGGTCTGTGCCGGTGGAGTTTACTTTGCCAAAACAGGTCTAGGGTGAGGAGCCAGACCAAGAGAGATACGTGAACCCGCAGGGCAGCATGTGGCGAGCTGTTGGGCAGTAGCGACCCCACGGACCCTATTTCCCGGGAGAAGTCTTGTTCTTCACCTCTGGCTTGCCTTTATTGGCCGGCTGGAGTGAACACTGACGGGAACAGAGCTCCCACCTCATTATTGCCTTTATTGGCCGGCTTGAGTGGAGATTCGCAAGAGCAAACGTGCTCGGAGGAAGGAAGTATTCCAGTAAGTGCTTGTAGGGATCTTGACCATCTTCCGGGCTCTGGGATTGTTCTGAGAGCCGTGGAATACCTCTCCACTCCTCAAGCACCTCAGGACATGTTGCCCCTTGTCGCTACGTCACTATGTGCTAGCGACCGTTTCCGGGGGCCCATTATTGAGTGTGCAAGTCACCCCCTGCCAATTTATCTATGTATATTATATAACATTGGTCAGGCAGGGGACATAGTTCTTCCATAGTTCAAGGTACCCAATCCATGTAGCCACCCAAACCCATAGGCCCAATGTGTTTTGTTTCCATGTTCTGCAATAGTCCTGCACCAACCGGGGATTGTCCTTGGGTGCACTTGCATAGTGCATACAAGGATAATCGTCGGCTAGTGCTTCCTCGTCATTTGAGATTGTATAGGGGGCCTCTGCGAGTTGGCTTCGGCCCCTCGTACGCCTTCCAAAGGTCCGGGACCCCAGGGTGCCGAGATAAGCCAAAGAATAATAATAATAAAAAAATAATAAAATTCTTTATTGAACAAAAACACAGTATGACAAAAACATTTAGTGCGATAATACCTACATTAGTAAAATACTGTGTCGTAGGAATTAACGCCCACCTCAGGAAAAAGACGATAGCGTTCTAGAATTTATACTAAACACGAGATAGATTACAAACTAGAATAATAGGTTAAAAATGTGAATATGTGTAGGTACGAGCGAATGTATTATGTGCGTGTGGGTGTTTGCATAGGTGTGTGAGTATGTGTGTGTGTGTGTGTGCGTGAGTGTGTCTTAATTTATATGTTATGAATCTATTTCGGAAGGAAGAGGTCGATATTGGAAACAAATCAGGGTTTGACCAAGCTCTCCAGGTCTTCATAGGTGAGGGTTTGAAGCCAGTCGTCAGTGAGTTTTTTACAGTCAATATAAGAACGAGAATGAACATGGAGTACACTGTTTACCTTATTGTACAGCCTCGAACTAAAGAAATCGTATTGCCGCCGGACCACTTCAAGTTTCGCCGACACTATGCCACAAACTCTGTCCGATCTACACCCACGTCTACGCTCAATAGTGGCGTTAGGGTCGTAAGGCAACTCCGAGTGTTTCCGTAACATTGTGCATAGAATGAAAGACTGCCTTACAGTGGGTATCTTCCATAACGAGTACAAATCGTGAGTCGGGAAACGAATGGGTTTATGTGCCATAACCTTAAGGACCCCTCTCTGTGCCCTCTCAAGTCGAAGGAGAAGACACTTCCCAGCCCCACCCCAAGCCGTTATACAATATGTAAGAACGGAGTGAGCAAGTGCAAAGTAAACTGTTTTCAGGGTAGAAACATTTGCGGAAGTTCTAAGGTTTTTAAAAACAGAAATCAATCTTCTCACTCTAGAAACCAGATAACTGACCTGCTCGCTCCATGAAAGTTTGCTATCAACTACTACTCCCAGATATTTAATAGAGTTTAACAGGTACATGCCACATTCGGACCAGAATCGCACACATGAGCTATCAAGCAGTAGTTTGGAGACGGTTGTGATGCCTGTTTTGGACCAAATGCGATAAACCTTGTTTTATCAAGATTTAGGGTGAGCAAATTTTGAGTTAACCATTTCATAACTTTCTGCAACGCTGATTCTGCAAAGAGACGGGCCTCCGACCAATCCCTACCGTGAACCAGGATGACTGTGTCATCAGCGTAGGTGATCACCTTAGAGTTAGCTGCGCTGAGCTTACAGAGCTCGTTAATGTAAACAAGGAATAACGATGGTCCAAGAACGCTTCCTTGAGGAACCCCATAAGTTAGAGACACCTCCCCGCTGGTGTAACCATCTAGTAAGACGACCTGAGAACGTGCTGTCAGGTAACTTTTGAATAAGTCAAGAGGTAGGCCTCTAACACCAATCCTTTCGAGCTTGTCTAGCAAAAGGGGAACAGAGACGGTGTCAAACGCTTTAGAGAGATCCAGAAAGATACCTATAGTCTTGTCTTTATTGTTTAGGTTATTAGCTACTTGACCTAGTAATTCCAAAACCGCATCTTCAGTACCTCTACCCGATCTAAAACCATACTGGTTGTCAGAAAGTACATTATTCGACTTGAGGTAGTCCAGCAGACGTTTATTTATAACTTTTTCTAGGAGCTTAGAAATAGTAGATAATAAAGAAATGGGTCTGTAGTTATTGACACTGCCTCTGTCCCCGCTCTTGTAGATAGGATGGACGACAGCTTTTTTAAAAACTGGAGGGAAAATACCTGTTGATAAAACAAGGTTAAAAACATGGCAAATAACAGGGATAAGGATGTGCCTTGCACTATAAATCAGTTTGGCAGGGATGCCATCCCAACCCACGGCACAGTTAAGTTTCAGTCCAAGGATGAGACGTTCAATTTCCTCGTCATCGGTGTCCAGAACAACCATCGAATTGCCACTGACATTGAGTAAGGAAGGGTTGGTTACGGAAGGAAGCATATAGTTTGGGGAATTTAATATTTTAGATGCTAGATTAGGTCCTACGTCAGCAAAGTAACCATTTATGGAGTCAACCGATTGGGATGGATGAGAGGTAATCGACAGCAGCTCACTGGCAGTAGTTTTATTTTTTTGGAGATTCGAGATAGACCGAATTAGATTCCAAGTAGCCCTAGGGTTTTTACGATGTCTTTCGAATTAATTCTGTTCGTATTGCCTTTTTATTTTCTTCAATAAATTGTTGCAAAAGTTGCTGTACCGAAGATAAGTCGTTTTTAAGGTAATGTTAGCAGAATCTCTTTTAGTTTTACGAAACAAGCTGTCCCGGTTTCGCATACACCTAAGAAGCCCAGGTGTAATCCACGGCTTCATAATTCGTTTTTTGCTTGGCATAACTGAAACGAGAGTATTTTGATCAACTGCTGAAGAAATAAGATTAATCATTGAAGAAGCTGCAATGTCAGTATCACGACAGTACATGACTGAGGAGAAGTCGGTATGTTTCAGCATCTCAACACAGGCAGCTATATCCACACGACGAGATACTGAGGGTGATTTTGGGGTATTTAATCTTAGATTAGCAAAAACTATAACCGGAGCATGGTCGGTGAATAAAGAATCAAGAACTAAGGTTTTGGAAGGTTTATTTGATTTGATAATCACGTGGTCAAGGCAACTACTGTTTCGTGTAGGGAAAACATGAGCTGGTAACATACCATGAGATGCAACAGCATTTAAGTAAGTGTCAGTGTTTACATCTAAACAGCTCGGAGCAATGTTTATATTAATGTCTCCAACTAAAATAATAGATTTAAAAGTATTCAAGGAGTAAAGGATAGAATCTAGACTAGTTATAAAATGTTGTATATTCCTATTTGATGGAGATCTATAAATAGCGACGACAGCTACATCTGTGGAGAATTTAATGACAAGACAGTTAGCATCATTCAGAGTTGGCTTTTCAACTGTAATTTTTATGTCCACTTTCGTATAAACAACAACGCCATCGTTTTGATTAGAGTAATCAGAAGAAGTGGACGCATAGCCAAGTATTGTAGGAAGATGGGGACATTTATGTAACCAGCATTCAGATAACACAATGACGTCAAATTGAGTCCCTATCCGATGAAGTAATATGAGAAGATTGTTAAAGTTTGAGATGCTGCCGATGCTTCTAATATTAACGTGAAATATCTTCAGGCTGTGGGTCATATCATGGAGATATAAGCCTACCTGTTCAGGGGAACATTGATAAGACGCTGACACTGAAAGCTCCTCAATATCATCGATAATTCGTGCCGTATTCATAGATGATTTCAAAAATTAACATTTGTAACAAAAACAATATTTCGGGGAATAATTTTAGTGATGCAGTGGATAGCATTAGACAGCTAAACAGTCGAGACTCGAAAGCAATCAAGATCAGAAATAAAGGGTTGGGTTTAAGATAAGCTCTTCCTTTGCGAAATGTAGTGTTATGGGTGTAAATAGGTGTGTGTAGGTGATGTAATGAGTGTTTAAAATTATATGTAAGAAGTATACTAACAATATGATAAAAAATCAATAAAAAGTACAACAATTTTACGCCATCATCGACGCAAGCAAGGGAATACACATTAACATGGAACCATTTAAGCAAACAGACAGCATAATAATAATATTTAACAAATTCAGGAAGGTTAACATAATAATAGTCATTTCTCTTTCGGAGTAGGCAGGTCAGATACGTCTTTTATCATTAAATGTTCGGCACCATCTCTTTCACGGAGAAATATTTTGCCATTTTTTATTTATTTATTTATTTATTTATTTATTGGACAACCAACAAAGCATACACTAAAAAAAAAAAAAAAAAAAAAAAAAATACATACCCAGCAACACCGGAACTCATTTGTGCTCGCAAAGTCACGGGCCAGGAAGAAGAGGCGTTTCATTTTAGGTGAGAGATTTTCAGACAAAAACACAGGCTGTACAGGTCCACCTATTTTCAAGTGCTCAGTAGATAACTTGCTATTTCCCTTGTTAAAGTTCTTGTACCTTTGAACAATTTTTTCTTTCAGTAGATTTGAGGTAAAATCTACGATAATAGTCCTGTTTTGAGAACTTGTCGAACCTATGCGGAAAATGTCTTTTACTTCAAGGGGCTGGAAGGGTACGTTAAGGGTGGAGCCAATCTGAGTTATGGTTTTTAATAAGGTGTCCTTGGTTTCAGACTTCGCCGCGGGTATATTCCTTATTTCCAGGCAGGATGATCTCGCACAACGTTCCTTGTAATCCAGTCTATCTTCCAAAGTTCTTAAGCACTTGGAATTATTTTCCCGTTCAGACTGGAGCTGGGATTCAAGGTGTTGAATTTTATTTTTGAGGTCCTCATAGTCTTGGGACAAAGAATTTACAGTAGACTGAATGCTAGAATTTTGGATTTTTATTTCCTCGACAGACACACATAACTGCTCAATTTTCTTATTTTGTTCTTCCTTGAACTCAAGAAACATGCTCTTAATTTCCGACATGAACACTGTTAGTTGACTATCCTGATCACGCCTAGACTCTGAACACTTGCTTTTGTTACGGCGAGTAAGGTTGGAAAACTCGCACTTAATCCGGGTTGACTGGTTAGTGTTGATTATGTTCGGTTCAGAGGAGCTATGATGCAAAGTGTTCGTAGAGGGCGCTGCGAGTGACGAAACCGGGGCAGGAGTATTTGGTGGAGATCTGTTTATTGGCATGTTTCTTTACTCTGCAAGTACCAGGGCGCAAGAAAGCAAAAGGACAATGCACTACGTGTCGAGTTTTGTTTTTAAGCCCAGTAGTGTAGATTTATTCAATTAGCGTAATGACGTATGGTACTGCTAATAACCCAACGCTTATAGTAGGGAAATTATATTTCAACAAAAAAGTACCAGGCGCGCAGCGAGCTAAGGAAAGCTGGCGACGACGTCTATTGCACGGCCGGGACTTTTGCCGATGACTAAAGTTGGGGCGTGTACCTTTTTTCCTCACTGGTGGGCCGAGCGCTGGGTGGGGCCGTCAGTCTTCCAATGGCTGCTAAGTACTCGTGCGCAAGGGGGATGGGCGGCGCGTTTCGAAGATGGCAGCTTAACTTGGCTTGGCTTTTTTTTCCTTTTGATTTTTATGCGTTAAAAATTTATATTTAAAGTTAAATAAAAAATGGTACAGAGTTGATACACGTGTGCTCGTTGTCGAGGTCCGGAGGGAAAGGATGTCTAAACTTAACATGTGAGTACTATGATTTACTATTTACTTTATACAACGACTGTTGTTGTGTTTTCAAATGTTATTATTACTCAATATAAATATAATATAATAGGTTGGGGAAAAAGTTTCTTCGCATTTAACAAAAAAACTCAAAACAATTTTTAAAAAAAGTCGGATCCAGTCAATAGTACGGACGCGTAACGAATCGCAAGCGCGCCACAGGCGACATCACGTGAGGTGCCCACGCCTGCAGCGCGCTTCTACAGAGTCGTGATGTTTTAACCTCATGGAGAAGGAGAACAGTCTAGTGTCGGATCGCATCGGAGCAACATCGGGGTTGGTACGCCACGGAACTGTATTCGATTCGTTGTGCTTAGTGATTGTGTTAGATTGTGATTTTAAACACCGTGTATCGCACCCAGTGTGTTTTCATTGCACGAAACCCATCTTCTGCCCACATGTCTGTCTAAATCTAACTGAGTAAATCCTGACGTTCCGACATATACATTATTTACATTTATCTAAAGTATGTAGGTAGGTACCATTTTGTTCGATAACCTTTTGCCATCTTGTAGGTAGGGACATGATCCCATTGCTATAGAAATTTTGGGACTTCTGATCAAAATACCGCGACAAGTGGTTTTGGCAGTCCTCTCGTGATGTTAACCTGACACTGCCTAAAGAAATCTGAAGAGACCGAAACAGGTGGAAATCTGAAGGTGCAAGGTCAGGACTATACGGCGGATGTATTAACACCTCCCAGCCAAACTCTCTTAATTTTTGCTGAGTGGCTAAAGATGTGTGAGGTCTAGCGTTATCATGATGAAAAACCACACCCCTTCTGTTGATTAATTCCGGGCGCTTTCTCTCAACTTCTTGCTTTAATCTCATCAGTTGTTCGCAGTAGAGTTCAGAATCGATGGTCCTGCCTGGTTGTAACAGCTCATAATGAATAATGCCCTTCCAATCCCACCACACACAGCATCACCTTGTTGCGAGTTAACCCGGGTTTCGCCACAGTCTGTGAAGTCTGACCGGCCTTTGACCACGACCTTTTTCGCACGCACTTGTCGTACGTGATCCACTTTTCATCACCAGTTATCAGCTTCTTCAAAAATGGTTCGGTAATAAAGAATCGCAAATGAGTACACGGTTCATTAGGTTTCTTTCAGTGAGCTTGTGCGGTACCCGAATATCGAGCTTTTTTGTGTACCCAGTTTTTTCAAATGCGCCAAAACAGTTTTGTGGTCAATTCCCAGTTCTTCAGCTACGTCGTAACTACTGATATACCGATCTTGCTCCACTTTTTCAAAAATGGCATCCATTTTATCCGTAGTAGGGCGACCAGAGCGACGTGCATCTTTGACATCAAAATTTCCGGATTGAAAACGCTTAAATCAAATTTGTGCTACTCTCACAGACACTGCACTGGGTCCATAAACATCGCAAATTTTTTTCGCGGCTTGCGTTGCATTTTTAACTTTTTTGTAGTAAAATTTTAAAATGTATCGAATTTCTTCATTAGATTCACTCATCTTGACAGTACGAAAAACATATGAAAATCACACATTTTCCTAATTTGAATATGGAATTAATTTAAACTTTCCATGATACCAAAACCAAAGCAACAAATAGTATAGCCAAAGAGATTTTATTTTAAGTTCTTAGATACTTTATTGCGAAAAGACTTTTTCCCCAACCTAATAATTAAATGTGAAACCAAGTTTGGCATATTTATTTCATATCTATGTTTATATCTTTATAATCTTTATGGTCCACACAAATCAAGTAAAGTAATATAGATAAGGTAAGATTGTCTTACAAAAGGGTACGCCAATCTGACAATATTAACTAAGGCCGAGTTTGCAATTTCAATCTGGTCTAATTCGTCAAGTGTATTTAAGTTACTATCCATTTTCGTTTGAGAAGTCTAATAGACATAACTCTCGGTGTATGATTGAAAATAACTATTGAGGAAAATAAATATTAATGTGAATATGGGTGAATATGTGATGTAAGCTAGAGATAGCTGTAATTTGGATGTTAGTTGATGAGTGTGGCGTGGAAAGTTTATATGTGGTGTGTTTTTTGTGTGTTGATAATTGATGAGCATGTTTTACAGTAAAAAGGTTTTTTTGAAAGTTATTAAATAGTTTTAACAAACCATAGGAATTATTAAATAATCTTAACAAAGTAAGGACCAGTAATGCAGCCAAAAAAAGTAAATAATTAAGTGAAATAACCAGAATTAGTCATGCACTTTGAAGTAAACTATGCACTTGTGATTCACTCTTCACGGGGATCGTCTTAGCATCCTCGTCCTTTTTTACAAATCACGACCAAAAGCAGTCCAGCAGAATTTATAATGCTTTGATTTAGCTAAGTCCCGGGCTAAGAAAAATAGGCGGGCGTTCTTGGGACTAAGTTGTTCTGAAACGAACACAGGAACGTCCCCGTTACTGGAGATAGCAAGGTGCTTCGCTTGAAGTTTCGTCTTGTTTTTTATGTTGTACGACAGAGTCCAGTTCCAATACTATAGGGGGACTATTCACTCCTTCCTTCCTCCCCTGCATTTTCGATATTATTCTTGCGCGAACATCGATGCAAGTCCTCAATTCTATCCTCCAACACAGTGATATAATCATTGTCTTTCTTCGCCTGCAATTCTAACTGATTTATCTTATTTTGGAACTCGTCATTTTGTTTAGTCAAAAACGCGACAGATGTTTCTATATTGCTATTTGTAAGTTTAGTCTCCTTAAGATTTGCAGTGATGTTTTTCAATTCGGTTTGCTGGGTATTTATGAAGGACTGAAACATCTGTTTCATTTCTTCCTTAAATTTACAAAATTCCGAAGGTAAATCTTTGTCCCTCAGCCTTTTACAGCACTGAGAAACGAAGTTAAGGGGTAACTTCGGTGCCCATTTCACTTATGTTTCCGTCAGAAATAGATTTGTTGATTTGGTGCTACGCAGTTCCAAGTCACCAGGATACGATGAGTGTCTAAAATTGTTAAGTTAAGCTAATTAGCTAAAGATGCGCCGGGGCAGGTAGGAGGGACTATGTGACCTATTTTTGTTCAATAGCAACGAAGTGGGCGTAGATCTAATATAGCCCAAGAGCGCGGCCTCAGGTCAGCTGACGAATGGCGCAAGTGAAAGGTGTAGTCGCGCTTGCGACAGGGACGTCCTTGAAGTGATGGCGCGCAGATGTGCGTGTATCTGTGCTGATTTGTTGAGAACCGTCGTCAGGTAAGTACCAGGATAGCAGGTTTAATTAGGAGTGAGTTTAACTCACAAGTATGTTCGTGGCAGAGATAATTACTACGGATGTGGGTACTCATGTAACTTCTTGCGTACAAACACCTCCTCTGCGCGTTTATGCTGTCCTATTTTTTCACTTTTATTTAATTTGCACAAATTTGAGTTTTACTTATATTATAAAAAGATACGGTCTTCTACACGTCTGCACCATGAGGTGGTCCGGGGGGCAGCAGAGCAGTTATATTATAAAACGATACGGTCTTGTACACGTCTGCACCATGAGGTGGTCCGGGGGGCAGCAGAGCAGTTATATTATAAAACGATACGGTCTTGTACACGTCTGCACCATGAGGTGGTCCGGGGGGCAGCAGAGCAGTTATATTATAAAACGATACGGTCTTGTACACGTCTGCACCATGAGGTGGTCCGGGGGGCAGCAGAGCAGTTATATTATAAAACGATACGGTCTTGTACACGTCTGCACCATGAGGTGGTCCGGGGGGCAGCAGAGCAGTTATATTATAAAACGATACGGTCTTGTACACGTCTGCACCATGAGGTGGTCCGGGGGGCAGCAGAGCAGTTATATTATAAAACGATACGGTCTTGTACACGTCTGCACCATGAGGTGGTCCGGGGGGCAGCAGAGCAGTTATATTATAAAACGATACGGTCTTGTACACGTCTGCACCATGAGGTGGTCCGGGGGGCAGCAGAGCAGTTATATTATAAAACGATACGGTCTTGTACACGTCTGCACCATGAGGTGGTCCGGGGGGCAGCAGAGCAGTTATATTATAAAACGATACGGTCTTGTACACGTCTGCACCATGAGGTGGTCCGGGGGGCAGCAGAGCAGTTATATTATAAAACGATACGGTCCTGTACACGTCTGCACCATGAGGTGGTCCGGGGGGCAGCAGAACAGTTATATTATAAAACGATACGGTCTTGTACACGTCTGCACCATGAGGTGGTCCGGGGGGCAGCAGAGCAGTTATATTATAAAACGATACGGTCCTGTACACGTCTGCACCATGAGGTGGTCCGGGGGGCAGCAGAACAGTTATATTATAAAACGATACGGTCTTCTACACGTCTGCACCATGAGGTGGTCCGGGGGGCAGCAGAGCAGTTATATTATAAAACGATACGGTCCTGTACACGTCTGCACCATGAGGGGGTCCGGGGGGCAGCAGAACAGTTATATTATAAAACGATACGGTCTTCTACACGTCTGCACCATGAGGTGGTCCGGGGGGAACAGCAGATAAGGTGGTCCGGGGGGAACAGCGTATAAGGTGGTCCGGGGGGAACAGCAGATAAGGTGGTCCGGGGGGAACAGCAGATAAGGTGGTCCGGGGGGAACAGCAGATAAGGTGGTCCGGGGGAACAGCAGATAAGGTGATCCGGGGGGGCAGCAGATAAGGTGGTCCGGGGGGAACAGCAGGTCCGGGGGGAACAGCAGATAAGGTGGTCCGGGGGAACAGCAGAGCAGTTATATCTCCTAAGATATTCATTGAAATGAAATGATGTAGGCAACTTTGTTCAAAATTACCTGTAATTAACGTATTTTTTTTGGATAACAATTAATACCACGTTTATGAAAACACCTTCGCAATTCGATAGACAATCATGCATGACGGAATTATTCCAAGTCTGCAATAGCATACTATTGCGGACTTTTTTTTAGAATTAAGAGGAATAATTCCGTCATACATGATTGTTGCGTAACTTTAACCGTTTACGCAGCGCACGCAACAGCAGCTCTCAAAAGAAACAAATTTTCCCCGTTTTTGCACCATTGTTCATTGATGCTCCACTCCTATTGGTCGTAGAGTGATGTTATATAGCCTATAAACTCTCGATAAATGGGCTATTCAACACTAAAAGAATTTTTCAATTCAAACCAGTGGTTCCTGAGATTAGTGTGTTCAACCAAACAAACAAACAAACTCTTCAGCTTTAGGTACAGATAGTAGGTATAGATGAAGCAGTTCCTACTTCCGTCGTCGGGATGTGTGAACGTTTTCTGTGACCCGTGATGATGAGGTTTGTCCCTTCGTAGGTATAATAATTGATCTCAATGAGTAACACTGTCCGACCGATCGAATCTAGCAGCTTATGAACTTACCTACCATGTTCAGCAGTCGCTTATGCAGGGGTGAAGCTCAGGGTGAACTTATTTAATACTCCTAAATTTTCTTACGGTATCTGCCCTAGGAAATGTAGGTACGGGTACGTACTTGGAGTATTGGCCGCTGGAGTTGTAGGGAACGTTTTTGGCGAGCGCGGCGGTGTCGTGCGCTTGCGGCTCGCTCGGTAGCAGCACGCCGTCGTACAGGCGCACGTGGCGCAGCAGCACGGCCAGCAGCGCCGCGGCGGCGCGCGCCGGCTCGCTGCCCCACACCAGCGACACGGAGACCTCGTTCCCTTTGAGCGACACGCGGCGCCGCCCGTACGCCTCGGCTCCTGCGAGGACCGACGAGCACGGCGTGAGACACTCTAATCCATTACGTACCGTTTAATAAGTGACGAGAGCAGTTTTAAGATCTGCAGTTTTTTTGATCTCGCGGGGGGCATAAGAAAATCAATCAGTCTGCCTAGCCTTTTCCCAACTATATTGGGGTCGGCTTCCAGTCTAACCGGATGCAGACGAATACTAGTATTTTACATGGAGCGACTGCCTATCTGACCTCCACAACCCAGTAACTGGGTAATACGATACCCCTTGGTAAGACTGGTTGTCCGACTTTCGGGCTTCTGACGACCCGTAACGACTGTCAATTATCCACGAATGACAGCCGGGACCAACGGCTTAACGTGCTTTCCGAGGCACGGAGGAGTCTCGGTATGTAAAGATGGTCACCCATCCACGGACCAACCTTGGCAAGCGTAGCTTAACCTGATGGATCAACCCGTAGGGCTGTTATTACTTAGCCACGAGCTCTTCTGAGGACATAAGAAAATATTGATTGAAAATTTTGAAAATTTACATTCAAAAATTAGCTCTTATTTTTTGAATGTGTTTCCAATTAATATGTGAGTCCATGTCTAGTCCTACTACTCGTAGGATGAACTTCTATAAAACTGAGCCACTGATGCTGAAATATTTATGGGTATTTTTGACAGGGGTAAAATGCTATTATTTTCGTCTAGTTAAAGTTAATGTCAAGACTATGTACAGTCATCTAATTAATCAAAATTAAATTTTTCATTTGGATTAATGATAAATTGACATGAGGTGAGTATTGATACATCATCTGCAAACAACACACATGGTTCACTAGTATTGATACATCATCTACAAACAACACACATGGTTCACTAGTATTGATACATCATCTGCAAACAACACACATGGTTCACTAGTATTGATAGGATCATCTGCAAACAACACACATGAATCACTAATATTGTTACATCATCTGCAAACAACACACATGGTTCACTAATATTGATACATCATTTGCAAACAACACACATGGTTCACTAATATTGATACATCATTTGCAAACAACACACATGGTTCACTAATATTGATACATCATTTGCAAACAACACACATGGTTCACTAGTATTGATACATCATTTGCAAACAACACACATGGTTCACTAGTATTGATACATCATCTGCAAACAACACACATGGTTCACTAATATTGATACATCATTTGCAAACAACACACATGGTTCACTAATATTGATACATCATTTGCAAACAACACACATGGTTCACTAGTATTGATACATCATTTGCATACAACACACATGGTTCACTAATATTGATACATCATTTGCAAACAACACACATGGTTCACTAATATTGATACATCATTTGCAAACAACACACATGGTTCACTAATATTGATACATCATTTGCAAACAACACACATGGTTCACTAGTATTGATACATCATTTGCAAACAACACACATGGTTCACTAGTATTGATACATCATCTGCAAACAACACACATGGTTCACTAGTATTGATACATCATTTGCAAACAACACACATGGTTCACTAATATTGATACATCATTTGCAAACAACACACATGGTTCACTAATATTGATACATCATTTGCAAACAACACACATGGTTCACTAGTATTGATACATCATTTGCAAACAACACACATGGTTCACTAGTATTGATACATCATCTGCAAACAACACACATGGTTCACTAATATTGATACATCATTTGCAAACAACACACATGGTTCACTAGTATTGATACATCATTTGCAAACAACACACATGGTTCACTAATATTGATACATCATTTGCAAACAACACACATGGTTCACTAATATTGATACATCATTTGCACACAACACACATGGTTCACTAATATTGATACATCATTTGCAAACAACACACATGGTTCACTAGTATTGATACATCATTTGCAAACAACACACATGGTTCACTAGTATTGATACATCATCTGCAAACAACACACATGGTTCACTAATATTGATACATCATTTGCAAACAACACACATGGTTCACTAGTATTGATACATCATTTGCAAACAACACACATGGTTCACTAATATTGATACATCATTTGCAAACAACACACATGGTTCACTAATATTGATACATCATTTGCACACAACACACATGGTTCACTAATATTGATACATCATTTGCAAACAACACACATGGTTCACTAATATTGATACATCATTTGCAAACAACACACATGGTTCACTAGTATTGATACATCATTTGCAAACAACACACATGGTTCACTAATATTGATACATCATTTGCAAACAACACACATGGTTCACTAGTATTGATACATCATTTGCAAACAACACACATGGTTCACTAGTATTGATACATCATTTGCAAACAACACACATGGTTCACTAATATTGATACATCATTTGCAAACAACACACATGGTTCACTAGTATTGATACATCATTTGCAAACAACACACATGGTTCACTAGTATTGATACATCATCTGCAAACAACACACATGGTTCACTAGTATTGATACATCATCTGCAAACAACACACATGGTTCACTAATATTGATACATCATTTGCAAACAATACACATGGTTCACTAATATTGATACATCATTTGCAAACAACACACATGGTTCACTAGTATTGATACATCATTTGCAAACAACACACATGGTTCACTAGTATTGATACATCATTTGCAAACAACACACATGGTTCACTAATATTGATACATCATTTGCAAACAACACACATGGTTCACTAGTATTGATACATCATTTGCATACAACACACATGGTTCACTAATATTGATACATCATTTGCAAACAACACACATGGTTCACTAATATTGATACATCATTTGCAAACAACACACATGGTTCACTAATATTGATACATCATTTGCAAACAACACACATGGTTCACTAGTATTGATACATCATTTGCAAACAACACACATGGTTCACTAGTATTGATACATCATTTGCAAACAACACACATGGTTCACTAGTATTGATACATCATCTGCAAACAACACACATGGTTCACTAATATTGATACATCATTTGCAAACAACACACATGGTTCACTAATATTGATACATCATTTGCAAACAACACACATGGTTCACTAATATTGATACATCATTTGCAAACAACACACATGGTTCACTAATATTGATACATCATTTGCAAACAACACACATGGTTCACTAATATTGATACATCATTTGCAAACAACACACATGGTTCACTAGTATTGATACATCATCTGCAAACAACACACATGGTTCACTAGTATTGATACATCATCTGCAAACAACACACATGGTTCACTAATATTGATACATCATTTGCAAACAACACACATGGTTCACTAATATTGATACATCATTTGCAAACAACACACATGGTTCACTAGTATTGATACATCATCTGCAAACAACACACATGGTTCACTAATATTGATACATCATTTGCAAACAACACACATGGTTCACTAGTATTGATACATCATCTGCAAACAACACACATGGTTCACTAGTATTGATACATCATCTGCAAACAACACACATGGTTCACTAATATTGATACATCATTTGCAAACAACACACATGGTTCACTAATATTGATACATCATTTGCAAACAACACACATGGTTCACTAATATTGATACATCATTTGCAAACAACACACATGGTTCACTAATATTGATACATCATTTGCAAACAACACACATGGTTCACTAATATTGATACATCATTTGCAAACAACACACATGGTTCACTAATATTGATACATCATTTGCAAACAACACACATGGTTCACTAGTATTGATACATCATTTGCAAACAACACACATGGTTCACTAGTATTGATACATCATCTGCAAACAACACACATGGTTCACTAGTATTGATACATCATCTGCAAACAACACACATGGTTCACTAATATTGATACATCATTTGCAAACAACACACATGGTTCACTAATATTGATACATCATTTGCAAACAACACACATGGTTCACTAATATTGATACATCATTTGCAAACAACACACATGGTTCACTAGTATTGATACATCATTTGCAAACAACACACATGGTTCACTAGTATTGATACATCATCTGCAAACAACACACATGGTTCACTAGTATTGATACATCATCTGCAAACAACACACATGGTTCACTAATATTGATACATCATTTGCAAACAACACACATGGTTCACTAATATTGATACATCATTTGCAAACAACACACATGGTTCACTAATATTGATACATCATTTGCAAACAACACACATGGTTCACTAGTATTGATACATCATTTGCAAACAACACACATGGTTCACTAGTATTGATAGATCATCTGCAAACAACACACATGGTTCACTAGTATTGATACATCATCTGCAAACAACACACATGGTTCACTAATATTGATACATCATTTGCAAACAACACACATGGTTCACTAATATTGATACATCATTTGCAAACAACACACATGGTTCACTAATATTGATACATCATTTGCAAACAACACACATGGTTCACTAATATTGATACATCATTTGCAAACAACACACATGGTTCACTAGTATTGATACATCATCTGCAAACAACACACATGGTTCACTAGTATTGATACATCATCTGCAAACAACACACATGGTTCACTAGTATTGATACATCATCTGCAAACAACACACATGGTTCACTAGTATTGATACATCATCTGCAAACAACACACATGGTTCACTAGTATTGATAGGATCATCTGCAAACAACACACATGGTTCACTAGTATTGATACATCATCTGCAAACAACACACATGGTTCACTAGTATTGATAGGATCATCTGCAAACAACACACATGAATCACTAATATTAACTAAATGTATCTAAATGCTATGTATGTACATTTACGCGGAAACCAAATCCTGTTTAGTTCGATTATAGGCTTTCGAATACCTTGGTAGCCAGAGTGAGTGTCATCAGGGATCTTGGAGTTACTTTTGACTCTAAGCTTCTGTTTGATGCACATATTAATAACATAGTTAACCGGGCTTCTAAAGCCTTGGGTTTTATATGTAGGGTCTCTTCAGATTTTAAGAATGTTAAAACAATGAAAATTCTTTATTGTGCGTTTGTCCGTAGCCACCTGGAATATGCTTCTCAGGTTTGGAATCCAAATTATAATGTATACATTAATCGACTTGAAGGCGATTTTTGAGGTACACTCAATATCGCTCAAATATCTATCTCCCGAATTATATAAGTCGGTGCAAAAGATTTCATATTCTGCCTCTACACGAGCGAAGAAAAATTGCGGATCTTGCTTTCTTGTTTAGCGTTATGAACGGATCTACTGACGTCCCTGAGTTGGTAGGCAAGATCGGACTTCGTGTACCGAGTGCATTTCTTAGGAGACCACGTCTTCTCCATGTGCCTCAGGTTAGAACTGTATACAGACAGAACTCGTACGTGATAAGAGCTTGCCGTACTTTTAATATGGTGTGTCAGGATGTTGAGTTAGATTTATTTACTAGTAGCATTAAGGAATTAAAGAAAACTTTCAATAATTGTTTTTTCGATGTATAACCATTTTTTCTTTTTAACTTTTTTATTGTATTTTTTGAGCGTGAAATTTTAGTTATTTCTTACGTCGCTGTTTTTGCGTATTTGTTAATGTTGCTCACTTTAATCGTTGGTGGAAGCTTGTAATTGGCCATCTTTTACACATTGTACTTAATATGGAAATGTATTAGCTGTAAGCTTTCCTAAAAGTAATAAAATAAAATAAATAAAATGAGAGGTACACATAATGAGTGAGTACTCTATGGGACGTATCAGCTCCACGTCCAACATATCTAACATGAGAGGTACACATAATGAGTGAGTACTCTATGGGACGTATCAGCTCCACGTCCAACATATCTAACATGAGAGGTACACATAGTGAGTGAGTACTCTATGGGACGTATCAGCTCCACGTCCAACATATCTAACATGAGAGGTACACATAGTGAGTGAATACTCTATGGGACGTATCAGCTCCACGTCCAACACATCTAACATGAGAGGTACACATAGTGAGTGAGTACTCTATGGGACGTATCAGCTCCACTTCCAACATATCTAACATGAGAGGTACACATAGTGAGTGAATACTCTATGGGACGTATCAGCTCCACGTCCAACATATCTAACATGAGAGGTACACATAGTGAGTGAGTACTCTATGGGACGTATCAGCTCCACGTCCAACATATCTAACATGAGAGGTACACATAGTGAGTGAGTACTCTATGGGACGTATCAGCTCCACGTCCAACATATCTAACATGAGAGGTACACATAGTGAGTGAGTACTCTATGGGACGTATCAGCTCCACGTCCAACATATCTAACATGAGAGGTACACATAGTGAGTGAGTACTCTATGGGACGTATCAGCTCCACGTCCAACATTATCTAATATGAGAGGTACACATAGTGAGTGAGTACTCTATGGGACGTATCAGCTCCACGTCCAACATATCTAACATGAGAGGTACACATAGTGAGTGAATACTCTATGGGACGTATCAGCTCCACGTCCAACACATCTAACATGAGAGGTACACATAGTGAGTGAGTACTCTATGGGACGTATCAGCTCCACGTCCAACATATCTAACATGAGAGGTACACATAGTGAGTGAATACTCTATGGGACGTATCAGCTCCACGTCCAACATATCTAACATGAGAGGTACACATAGTGAGTGAGTACTCTATGGGACGTATCAGCTCCACGTCCAACATATCTAACATGAGAGGTACACATAGTGAGTGAGTACTCTATGGGACGTATCAGCTCCACGTCCAACATATCTAACATGAGAGGTACACATAGTGAGTGAGTACTCTATGGGACGTATCAGCTCCACGTCCAACACATCTAACATGAGAGGTACACATAGTGAGTGAGTACTCTATGGGACGTATCAGCTCCACGTCCAACATATCTAACATGAGAGGTACACATAGTGAGTGAGTACTCTATGGGACGTATCAGCTCCACGTCCAACATATCTAACATGAGAGGTACACATAGTGAGTGAGTACTCTATGGGACGTATCAGCTCCACGTCCAACACATCTAACATGAGAGGTACACATAGTGAGTGAGTACTCTATGGGACGTATCAGCTCCACGTCCAACATATCTAACATGAGAGGTACACATAGTGAGTGAGTACTCTATGGGACGTATCAGCTCCACGTCCAACATATCTAACATGAGAGGAACACATAGTGAGTGAGTACTCTATGGGACGTATCAGCTCCACGTCCAACATATCTAACATGAGAGGTACACATAGTGAGTGAGTACTCTATGGGACGTATCAGCTCCACGTCCAACATATCTAACATGAGAGGTACACATAGTGAGTGAGTACTCTATGGGACGTATCAGCTCCACGTCCAACATTATCTAATATGAGAGGTACACATAGTGAGTGAGTACTCTATGGGACGTATCAGCTCCACGTCCAACATATCTAACATGAGAGGTACACATAGTGAGTGAATACTCTATGGGACGTATCAGCTCCACGTCCAACACATCTAACATGAGAGGTACACATAGTGAGTGAGTACTCTATGGGACGTATCAGCTCCACGTCCAACACATCTAACATGAGAGGTACACATAGTGAGTGAGTACTCTATGGGACGTATCAGCTCCACGTCCAACATATCTAACATGAGAGGTACACATAGTGAGTGAGTACTCTATGGGACGTATCAGCTCCACGTCCAACACATCTAACATGAGAGGTACACATAGTGAGTGAGTACTCTATGGGACGTATCAGCTCCACGTCCAACACATCTATCATTTAAACAAACAAAGGTAAATATTTTTTTTTGTGTTCTAACTGTTCTATCAAAACAATATACACGTATTGTTTGCTTAACTAAATCCTTTGTACGAGTATATACCAACTTAACAAATAATAATATCATTATCATTGAGGAAAACTAAATATTGAAGTGATTAGCCTTATATTGTAGCTTGTTATTGTACGAGTATGTGCAGTAATAATATTTTAAACATTTAGAGACTAAAACGTCAGCAAAATTTAACTGCAAATGCCGCACTTACCCCCACGCCGCCCGCCACGATACAAAGGCGCTGTCAAAATCAAATTGTTAGTATGAACGTGCGGATGACTGTACCTATGTAACTACCTATCTCTGACTGTAAATGTAAGCATATGAAAATGAAGACTGGACAGTGTACGAAGGATTGAACTCAATGAAAACGAAATGGGTTGCACACACGGCTCGGCATCATGCTATGTAGCACACACGGCTACCTAACAAGCTATACATTTGCAATATTGGCTGACTTCTCGTTGTACGGAAACCCTATACAATGGTAGATCAGCTGATACTGGAAATGTATAGCTTGATATGTAGCCGCGTATAAATGCCAGAAACGAAAGCGGCGGGAAGCATCCGTGAAGACACGCTGTCGTTGAGTTCAGTCTCATAACACGATGTCGTGGTGCTGTAGCCTGTAGCAGGCGCCTCGAATCAGCATCAGCTGCCTCAGATATTGATGTCACAGTAATATCACCAACACACCAATACATTCTGATGTGCGAAACAAGCATGTTTTATCGCATTTAATCACATGTTACATGAAGGAGCACTCACTGTGGACGTTTTCCTTTGCCAGGCGTGCGCAGTAGGAGTCGTTGGTGTCCGCTGCGGCGGCGGCTGTGGCGGAGTATCGAGCGAGCGCGACGCAGGCGCCCAGCAGCAGTGCCAGCGCGACCAGCGAGGCAGGAGAGCGGCGCATGCTGAGCCAGGAGCACGGGACACGAGACACGAGGCAGCGGGTGCGCAACACGACGAGTGCGGGACTGCTAGCGCGCTCTCTAGCCGCACACAAACTTTTCCTGGATTATAGTAAAGGCTGCTCACACAGCCGCCGCGCCGCTTCGCGCGACTTGTTGCGCTTGCGCTGCGAGTGTGCACACGACGACGGCGAGGGGACGGACGGTTCGAGAGCTTTCCATTCGTTCCATGGATGGCGTAGCATCTTTGTCGATGTAGCATGTCAAAGAATCAATCAGCATAGTCTTTTTAGTGTACACGATGGACCCGAGTGGGATATCTATACTTACTTAATATAAAATAAAGTCGCTTTTCGCGTCTGTCTGAGTGGCCGCGTTGTTCTTCTAAACTATGGAACGGATTATGATGCGGTGGTTTCACTATCATTTAGTGTACACGATGGACCCGAGTGGGATATCTATACTTACTTAATATAAAATAAAGTCGCTTTTCGCGTCTGTCTGAGTGGCCGCGTTGTTCTTCTAAACTATGGAACGGATTATGATGCGGTGGTTTCACTATCATTTAGTGTACACGATGGACCCGAGTGGGATATCTATACTTACTTAATATAAAATAAAGTCGCTTTTCGCGTCTGTCTGTGTGGCCGCGTTGTTCTTCTAAACTGTGGAACGGATTATGATGCGGTGGTTTTACTATCATTTAGACAATTTATTCCGGAAGGTTTATGTACTAGCTTTTGCCCGCAGCTTCGCTCACGTGGGTGCGGAAAATATCCCACGGGAACAAAAATCCTTCCTTATTCCTTATGTCTACATTATAAAGGGAACCTCTGTGCAAAATTTCAGCTTTATAGATCCAAGGTTTGGGTTGGGCGTTGATGAGTCAGTCAGGACTTTTCTTTATGTCTTTTTTTTATTAAAATACCTTATTCCCGCGACTACGTCCGCGTGAAATTTCTTGTTCCCCCGCCCCACCCCGTCGCATTGCCTGCCCGCGCTATTACGTCGTTTTCGCTTAGCGTTCTTTCTGACTTTTTTTCTTTTTGCTCGGCACCTAAGAGTCCTACAGTAATGTTAAATATGCCTATAGCCTCCTTTAGGTATTGGGCTAACAAATGCAAAAATAATTATTACAGTCCGACTGGTAGTTCCAGAGATTAGCGCGTTCAAACTAACAAAAAAAAGTGTGTGTGTTATAGCTCCGACGCACGACTGGAGTTTGCTCCTGTTTTATGTGCCGCTCCGAGTTTCCGACTTTCTATTTTTCTAAAATGTTTAATTAGTATAAAGGACGGGACGGTTGACGTGTGTCGGGCATGCCACCGGCCGGCACCCTAATTGCGTAACAGACTATTGATTGGAATTTGAATCATTTTGAAACAAATTGCCTCATATGTTCGAAAAATTTATCTGCTCGACAACGTAAATAACGCAATGAATGTTGTTGACCTGTCAAAATGAAACCAACTCCGATTGATAATGTGTTACGCAATTAGGGTGCGGGTGAGTCCATCAGACATATTATCTCTGGTTGTTCTCGTCTGGCTAACGGCGAATACTTGCGCAGACATAACTAATATACCTATTTATAAGAGATTTAAAGGATTGGAAATATAGTCATAGTCCGTAGCTAGAGGCAACACTAAGTTTTTATTTCATTAAAATCGGTCTACTCGGTCAACAACACCGACAACAATACAACGCTAACGCTATATGCTATTACAATTTAAAGTGATAAAATAACTTGCAAACACGTAAAAATTCACTTATGGGCTAACGGGGTCAATGGTAGTCAATCACAAAAATGAATGGTGATCATACTAAAATGATTAATTATGATTTTAGGCCCACTAGCACCGCAAATCACAAAATACGTTGAGCGCTAAACGAATATTTTTCATTGTTTTATTTCTATTAATTTTGATTTGAAGTTGTCAGAGATGGAATGATATTTTAAACATGTTCAGCGCTAACTGTATTTATGGTTTTTGGTGCAAGCGGGCCTTGGAATCATAAAAAACTTGTTTTATGTAAAAAAAGCTATTTTAATTTATTATTTGTCTGTCTATTTGTTACCTTTTCACGCCTTAACGGATAGGCCGTGACCTGGTGTCGAGCATTGGATCATTCTTACTCCGGTAGTACGCTCCCCTGGGATAACTTCCGAGTAACACGCGAGTGAAGCCGCGGGCAAAAGCTAGTGTTGAAATATAAGTTTGTGGACTCTGAGGTACCGTATTACAAGTATGTGCCCGACCAAAATGACCATGTCACGTTGTACTGGGATCGGTCTAATACTACTGACAGCAAATACAGCTACAGCTGGCTTATTGGCTATTTTGTAGCCAATAAGGCTGATGTAGTGGTGATAGATCGGTTAGCGCGCCGCGCAGTGATTGTCGATGTTACCATTCCACATGACGAGAAACTCGTGAAAGCTGAGAAAGAGACACAAATAAAAAAAAATAAAAATAAAATAAATAATAAAATATCACGACTAAGCACACGCGGTTGTTGACATGTGAATGTAAGCTCGGCTGTCATTGTGCCGATTGTAGTAACGGCCAATGGCCTGATGGCCGAAAGCCTCGACCAATATTTCTCGAGGCTCGCGTTAGGCGGTTGGATCAAGGGGCAGATTCAGAAGGCGGTACTGCTCGATACGGCTCGCATCGAGGAGGTTCCTGTCCCTGCAGCCCTAACCAGCGGTAGCTTGGACCTTGCTCCCGACAACGGCGGGCCACTATTTTTTATATTTTTAAATGTTTTTTATAAAAAATTAAAAAAAAGGATTTATCCTTTTTTATGAAATATTTAAAAATGTATTTACTAGGGCAAAAAAATACTAAACGAAATAATAATGTGGCGGCAGGAAACGCAATATGATATCTGGCTTATGCAGCAAAACAGCGAATGCACGTTCCTGTCCCACAGTCGTCTACCTCCTGCCGTCGGGCAAACTCGTGTCAAAAATATGTAACTTTTCGTGTGATAAAATTATATCAAGTGTCTATATTCTTTTGGTTTCACTTCTAATGGAATACCCTTTCTGATCTGGACATAACGTAAAGTACAACAGAGAACAATACCCACACACATGGGTGAGAACATACACACCTATAATACCTACTAACATAAACACTACCTAAAACGACCTAAACTGGTGACCCCGGACAAAAGTTAGAAGTGATTTGTGTAGTGACCAACAGTGACATTCAATCGTTAACATGCCTAACGGAGCGTCAGGCAATATTCAAAATTCACCAGCATTAATCACCACGGCTGGAAAAGTTATATATACTACGGCATCAGAGGCAGCAGGAGGTATGCGTACTGTCACCGCAGTACCCCAAGAGGAGTTAGCAGCGATTACCGTAACATCTCGCATCCCAGATTTTTGGACGAACATGCCTCGGATGTGGTTCGCCCAATTCGAGAGCATTATGGCACAGCAGAAGCAGGGGGATGAGATGAAATATAACGTAGTAGTCTCGAAGTTAAATATGGACAATCTACAACAGGTGAGCGACATTATTCGAGATCCACCAGCTCAGGACAAATATCAGACCCTGAAAGATCGGCTGATAAGTGTTTACGAGGAATCAGCGGAGCAGCAGTTTCGTAAATTGGCGAGTGAGATAGAACTGGGAAATCAAAAACCTTCTCAGCTTCTCAGGATTATGGCAGATTTAGGCCGAAACTCAGATATATCGGGTCAAGCTCTGCGTACACTCTGGCAAGCGAAACTTCCAGCAGCAGTCAGAGCAGGATTGGTAGTCACTGAGGAGAAAAATCTGGACAAGTTGGCAATCATCGCAGACAGAATTGTGGAGAACATCAACACCAACAGCGTCGCAGCAGTGCATACAGATGCGTCAGCATCAACCAGCAACAACCAGATATTCGCAGTAGGTGATTTGTTATCGCAACTCAATAAACTATCTGCGGAAGTAGCGTCATTGAGAAGTGAAGTACAAGGGCGAGGAAGAAGCAACTTCCGAGGACGCGGACATAGACGGTGGAATGGACGCTCGAGGTCAAGATCCAGGGGTAACCAGCCGAAGATGACCTCTGACGATCCGAATTGGTTATGCAAATACCACTATAAGTATCGTACTCGTGCACGTACATGTGAGAAGCCCTGCGCCTGGAAAGACAAGGAGGGAAACTAGCTGCGGTACATTCTGTGGCGGGAGAGTATGTATCGGCAACCAACAACCGCCTAAGTGTAACAGACTCTCAGAATCATATTACGTTTCTGGTGGACACAGGAGCGAATATTTCCGTATTACCAGCTAGTGTCAGAGACAAAAATCGTGGTGAGTGTTCTGAATATAAATTATTTGCAGCTAATGGCAACGAGATAAAAACGTATGGAATAAAGTCACTTATTCTAAATTTAAATTTAAAGCGAGCATTTCGTTGGACCTTTGTAATCGCAGATGTTACGCAACCCATACTGGGAGCTGATTTTTTGAAACATTATAAGTTGTTAATAGATTTAAGTTCTAAGAAAATAATTGACCAAGTTACAAGTCTAAACATCCTCGCTTCAGTAGTTCAGAGTGACCAACAATCAATTAATACGATTAGTAGTAATCACCCTTATTATGACCTTCTAACGGAATATTCAGAGATAACGAAACCGGTCCTATTCAAAGAGGCAGCCCCTCATGCAGTTTATCACTACATAGAAACTACCGGCCCGCCGGTATATGCACGCCCTAGACCGCTACCGCCGGAAAGGTACCAAAAAGTTAAAGACGAATTTGTTTTGATGCAGGAACTAGGCATTTGTAGACCCTCTAAGGGAGCTTGGGCAAGCCCACTACATGTTGTTCAAAAAAAAGATGGACAGCTACGTCCTTGTGGTGACTATAGACAATTAAACGCAAAAACAAAACCAGATAGGTATCCAATTCCAAGATTAAAAGATTTTACATACGTTTGCTCTAACAAAAAAGTTTTTTCCCGATTAGATATCAACCGTGCTTACCATTGTGTACCGATAGCAGAGCAAGACATTGAAAAAACAGCAATCATAACACCTTTTGGATTATTTGAATTTCTAAGAATGCCTTTCGGCTTACGTAACGCGGCCCAGACGTTTCAAAGGTTTATGAATAACAACGTCTTACAAGGTTTAGAACAACATGTAGAGGACAGCCACGGTTATAAAGATACATTCTATTTTTGTTATCTGGATGACGTCATTATAGCTAGCGACAGCGAAGAAAGTCATAGACAACATTTAAAAGTGATTTTAGAACGGTTTAGCCAATTTGGTATCACTATAAATCTTAGTAAATGCATATTCGGAGTAACAGAATTAGATTTTTTAGGTTTTAAGGTCACCTCGGAAGGAATAAAACCCTTAAAGGAGAAGATAGAAGCAATTAATAATTATCCAAAACCGGAGACAATTGATCAATTGAGGCGCTTCCTAGGAATGATCAATTTTTATAGGGCACATTTACCGCGAGCAGTAGAATATCAAAAAGAGTTAAATAAGTACTTACACAATTCAAAGAGAAAAGATAAAACTAAAATTATTTGGACGGAACAAGCGGAAAACGCCTTCATTAAATGTAAAGACAGTTTGCAAAATAGCATCATGTTATCACATCCAGCTACCGACGTACCGTTATCGATGATGGCGGACGCATCAAATTTTTGCATGGGCGCTGTATTGCAACAGGAAATAGAAGGGCAGTGGAGACCATTAGGTTATTATTCGAAACAACTGTCTGAAGCACAGCAAAAATACTCAACGTATGATCGAGAGCTATTAGCGATTTACTCAGCAATGCAATATTTCCGTACAGTATTTGAAGGAAGAAAATTAACAATTTTTACCGATCATAAACCATTAACTTTTGCATTTTCCCGGAAAATTAGTGAAAAAGAGACTCCACGTCGAACTCGGCAATTATCGTACATTAGTGAGTTCACGACCGATATTAGGCACATTTCAGGTGACGAAAACGTCGTAGCGGACGCTTTATCACGCATAGAGACGATAGATACTCCTTCTAGTATTGATTATGAAGAACTTGCAAGTAAGCAAAAGTTAGATTGTGAGTTAAGTACTAGACTACAAGAGGCAAAAGATACTTTGCAATTCAGGGAAATATTTTTACCAAACTGTAAAGTATCAATAGTTTGTAATATGTCAACTAAGGTAGCTCGACCATATTTAACGGAGAATTATCGTAGATTAATATTTGAACAATTGCATAATTTAAGTCATCCAGGAATAAGGGCAACAAAAAAATTAATTAAGGATAGGTTTTATTGGCCATCAATGAATGTGCAAATTGCCAAATGGACTAAGACATGCGTTAGTTGCCAAAAGGCAAAGGTACAGCGACACACGAAATCGAAATTAGGAAATTTTATGCCTAGTGCCCGTTTTGAGCATATACATGTCGATTTAGTAGGACCTCTGCCGACCTCACAAGAGGGACATAGGTACCTACTAACTATTATAGATAGAGGCACGGGCTGGCCAGAGGCGTACCCATTGAAAGAGATTACGGCAAAGTCAGTCGCACAATTAATTTTTGAAAACTGGATAACTCGTTTCGGATGTCCTGTTAGGCTGACAAGCGACCAGGGCAGACAATTTGAGAGCGATTTATTTTTACAATTAACAGCGTTTTTAGGTATAGATAAAATACGTACCACCCCATACCACCCACAGAGCAATGGGATGATAGAAAGATGGCATAGGTCATTGAAAGTGGCATTACGAGCACGTCTAAATAATAACTTAAATTGGTTACAAGAATTACCTATAATATTATTGGGGTTACGCGCAGTTCCACGAAGCGATACTCACGTCAGCGCAGCGGAATTGACGTATGGTCTAAAGTTAAAACTACCTAGCGATTTTTACGAGTGTTCAAACTCTAAAATAAAGTATAACGATGAATATGTCAATCAACTCGTGAATTTATTTAATAATCTTAAGCCGCGAAGTGTACAACACAGAGACTCTCGCACCATATTTGTTCACCCAGATTTGAATAGTTGTGATCATGTATTTGTTAGGAACGAAGTAATGAGAGGAACACTTCAACCTCCTTATTTAGGCCCGTATAAGGTCATAAAGAGGGGAAGTAAATCATTTAAGATAAACATTTTTGGAAAAAATACATTAGTTTCGATCGACAGATTAAAACCAGCGTATTTGCTGAATGAAGAAACAACACCTCTGGAACGTGGATGTTTAGATACAAATAGCAGTAATAATAGAATAAGCATACAAGACAGTCAACATGAGTCACCCGTAAATAGCGATAAGCGTGTCAATTATACCACACGCAGTGGTCGCATATCAAAATTGCCAGTTAGGTTCTTAAATGAATAGTAAGTAATTTAATAATAAATGCAATTGTAAACAAAATCTTAATATAAGTAAGTAAATAGTGAAAGTAACAAACACTTTCATTATATTTTTGTACTCGTACAGTAATACCTAATCAACATGGGTAAAACACTCAGTAAGGAACAGGAGATTATTATTGCACAAGATGGAGCAAATAGAGCAACTAACAGTGACATAGAATTACATAAAGAGTTCAAGTTATACGGAAGTCTCATGATGATTGTGTTGATACTATTATCAATATTGATTGTGTATCTCTGTTTTACAACATGTAGAAAACGTTCTCAAGAATGGGTGAAAAAGCAGATAATGTCAACAACCAGATTGACATCAGTTTCTACGGTTGTTCCTAGTAATGTACAGCAAGTACAACCACAGCAACCACAGCAGGTTGTATACGCTTAAGGAAACGTGTGTTAAAGTAACATTACTTTGGTTTTTCCAGTGACCTATATTTTAAAGTGTGTGTAATTAACTAATTATCATAAACATAATTGTCTCAAGTTTTAAAGTTGTAATAAAATATAAAACTAAACTTCAAAGTAAGTCATTTGTAACTTTAAACTTTTGTTTACAGTCAGCAAGCAAGTGTTGCTGAATTGCAATTGAGTAAGTGTGAATAATAAAATTGTCAACTAGTATGTTATGACTTCCACTTTGTTTTGTAAAGGTATTAATTTCTGCATAGGTTGTATAAGGATGTTATGATTGTGTTGCAACTTGCTGATAATGTTTACTGAGTAG
Organism: Cosmia pyralina; assembly: GCA_946251885.1. Lineage (NCBI taxonomy): Eukaryota > Metazoa > Arthropoda > Insecta > Lepidoptera > Noctuidae > Cosmia > Cosmia pyralina. Next base: position 28,996,483 of record OX276347.1, read on the forward strand.
TATTATTGTGGTACTGCGGTGGTATTTAAGGCATCTAACTAACTTAGGATTTTATGTTTGTCAAAAAAATTTTTTTATAAGAGGGGGACCACTGTGGCGGCAGGAAACGCAATATGATATCTGGCTTATGCAGCAAAACAGCGAATGCACGTTCCTGTCCCACAGTCGTCTACCTCCTGCCGTCGGGCAAACTCGTGTCAAAAATATGTAACTTTTCGTGTGATAAAATTATATCAAGTGTCTATATTCTTTTGGTTTCACTTCTAATGGAATACCCTTTCTGATCTGGACATAACGTAAAGTACAACAGAGAACAATACCCACACACATGGGTGAGAACATACACACCTATAATACCTACTAACATAAACACTACCTAAAACGACCTAAAAATAATACAATAATTTAATTCCAGTATAATGTCTGAATTAATTGTAGGAATACAAAATAATAGTATAAAATTGAATTATAAATTAAATTAGATTTAAAAAAAATAAAGTGATAAATGTATTTTTTTTTTGATCACAGGCTGTCAGGGACAGCCTTCCACAGCCTGATGGGGTGAATTCAGTATATTATATGATGACCGGGACATGAAATTATTTCACGAACGTTATGCGAATCCAATAAACCAGATTTATTTTATTACCTCACACGCAATGTATCGTAACCGTGGCAAAACGCACGCAGCGAACGGCAGCGCAGCGAGCCTTCCGCGCACGCCACGCGTCGCTGTCGTTCGTAAGTGCATTTCAACATCCATTGCCGTTTTTTTTATTTTAGCTGTTTTATTTAAATAAATGGAGTGCTGCGTACAAAGAATGTAATTTTACATTGAAATAGAGGAATAGTAACTGAAAAAAAGATTAAAAAAAAATAATCCTGAGCAATTTTCCGATGGAAAATGATTCAAAATAAAAAGCCGAATGCACCCTGTTAGTTTGCGGAGGGCACCCGGGGGGGGGGGGGGGGGGTTTGCGGGGTTTGCCTTACAACCTGTATGTCTAAACTAATATTATAAAGAGGTATGTGTGTAAGTTTGTATGTAGGGGGTATTCTCCGGAAGTAATGACCCAACTCTAAAAAAAAATTCACTGGTAGAAAGCTACTATATTTCTGAGTGCATGATATAAATATAAATACATACAATGCATGATATAAATGTAATGACATAATCATGTATATTAGTTGAATAATCACAATTTTTGTCTAACAAGTCGGAAAAAAATACCTCTTAAATAAAATAGAATTATTTGCATGCGCTGCCTAAACGGTTGTTTAAAACTGAAAACAATGTATGATAACCTTAAATAATTTTACAATACAGTCCGCGACACCATATTCTATCTTTTATACTTCTTTTATTGTTTTAAAAAAGTATTTTTTCGACATACTTGCGTTTGGATGATTATTTAAACAACAAAATATTAATCCTAAATAAAATAAGTTATTTTATTATCACAAGATGGAGATAAAATTTGGCCTTTATATTACAGTATGTCAATTTCGGAGATAATATAAAATTACTAGAACGCAAAATAACTTTCATTCAAACCGCTCTTGAGCATAGAACATGCTTAGTGCGGACATTTTATTCATTTACCCATAAATGGCGTTGTGCACATACAAATTTTTCTGAATTGCGAGATTTTCCGCAGATTGATGACCCTCTCGATTTATTATTTCAATATTGTCGGTGGAATAAAGCGGAGGAGTTTGCTTTTTTGTTAGTTTGTTTGAACGCGCTATCTCTGGAACTACCCCAGTCGGAAAAAAATCTTTTGCATTTTATAGCCCAATTCTTGAGGAGGGCTATAGGCTATTTAACATCACGCTACGGCCCTTAGGAGCCATGAAAATGAAAACAGAGTCAGAAGGAAAGCTAAGCGTAAACGAAGTAATAGCGCGGGCAAGCAACACGAAACTAATTTGCATGCGCTTATCAGGCAAAATATAGAATGTGCATAAACCACCATTTTTTTACATCTGGTAAAATCTGTATTTTCTACAAATAAATTATTCATATTGTTCCATAAAAAAATAAAAAAATTAGGTATATAATGATTACTGTCAGGGTACGTAGCAAGGTGTCGGGTGTTTTGGAGGAGAAAGAAATGTTTATGTTGGTTACTGTTTATTATCTCACTCACAAACTGTTGTTAAGGCTAAAATGTTAATGAATACACCCGGCTAACGCGGTAGACAAAAGTGCACTGAATCTCATATAAATTATAAGTAACAAGTAATTAAATTAGGTCAACGCGCTACGCCGATATTGCGAACTAAGGTGTTCGGTGAAAACACCGAACATATTCCGGGCCACGAAAGATAGGGATGCTGAGATGAAACAAAGTTATGTTAGTAAAATAATGGAATGATCATGGTAAAAATATTTACAAGGAGAAAACAAGAACTTAAGATTATAAAATGTTAGTAAAACAAAAGTAAAAACTATTTGAAATAAAATTAAGTGCTTATTGTTCCTAAAGGATTCCCAGGCACCCTAGGACACGCCCTATTCACCGTTGTAGGGTTTAGTTCACCATAAATATGTGTCACACTACATTGACGTTCACACATGTTTTTCCGCGCACTAACACTAACACTGTTGACGTTCACATCACTAACACTTCTGGTGGGTTGAAGCTCCATGTCCGACGTGATGTGGGCGCGGCACGCTCGACGCCGTAGCCACCTGTACAGCAGCGCTCCCGCCGTAAGCGCCAGCGCGCCGACCAGGATGTAGGTTACTGCATACTGATGGACATCATGAGTGGATAATGTTTCTCCTACTTCCACTTGGCTGTTTTTCATATCATCGATGCGTTCGTGTAGCTTTTTTAAGGCTTCCTTCATCTCGCTTGAGTCTGTTTCGTCTTGAATATTTTTGGAAGGCATAGTGCTGTTAATGATCAAGTTTAATTGATCCATCTCAGGTATAAGAATGTCCGGGCTCATATTAATTCTGTTTTTATTTTGACTCTGAATGTTCAGAGTAAAATCCTGACCCTTCAGCAGGCAACCTGGTTCTAAGTAAATGACACCAGGTTTGCTCAGTTGTACCTGGTTTATCTGTTCGCCGCAGATTACTTTGACGGCATAAATGTTGCAGCAATGGTACAAGAATTGTGACGGGTTTGTTAGTGATATCCATTTGTTTTCACATCTGGATCTTCGTACCTTGCACTGATTTGTGTCTCGATCGAGATCACAAAAGTTGTTCTCGTTGTTAAGATGGTATATCGGCTTTTTCCAATCGCATAGAAGCTTATCATTCTCTTGTTTACATAGTGAAAGTTCTTCCGACGTAATTGTTAGGTATGTGTCTCTTTTTAGATCCGTAGCGACGTATTCTGAGGACGGGATGAACTCTATCATAGTGTTGTTCGTCTGGTGCGGTATAGGATGTATTCTGTACAACTTATATCGGTCTCTACTGATAAGTGGGAATGTTATTTGGAAGGGGAAGTATTCTTCAGTTACTCGTGCTTTAATGCTTATCAGAGAATATATCTTTTGAATATCGTGTGGTTCAACAGGCAATGTTAGATCATTGGATAAATGCCCAGAGATAATGTTAAGTTCCTTTTGGAGCTGTTCAGGGGTAAGCAGATGAATGTTAAACTGTCCATGGTGGACATTAGTTAGGATGTCAAGTAAGATATCTTGAGTTCTTTTTAAGTTGTGCAGTAAATTACTGGCTGTTAAGGCTGTCATGGTAAATTCTTGAAGTAATGATATGTTGTTTATCTCTCGTTGTAATTTGTTTGAGATGTTATCCAGTGTAATGAGATGTTTATTAATTATTTTATGTTGTTTTGACATGATTTCTTCTGTTCTTTTCAACAAATTGTATTCTGATTCGACAATCGACGTCTGATTTTTCCATAAACCGGCTAAATGTTTTTCATTTTGTTGTATCATGTTGATGTCTCGGCTGTATTTTTCCGCGAATTGTTCGTCTAATACGCCGAACAGGGAATTTGCAATGTTTCCAACTGCATTGATAAGTCCCCGCCGCCGTCTGGAGTGTCCACTTACGTGGTGCGTCATCAGAAGTTCATTGTAATATTTCAGTTCATTACACTCATGGATCCGGCTCGAAGGACGAAAATTATGTCGGGGTACGTAGCAAGTTGTCGGATGTTTTGGAGGAGAAAGAAATGTTTATGTTGGTTACTGTTTATTATCTCACTCACAAACTGTTGTTAAGGCTAAAATGTTAATGAATACACCCGGCTAACGCGGTAGACAAGAGTGCACTGAATCTCATATAAATTATAAGTAACAAGTAATTAAATTAGGTCAACGCGCTACGCCGATATTGCGAACTAAGGTGTTCGATGAAAACACCGAACAATTACTGTTACATTATTCTATTATTTTTTTTATTATTGTTTTTTACTATTTATTTCCTTTATTTCTTTAATATATACATGTAGGATTAACCCACAGATCAGAAGTAAAACTCGAATATGGCAATACACAAACTATTTTCAATCGAATAAGCAGTTATGTTATGAAGTATAGAAATGATATATAATTAATTAATAATGGTAGTGATGAAGGCGGTCACATAGGGCAGTACTGACTGTCAAGGACAGTGGTCCATGCACCTACCGCAATAAGGATAGTACTAACTGTCAGAGACAGTGTTCCACATCCAATAACCGGGCAGTACTGACTGTCCGACTCCACAGTGGAAATCGCTACAACCCCGTCAGGGGGTGCGGCTAGCGGTCACGGGGCTTGGCCCCCCTCCCGCGGACGCCATACGTTAGCCCGCTAATACGGGCCCCTCATTTCGTTCGCCTACCGCGGCTAAGAGATGAGGGGACGCGACTAGGCGCGTCCCTGTGAGTAGTTGCTATTATTTGGGTCTGTAGACACGCCACGACGCTGCTAGTCAGCGCCACTTTCTTCACCGTATTCTGGCGGTCAACCCCTACCAGGTGGAACCCCCACCTACATGGGGGAAGCCCAGCAGAAGGTAACCAGCGACAGGGATACGGACTCGACGTTCCTACAGAAAGGGTGAGTGGCTCCCGCCCGCCCCACTTTCAGAGCTAGCCGAGCCTGGCACGGGGTAGGGAGACCGTGACATGGGTGTGTGAGTGGCATTGTACTGTGTGGCGCCACCCAGTGTCTACGCGAATCGCACGCTCACGCTGCGCCTTCGCGTGTGTTTTTATGTGCCTGTATAGAGGTAGATGTCTGATGTTTGCTACGTGACACGCCTAAATTATCCTAGCACGCGCCACGCAACAGATGTATGTTATATGTAGAGTCTATTTTCACAAGTGAGCCGCGTGTAAAACTGAGAGCGACTCACTCGGAAGTCCAGTCCGGGGATGGAGTCACTCGTCCGCGACCAGGTCGCGATGCAGGGGCCTCCTCGTGTCAGGGGGGCGCGTATGCCAGGGTGCAATCTGATTGACGTGGGGTCAATCAGATGCGTCGGCACGCGCGAACAAACCCTTCGCGAGGCGCCGCACGAACTCATCCAGGCTCTCGATCCCGAGGTCCCGCTGTATGACATCGTTCCTCACGAAGCGAGGGGCGGCAACAATGGTCCGCAGCGCCAGACTTTGCTGCGCGCGGAGTAGCCTGCGGCTGGTCTCGCTCGTGAGGGCGAACCACGCAAGGGCGGCGTACGTCAGTATTGGGCGCACGTACATCTTGTACACGCCCAACTTGACGCGCGCCGGGATGCGAGATGAGAGCACTGGTTGCAGGAGGTTGCGGGCAACCCTACCTTGCGCGGCGACCGCGCGGACATGTGACTCCATTGAGAGCCGCCGGTCGATAGTGACCCCCAAGTACTTGACCCGGGGCGACCAATCAACGTCGACTCCCTGCTGCTTCAGGGGTGGCGGGAGAGGCGCGGCGCCGGAGACCAGCGCCTGCGTCTTACCCAAGTTAACCGACAACCGCCACTTGGACAGCCATTCGGGGAGTATGTCGAGCGCGCGCTGCATCTTGACCGCCGCGTGCCTCGCATTAAGCGAAGTAGTGACGTACGCGGCGACGTCAGCGTACAGCGCGAGCATGGCCTCTGAGGTTGTGGGGATGTCGTCGGTATAACACGAGTAACACGCCGGTGAGACGCAGCTACCCTGCGGCACACCCGCGCACCGATCGAACGCTAGATAGCGCCCCGTCGAACACCACCCTGAAAGTTCTGTTGGAGAGAAAGTTAGAAACCACCACAACAACGCGACGGGGCGCGTCCGAGGTGGTCAGTTTGTAAACTAGGCTCTCGTGCCACACGCGGTCGAAGGCCTTCTCCATGTCGAGGAATACTGCAACCGCGCATTCCTTTTTGTTTATAGCCGCCGAGAGGTGGTGCAGTACCCTCGACAGCTGAAGCGTCGTGCTATGTTTCGACCGAAACCCGAACTGTTCCGGTCGTGGTGGGATGTGTGGCTGGAGATGTCGCAGCAGGAGCGCCTCGAACACCTTGGAGATTGTTGATAGCAGAGTGATCGGCCGATAACTCTCTGGCTTCCGAGTGTCTTTTCTTTTCCTTTTCCTTGGGCAGAATAATGAGGCGCTCCTCCTTCCACGAAGCGGGAAAAGCCCCCGTGCGCAGTATCGCCGTGAACAGGCGCGCCAGTGCCGCTACCATACGGAACGGTAAGTGGCGCAGCACTGTGTTGGAGATACTCCTCCCGACTCAACAGCGCATCTCCTTATAAAGGCGATCGCTCGCTAGTGGTGGTGAAAACGTTACAATATTTTACTAGAGTGAATGATTTGTCTACAATGCGTCCGGTGCACGTTCCAGTAGCGCCATCTAGCCGCTGTCTTTCGCAGCTGCTAAACAATATGGCTACCGATATGGCCATTCTGATAAATCACTCGTCCTCGAGTGCATTCATTCATCTAAAAATAAGAAAACACTTTCATTAATTCACATCGTCATCATCATTACATACCAAAATAGCAAATATCACTGGTCTAGGTACTTCTTTACAATAGCAAACCCCTACAGCTCAAACATGCTTGTCTAAATCGTCAGCCACTAAAGCAGGTGAGATTCCTGCAGCAACAACTACGTCACGAATCTTGCAACCCCTACAGTATAAACTGAGTTAGTCATCCAGCAAGGGACCTTGTTCCGGTACAGAGTTATACAGAACAGAATCACAGGATGACGTCACCTCAGAACCTATAGTACTGTTTGTGAACCAATACATAATGTTTCTTCAGATTCTGAAACACGACTGGCATTTAAGTTTTGAGAACTATGATCTCTTAAATATAGCAAAGAGTTTTCCATTAATTTGCCAGAGGCAGCATTATGTAAATCTTATCATTTATATTACTAGGTACCTTATCCGTCGTCACGGACCGTTCATCGTCATCAGACTCGATAATTTTTCAGAAATTTCAAGAAAACCTTGTTTACCTCTAGGTACCTCACTCAAACCGATACCGATTATGAACCGTACCTTACCGTAAATCCTATTGGAGCCATTCATATTTTTCAGTTCATAACTATTATTAGCTAAAACTGTAACAACTTTGAAAGGCCCCTTAATTGTTTTTTTATATCCCTTCCGAGTAATTGATTATTACAGAATTTTGATATTAATTCAATCTAATTCAAGAAAATTTACTTTACGGGGTTCAAAATAAGTTGTATTGCGAGACTAAAAATCTGCACGAGCTATTTTCCGACCTTCTTTGTACACGATATAAAAATCGTAAGCCTGCACTATAGCCCACCAACGGTGAACCCTTGGAATCAAATCACGTTTTAAGGCAATTACAATCGGTAATACAGTGAATTTTCGTCCTTGCAAATAATGACGAAAATGTTCGATTGCTTTATGTACCGCAAGGGTCTCTACTACTATAATATGTACATGTAGTAACATGAGGGGTATCAATATGTTTTGGGATAAGAATTGCACCATATCCCTCACTACTTCCATTGGTATGGAGTTCAATGGGTAAGGAAGGGTCAAAAACTTTTAAAACTGGTGCGGATGTTAAACTGGTATCACAACAGGTCTAGTAGTGGGGTGGTAGGAGAAATAGCGTGATCGGTGCACATGTTGTCTGTAAAATCTGGACCGGTTTATCTACTAAACCTTATAGACTGGCAATAATTACTTCTTTCTTCTTACTTCTTCAATAACCCTTCAGATTAATACGTTCTGGACCGGTCTCTATTGACCCTTCAGATTACCCACATTTCTATTGACCCTTCAGATTACCCACATTTCTTTATTTTTTGTTTTTTTTTTTTTTATTGCTAGTCCGGAATATTATTATTCCCTATAGCTGATTTATCATTGGACCGGTTTGGTCAGTGGGTCGTCTTAGGGGCGGACCGGAATAGGGGTGACTTTGACACTACACTGGGAAAAAAACGGTTCTCGTATAATTTCGATGTTCAATAACATAGGCCGCAGCAAACAAAATGCACTCACGTACCTTCGTCTGCTCCGGCATTCATTGAGCTTCAACCTTCGATTGTCCATCAGCTAGCTTCAGGGTTTCACGCTTACCGGGTTGATCACACGCGAAATAGGGAATGATTGGATCTCCCTTAGGATTTCGACCGATTTAAACGATGCGCGTGCGTCATTCTTTCACCCACACGACATTTGCCTTCGTTCCAAAATTAACGAAAACGTGTGAGCAATGACAGCTAATTAGGCTGCTTCCGGTGCTGCCATCTTGCGAGAAATTGGACATCAGGGTGTGAGTTCATGGTATCTAAATTTTTTCTGGAAAATGGCTTCCATGCCGTTCGAAAAAAAGAGACACCCGCTGGGCTATGTGACATTTTACGCCGACATTGTAACGATTGTCCACGATTACACGACATAATTTTATAAACTAATCCGCACCGAATAAAAGACGTGCGTTCGAGCCGTATATTGAACAGCTGATAGACATTAAGTCCCCTTCAAAATGGTTGAGCTAATTAGTGCTGATCCATGCGTCATGTTCGTGAACGGGCGCCGACAGTTGGGACTGGTCGTCTCTTAGCTGCCATGACTTATTTTTAATTTTAATATTTAATTTAGTTGTTTTAGTTTTTGTCTTTTTATTACGGACGCTTTTTAACGTGCACGTCTTTCTACATTGTACTCACATGTATATTTTCAACATGAACGATGTAACCAATATTTTGTAAAAATATTATGATTTAAAAGAGTGTCCGTGGAGTTTCTCGCCCGTTCTTCTCCATAGGGATCTACTACGCTTTGGAATGGGCAACTAGCTTCATCTTTCTGACTGACCGACCCATTCACAATTCAAAAGTGCCTGTAATTGGTTTATCACACTAATATTATAAAGGCGAAAGTTTGTGAGTGTGTGTGTGTGTGTGTGTATGTTTGTTACTTCGTCACGCTCAAACGGCGGGACCGATTTGGATGAAATTCGGTATGTAGACAGCTTATAACCTGGATTAACACATAGGCTACTTTTTATCCCGGAAAAATGTAGTGCTCCCGTAGGATGAGCAAGAAATTCAAATATATTTGCTACTCTTTCAAACTCAAACGCCTCAACCGATTTTGATGAAATTTGGTGTGGAAGTAGCTGACACTCTGGATAAATACATAGGCTACTTTTTATCCCGAAAAAATAGAGAAAGAAAGAAAAAGTATTTATTGTGACTAGCACAGGAAGATCACTAACTAAACAAAAAACACAATAATAAAAGTTTGAAAACAAAAAAAAAAACAAAAAAAAATATACATACTATCACACTAATCACACTAATATTATAAAGGCGAAAGTTTGTGAGTGTGTGTGTGTGTATGTTGGGTCTCCCTTGTTTGACCAAAAGGAATTTGACAAATTTTCACTTCCCAAAAAATTTTTCGCATAATTTCATTTGCCAAATTATTACTTACAATAAAATCTATTCACAAAAAGTTGTAACGCAAACCTAATGTTTGGCAAATGAACGTTTAAACTATAACTTGTTTACCAACTAGTACTTCTAACATTTTTTATTTAGTCAAATATTTCATTTGGAATAACAGTTTTTATGCAAAATCAAATAAGCCAAATACTTATTTAGTATCGTCAGTTTTCAATTCACCCTTTCCTATTCAGTCAAACTTCAATGACAAAAATGTGAACTACTAAGTGGGCAGGAGGTAAATCATAAATGGCGCTCAATGTGTGCTCTTCTTTTTCTATATAATGTAGTCGTTCCTGGCACAGTAGGTAGTAGGTCACAGTTTTAACCTAACCTAACCTAACCATTTTTTTAAAATAAGTAATTAACCTAATCTAAATAATTCAGTTCCGGGTAACCTACTAAAAACAATCTCTTTATTCTATTAATGCAAATCGTTTCTGGCACTCGCCGGCCGCTACCGCGGAACCGCTCGCTTCGCTCGCTCGGCTCGTGCGTAGGAGGTCACAGTTTTAACCTAACCTAACATACCCATTTTTTTTAAAGAAGAAATTAACCTAATCTAAATTGTTGAGTTCCGGATAACCTACTAAAAACAATATATTTTTTTCTATTAATGCAAGTCGTGTCTGGCACTCGCCGGCCGCTGCCGCAGCACCGTTCGCTTCGCTCGCTCGGCTCGTGCGTAGGAGGTCACAGTTTTAACCTAACCTAACCATTTTTTTTTAAATAATTAACCTACTCTAACTACTTCTATAAATTAATATCAAGTAACCATAAATTTGATTTGTTTCAGACAAATTCAAGCACAAAAACTTACAGAGAAGTACGCAAAAGACATCAAATTTAACCAGCAAGTCAAATGACTAAAAATCTAATTTTTGTCTTAACAAATCATTTCACCAAACGTTTATTGTTTGAAGATTGTTTGCTGTAATAAATCATTTGATTAAAGACCAAATTCCATAATGACATTATACTTAGTAATATTTGGAGGAGCTCGTGGCTAAGTAATAACAGCCGCACGGGTCGATCCATCAGGTTAAGCTACGCTTGCCGGGGTTGGTCACTGGATGGGTGACCATTCTTTACATACCGAGACTCCTCCGTGCCTTGGAAAGCACGTTAAGCCGTTGGTCCCGGCTGTCATTCGTGGATCTTTGACAGTCGTTACGGGTCGTCAGAAGCCCGAAAGTCTGACAACCAGTCTTACCAAGGGGTTATCGTATTACCCAGTAACTGGGTTGTGGAGGTCAGATAGGCAGTCGCTCCATGTAAAATACTGGTATTCAGCTGCATCCGGTTAGACTGGAAGCCGACCCCAACATAGTTGGGAAAAGGCTAAGCAGATGACTTAGTAATATTTTGCCAAGAAAAAATTTGACCAAATGAAAATATGCGTACTAAAATCATTCGAAATATTGCAATGGTATAAAAAAAGGTTGCTAAAATTTGTTTGGGTAATGAAATTTTGTCAAAATCTTTTTGGCAAAACGGCAGGCACCCGTGTATGTTTGTTACTTCTTCACGCTCAAACGGCGGGACCGATTTGGATGAAATTCGGTATGTTGACAGCTTATAACCTGGATTAACACATAGGCTACTTTTTATCCCGGAAAAATGTAGTGCTCCCGTAGGATGAGCAAGAAATTCAAATATATTTGCTACTCTTTCAAACTCAAACGCCTCAACCGATTTTGATGAAATTTGGTGTGGAAGTAGCTGACACTCTGGATAAATACATAGGCTACTTTTTATCCCGAAAAAATAGAGAAAGAAAGAAAAAGTATTTATTGTGACTAGCACAGGAAGATCACCAACTAAACAAAAAACACAATAATAAAAGTTTGAAAACAAAAAAAAACAAAAATAAATAATCATACTATCACACTAATCACACTAATATTATAAAGGCGAAAGTTTGTGAGTGTGTGTGTGTGTGTGTGTATGTTTGTTACTTCTTCACGCTCAAACGGCGGGACCGATTTGGATGAAATTCGGTATGTAGACAGCTTATAACCTGGATTAACACATAGGCTACTTTTTATCCCGGAAAAATGTAGTGCTCCCGTAGGATGAGCAAGAAATTCAAATATATTTGCTACTCTTTTAAACTCAAACGCCTCAACCGATTTTGATGAAATTTGGTGTGGAAGTAGCTGACACTCTGGATAAATACATAGGCTACTTTTTATCCCGAAAAAATAGAGAAAGAAAGAAAAAGTATTTATTGTGACTAGCACAGGAAGATCACCAACTGAAAAAAAAACACAATAACAAAAGTTTGAAAACAAAAAAAAACAAAAATAAATAATCATACTATCACACTAATATTACAAAGGCGAAAGTTTGTGAGTGTGTGTGTGTGTGTATGTTTGTTACTTCTTCACGCTCTAACGGCGGGACCGATTTGGATGAAATTCGGTATGTAGACAGCTTATAACCTGGATTAACACATAGGCTACTTTTTATCCCGGAAAAATCTAGTGCTCCCGTGGGATGAGCAAGAAATTTAAATATATTTTCTACTCTTTCAATCTCAAACGCCTCAACCGATTTTGATGGAATTTGGTGAGGAAGTAGCTGACACTCTGGATAAACACATAGGCTACTTTTTATCCCGAAAAAATAGAGAAAGAAAGAAAAAGTATTTATTGTGACTAGCACAGGAAGATCACCAACTAAACAAAAAACAATAACAAAAGTTTGAAAACAAAAATAAATAATCATACTATCACACTAATATTATAAAGGCGAAAGTTTGTGAGTGTGTGTGTGTGTGTGTGTATGTTTGTTACTTCTTCACGCTCAAACGGCAGGACCGATTTGGATGAAATCCGGTATGTAGACAGCTTATACCCTGGACTAACACATAGGCTACTTTTTATCCCGGAAAAATCTAGTGCTCCCGTGGGATGAGCAAGAAATTTAAATATATTTTCTACTCTTTCAATCTCAAACGCCTCAACCGATTTTGATGGAATTTGGTGAGGAAGTAGCTGACACTCTGGATAAACACATAGGCTACTTTTTATCCCGAAAAAATAGAGAAAGAAAGAAAAAGTATTTATTGTGACTAGCACAGGAAGATCACCAACTTAACAAAAAACAATAACAAAAGTTTGAAAACAAAAAAACAAAAATAAATAATCACACCATCACACTTAATCACACTAATATTATAAAGGCGAAAGTTTGTGAGTCTCTCTGTGTGTGTGTGTGTATATGTTTGTTACTTCTTCACGCTCAAACGGCGGGACCGATTTGGATAAAATCCGGTATGTAGACAGCTTATACCCTGGATTATTGGAAGGTACTGGCTCATATCATCAATCGCTGCTTAGCAAATCTTGCTGAACAGATACTTCCAGAGTCGCAGTGTGGTTTTAGACCTGGCAGAGGAACCGTTGTCGGCATTTTCATAGTGAAGCAAATTCAGGAGAAAAGCCTTGAGCAAAACCGGCCTCTGTACATGTGTTTCGTTGACCTAGAAAAAGCCTTTGACCGCGTGCCACGCGCTGCTCTTTGGGTGGTGTTAAAGAAGTTTGGATGTCCTGAGAAATTCGTTAACATGATTCGTCAGTTTCACGACGGTATGACGGCGCGTGTTCAACATGAAAACGATTTCTCAGACCCAATTCATGTAACCAGCGGTGTGAAGCAAGGTTGTGTCATGGCTCCCACGTTGTTTTCACTTTATTTCTCGGCAGTGTTGAGTGATGCACTGAGGCATAGTGTCGGACAGATTGAACTTAACGTCCGCACTGATAAAAGTGTCTTCGACATCTCACGCTTCAGAGCGAGGACTAAGACGTCCAAGGTTCCCGTACTTGACGCACTCTATGCCGATGACGTGTGCCTGTTCGCTGACCGTATGGAAACTCTCCAGGACTATATGAATGATCTTCAAGCCTCCTGTTCTAGATTTGGACTCGTAATTAGCGTAAAGAAGACCCAAATTCTGAAACAACCACCAAGGGGATGTGACGCTGACAGCTCAACCGTTTTGCTGCATTCTGAGCCACTGGAAGAGATAAAGCACTTTAAATATCTCGGAAGTCAAGTCTCCAATGACAATAGGCTGGCGTCTGAGATTCCAGCACGGATTGCCAAAGCGGCCGCCACCTTTGGGAAGCTTAACAAACGTGTGTGGACCTCTCACGATCTGAAATTGCAAACAAAAATATCCGTTTATAGGGCCTTAGTTCTGCCAATACTCACCTACGCCGCAGAAACCTGGTGTCTCTACAGAGGTGATATTAAAAGGCTTGACACTTTCCACCTTCGGTGTCTTCGGTCCATCCTTCGCATAAAATGGCAGGATCGTGTTCCTAACACGGAGGTGCTAAGGCGCACTGGAATGATGGGCATGGAGGCGCTTTTGATAAAGATCCAACTGAGATGGTGTGGTCATATACAGCGCATGGATACTAGTAGACTGCCTAAAACCGCTTTCTACTCAGAGCTCGCCCAAGGAAAACGTGCACAGGGTGGGCAATACCTGCGCTACAAAGACGTTCTCAAACGTCATCTTATGACTTGTGGCATACCCGTTGATCGGTGGCAGGAGCTTGCTCGGAACCGGGAGAGGTGGCGCACTTCAATCCGCAAAGCCACTGAATGCTTTGAAACAAATCGTCTTGAAGACCTAGACAAGAAGCACCAAATGCGCAAAAGTCGCCCAAAACCCTCCTATACCTATACCTATAACGATGCTCATCAGCTCTTCTGTACACGGTGTGACCGGGTATTCAAGACCAAATTTGGTTTTGCCAGTCATCAGAGAGCTCACGAAAGGAAAGAGACATAGTCTGGGTCGCTGTCGCCGGATACGGTGAAGAGGACTATATATATATATGACGGCGTCAGCGATGGCTGAGCAATAGAACCGTCATCATTTGGGTTCGGTGGTATCGGGTTCATTGCGTAGAATAATAAAATCCAAGGCACTTATAACCTTACTTTGTTTTACCGTGATCACAAAACACAATTTATAATGATAAACCGACAGTTTCGTTATGGACGAGTGTCTTGGTTGGTGTCCCGAGTCAAAGTGAGCTCAGTCCAGTCCCCACTCTCCAACACGACTCTGTCCACGTGCCGCCATTACAATGATAACTGACGTCACGGCGTTTACCACTACCTCAGTACTACAGTATTCAAATAAACAACTTATTATTTAACGATATCGTATTCCACGACACGGCCAGCCTGACAAGTTACACGTCCTCGTGCGTATCTGTAATAAAAAAAAATAGAGCAACTGCACAGCCTCGGCCAACCTGGCCACATCGTTATGGAAACGCATTACTTAACAATAATTAAAAAAAAAACTAACAATAATCGATAGCAAAAGGTTCCTCTAAGCCTTAGTAATAATTGGTCAGTAACTGTATTAACTTAGATCACATACAACGCTCATGGCCCGGCTGCCGCAGCAGCTAGTGACACTCATGCCACCCATATCGTCATCACCTCAAGTGATACGACCAACACACATCACTTCACATAGAGTCTACGACTCCCAGGTCATTACATGACCAACACAACAATAGTCTCCTTTGAGACCCGGGTCCCCGCTGCACCACCAGCTGCCCATCGCCCTCTGAACAACTCACAAGTGAATTGCAGTTACGACTACAGACAAGTGTGTACAGTGCGACCTAATAGCCATGGTATGTGCTCTATTATTCGGTGGAGGAACTCTCCTCATCGTCTTCTACGTTTAACTCGTTAGGTACACTACTTAGAGGCATCTTTCGTAACCGATCGTGAGCGTACTTAAACGTTATTTTACTATTTAAGGACTTCAAAAGATAGCGATCGCCATCAAGCACTTCGAGAATTTTAAACGGTCCCTTGTACTTGGGATCCAACGTGGTTTGATTTCGTTCTTCATTTTGAATTAGAACTAAATCACCAACATCAAATTTTATTAACTTAGCTTTACCATTATCGAATCTCGATTTTTCATAACTAGCATCTTTTTCCATGTTTCTTGCCGCTTGCTCTCTTGTCTCGTCAAGATTAATCTCCGTTTCGGTATCATCTAAAGTTAAAAGATTTAGGGGTCTAGCTACGCGACCTATCAAAAGCTCGAGGGGGCTCGCCTTTGTTACGCGATGGACGGAACAATTTAAAGCAAGTTGCACGTCTCCTAGTGCCTCTTGCCAAGACTGATCGGATGTCTCTACCGAAGTTAACATGCCTTTGAGTGTACTCATAACTCTTTCAACATGCCCGTTAGCGCGGCTTGATCCCGTCGCAATCAAGTGCAAACTTATACCATGACACTCACAAAAATGTTTAAACTCCATACTGGCGAAGCATCGACCTTGGTCAGCAATAACACGAGTCGGCGCTCCGAACAAAGAAACACTAGATTTAAGTGGTCTGATCGCGCTGGCTGAATCGATTCGAAGAGTGTGATACATAAGGACAAATTTAGTGAAAGCATCAATTAAAACGACAACATACTCTTTAGAATCGTTTTTACCACTAAGCTTGCCAGTTATATCGACATGAACTGTATGCCACGGAACACTAATCTTGGGGATCGGATGAAGTTCGGCCTGTACACGCCCTGAATTAGGTTTGGACACTTTACAGGGTTTAAAGTAACTGGTTAGGTTCATAACTACAATCCGCTACACATTTTTGTTTAGAAATAACCAAGGAAGAGTTAGTCATGTTGATTGTGAAACCTTGTTTTAATATTTCGCGACCGATCATTACATTATATTTCAAGTGATTATCGGACAGCACATGAAATAAAATAGGCAAACAATGACCATCAATAAAAACGTCGCAAAGAATTTGTTCGGTACAGTCTATATTAGCACAACCGATACCTTTTATACGGACTACCGCATAAAAATGTTGGCCTTTGAAGCAACGGCTAATAGATTGCTTGACAAGAGAGCATTCGGCACCGGAATCAAAATAAAAATAGTACGACTCACCCGATTGTTCTAATTGCCCGCATACACTCGCTATTTCACAGCTATCGACGCGTCGCTCCGGCGCTGCGTTGCTCGCACTGCCCGTTGACGACGACGAGCCACCCACGCTGGCTCGGTGACAATTCGTAGCGATGTGTCCATTTTCTCCGCAACAGAAACATATTACTTGCTTGCTGGAGCTCGATGTAGTTACCGCCGGTGTAGTTATGTTGACGTTAGATCCAGCAGGCTTCATAAACTTCGAACGACAATCCACCGCTTTATGTCCCGGTTTTCCACACCGTTATTTAAATTGATGAGTGTTGCAGCGAGAGTTTCAGTGGAGTCATAACGCGCAAGAAATAAGTCACGAAAATGTTTCCAAGTCATGCCCACGTGTGAAATCTGCGACAACCATGATGAAGCACTGCCTTTCAGAGCTTTACTGAGAGCTATAATGAGAGATGCACCCTCCAGTGGACTTTCGTTGAGGCAAATATCGATCGTATCACACCAAGCACGTGGATCGGCATCCGGTTGCTCCGGATTGATTTCTGGCAGCGTGATCATAGGTGACGTTGCTGGTGTTCTTATAGCTTTGATCAACTGCATCATGTTCTTCTGCTGCATCTCGAACATAGCACGCCAGTGAGAATCGAGCCCAGATCCCACTTCTGATGACGGCGTCAGCGATGGCTGAGCAATAGAACCGTCATCATTTGGGTTCGGTGGTATCGGGTTCATTGCGTAGAATAATAAAATCCAAGGCACTTATAACCTTACTTTGTTTTACCGTGATCACAAAACACAATTTATAATGATAAACCGACAGTTTCGTTATGGACGAGTGTCTTGGTCCCGAGTCAAAGTGAGCTCAGTCCAGTCCCCACTCTCCAACACGACTCTGTCCACGTGCCGCCATTACAATGATAACTGACGTCACGGCGTTTACCACTACCTCAGTACTACAGTATTCAAATAAACAACTTATTATTTAACGATATCGTATTCCACGACATATATATATACCCTGGATTAACACATAGGCTACTTTTGATACCGAAAAAAATCTAGTGCCCCCGTGGGATGAGCAAGGAATTCAAATATATTTGTTACTCCTTCAAACTCAAACGGCTCGACCGATTTTGATAAAATTTGGTGTGGAAGTAGCAGACATCCTGTATACATATAGCACACATAGGCTATTTTACATCCTGAAAAAATGTAGTGTTCCCGTGGGATGAGCAATTTTTTTGTGAATACTTTTCTCACCGATTAAATAATACACGTTTTAGTGTATCTCATAAACCGCGGGTAACACCGCGGGGCGCAGCTAGTGGTCCTAATAATATAAAAAATCTATACATAAAAGAATGCCTAAAGAATACCTAAAGAATGGCGAACAAGTCGGTATCCCTTTCGCAGCGGACGCTCTGGCGGCCTGGTCAGGCCATTGCCCTGGCAATATCACCCCGAAAGAACCTCAAGTGCAGCGCTCTTGGGATGATGTAGGAGCGAAGGCAGTTCTGGCCGGCCTTATAGATCGGGCGGAGGGGGTTGAATTGGCGCGCTTAAAGGCAGTGTCACGGTCAGAATCAGGAGCGTGGTTGCAAGCGCTTCCTTCACCTCACCTGGGCACTTTACTTGACGGCGACTCTGCGGGTGGCGGTGGCTCTCCGCCTGGGCTGCGATGTCTGTGAACCACATATTAGGTCTTTACCTATGAAATTGCCGTTCTGCAGTACTGGCCATTTCAAATCAAAATAATTTTTGTTTGGCTAAGAATTCTAATTTCAAATTAATTTTATTTTAAAAACATGGATTTTTTTTCCAAAAGTAGTCATTTGTTTATTGATTAGTGTTACATTTTCATCGCATTTCAATCTTTTTCGTCATCATGGATATGTTAAAAATTCGAGTAATTATGGAATATGAGTACCGTCGTGGCAGCAACGCGGCACAAGCGGCACGCAACATCAACGACGTTTACGGAGCTAACACTACAAACCAACGCACCACTTGTTATTGGTTTGCTCGCTTCCGTTCTAGAAATTTCAACCGGAAAAATGAACCTCGCGGTCGTCCGAAGACTTTGGTCGACAGTGACGAATTAAAGGCGATTGTGGAAGCTGATGATACACAATCTACGGCTGAATTAGCAGCAGCTTCTGACGTTAGCGTCAAAACAATATTGGTCCATTTGCGTCAAATTGGCAAGGTAAAAAAGCTTGACAAATGGGTGCCCCACGAACTCAATGATCGCCAGCGCGAAGTACGCGTCGAGACGTGCCTTGCACTGCTCAACAGACACACAAATGAAGGAATTTTGAAACGCATTGTTACCTGCGATGAAAAATGGATTCTGTTTGATAACCGCAAGCGCTCAGCAAGTTGGTTGGATCCTGGTTCAGCACCTAAACAATGCCCTAAACGAAAACTTACCCCTAGAAAAGTGATGGTCACTGTTTGGTGGTCTAGCGCCGGTGAGATTCATCACAGCTTCTTACCAAACGGGGTGAGCATTACTTCAGAGGCCTTAGTGTGAGTTTTTATACTTACTCGATCGCGTTTACGTAAACTTTACCTTACGTCAATTTGTATAGAATAATTGTGTTTCCCATTATATTCACCAGACGGCGCTTATTCAGTTTCAGTACAAATTGAAGTTTACGTTGACGTGATCGAGTAAGTATAAAAACTCGCACTAAGGCCACAGATGTGTACTGTGAAGAACTGAACACAATGATGGAGAAGCTGGCACATCTCCAACCAGCATTGGTCAATCGCTCGTCTCCGCTGCTCCTGCACGACAACGCGCGACCTCATACTGCACAGCAGACGGTCTCCAAGTTGCAAGAATTGGGGTTGGAAGCTCTCCGTCATCCGCCCTACTCACCAGACCTTGCGCCTACAGACTACTACTTTTTCCAGAATTTGGATAACTTCTTGGCGGGAAAAAAATTCAATACCCGAGAGGCAGTACAAAATGCCTTTGAAGAATTTGTTGCCTCCCGTCCAGCTGATTTCTTTAAGAAGGGCATCAATAAACTGCCACTGCGTTGGCAAAGATGCATTGATTGCATGGGTGATTACTTCGATTAATACAAATAAAAAATGCATGAAAAAAATTCGTTTAAATTTTTTCATACAAAACGGCAATTTCATTATGCATCTGCGGGTCCAGAGTGGAGGCCAACGGCCACCACGCGTTCTGGGCAAGGGCGGAGCATCCTAACACCAGCAAGCTATTTGCTTAAAAGTATTCTCCCCATTGTAACTAGAATAAGTTATTTATGTCGATGTAATAAACATTTTTTTTTTTCATTATTTACTTAAGTCACGGTCAATTTCTCCAATTGTAAGTTTGAAACCCAAAAAAAAATCATAAAATTAGAAGTTAATGAATTTCGGACTTTTTCTTTTACTTGTGCTGTGAGACCTTTCTCCTTGCCAAATTTCATGATTCTAAGACTCTAAGGCAATAGGAAAGACCTTATAGAACCTTGGGATTTACTTGCGAGTAAATCAAAATCTATAAGAAAAAAAGAGAAAATACGGCCATTTATGCGACATATTTTGGTAAAATATGTCGCATTCGGCAAATGGCCGTATTTTTTTATTGCGTTGACTTAGAAGCTTGATTTTTTTAGAGCTCCAAGAGATCATAATACCTACGTATTTGATTATTAATTTTAACTTGAAAAGAAAATCAGAATGTATAAAAAAAAACCTTTCTTTCTTTCATAAGATACTCTTATGCATTGAGTAAAGAGCTGTTATTTTGACATGACAAACAGACACTTCAATTTTATTTTATTTATTTGTAAAGATTATTTTAAATATATATTCTTAGTGACCAGGAGTGGTATTTTAATTAAAAAAAACAACTGTCAGATCAGCCTAACTTATATTTAAATAACGAGCTAAATAATTAACACAACCACGCACTATTTAATAGGAAACAATCAACTTCAACAAAACACTAAACAAAGGCAATATTTGCACATAGAAATTAAAACCAAACCAAGACTTAGCTGTGATCCGAGACAAAATCCAAGGACCTCACCGCGCGAGCGCTGACAGGAAAAAAGGGCCGCGGCAGTCGAGCTGTCGCTGCACCCCCGCAAGGGGGTGCGGCAGGCGGTCACGGGGCATAGCCCCTCTCCCGCGGGCGCCATACGTTGGCCCGTAACTACGGGCCCCTCATTTTGACGGCCTACTGCGGCCTAACAGATGATGGGACGCGAATATGCGCGTCCCTGTGAATGATTGCTATATCTGTGTCTGTAGGCACGCCACGACGCTGCTAATCAGCGCCGCTTTCTTCACCGTATCCCGGCGGTCAACCCCTACCAGGTGGAACCCCCACCTACATGAGGGAAGCCCAGCAGAAGGCGACCTGCGACAGAGATACGGACTCGACGTTCCTACAGAAGGGATGAGTGGCTCCCGCCCGCCCCACTTTCAGAGCTAGCCGAGCCTGGCACGGGTTAGGGAGACCGTGTAATGGGTGTGTGGGTGGCATTGTACTGTGTGACGCCACCCAGTGTCTACGCGAATCGCACGCCCACGCTGCGCCTTCGCGTGTGTTTTTACATGCCTGTATAGAGGTGAATGTCTGATGTTTGCTACGCGACACGCATAAATTATTCTAGCACGCGCCACGCAACAGATGTATGTATGTGTAGAGTCTATTGTCACAGGTGAGCCGCGTGTAAACTGAGAGCGACTCACTAGGAAGTCCAGTCCGGGGATGGAGTCAAGGGCCGCGGCTCGGTTGACAACCGCTTATAAAGGCGCTGGAGTGACGTCTCAGATGACAGCTGTACAGATACTCATTCTTAACCTAAGACGCTAACAATATAATACCTAAAGCTGTCTTTATGAACAAGATGTCGTACAGTTGCGTGTGAGTAGACCTTTATTGTTAGGTACTTACATTGTGGCTTTAATGTTAATGTTTTCCTTGACGGCAAATGATGTCACCCACACCACAGATTAATATGTGCCCAGTATTACTTATGAAAGCAACGGCGGCGGCGTGTCACCAGGTGTCACGTGCTCGCAGCTGCAGCTCCTTCATCTCTCTTCTATTTTACAATATTTAGAGAGGATTAGAGAAGTACAAAAATTCTTTACGGTTTGAATAGAAATGTTTATTCCTTTTGATATCATGTGAAACCAAACATAGAAAGCATTATAAGTGTCGGGGAGGGAATATTTATATTGTTGTGTGTCATTGTATAGGTATTTACATATTGTTATAATTTATTTGCTATCGGCAGAGTGAACGAGAGTGCGGAAGCTTCATACAAGCGCTAAGCGTCACGGCAAACGCTCGCTTGTGTAGCTTCATACAAGCGCTAAGCGTCACGGCAAATGCTCGCTTGTGTAGCTCAGAGCATTAGGGTTCACTGAAACTGCACCTATACACAGTCTAACAGTAATGACGATTTTCGTTTTGTCTCGATATTACGAGCAATAATACAGTACCACTACCTAATTGTGAAAAACATTTTCGTCATCCGAGTCAGTCTAATTGATTTGGCTTTGACTGCAGTTTGTTTTATTTTATGTCTTTCGAATTGCGAAACTACAATAGAGTGTGTAACCAACTCCAATCTGTGTCACGTGGTTTGGAGACAGTAGAGTGAACGAAAAGCGACTAAAAGGGCAAATATTCGAATTGCGAAACTACAATAGTGTGTGTAACCAACTCCAGTCTGTGTCACGTGGTTTGGAGACAGTAGAGTGAACGAAAAGCGACTAAAAGGGCAAATATTCGAATTGCGAAACTACAATAGTGTGTGTAACCAACTCCAGTCTGTGTCACGTGGTTTGGAGACAGTAGAGTGAACGAAAAGCGACTAAAAGGGCAAATATTCGAATTGCGAAACTACAATAGTGTGTGTAACCAACTCCAGTCTGTGTCACGTGGTTTGGAGACAGTAGAGTGAACGAAAAGCGACTAAAAGGGCAAATATTCGAATTGCGAAACTACAATAGTGTGTAACCAACTCCAATCTGTGTCACGTGGTTTGGAGACAGTAAAGTGAACGAAAAGCGACTAAAAGGGCAAATATTCGAATTGCGAAACTATTTTGACAGCTGGAAGTTGGTTTGAAATCAACGAGCTGTCGTTTTTCAAACAGAAGGCAACGTCTTGCCCGTAATCATTTTTCATAGCTATTTGTTTGCGATTTTCTCATAAAATCTCCCTAATTTTTACGAAATTTTGTAAGTGAACAGCTTCTTGATAAATTGTGAATGTGTTTTTGTGTAGAACCGCAATTGACTGCTACGATAAATCAATATTTTTGGTATTTTCAATACCGAGGCTATTTGTTTCTTAACGCGGAAAAGCAACGCCTCAAAGTCGGGCTTATTAAAAGCCGCAGACTTTTGAAGAGTGGCTCAACTCTTGAGACTTTGTGAGGTAGTATTTCCACTTCTGCAACGACGTCGTAACTCTGCTGTACCTACGCACAGACTTAAAGGCAAGGTAACATTTCTAACATAGGTTGGCTAATTCAAAGCATTATTTGAATTTTATTAAACCACCGCTTTTGTCGAAATATCGGATAATAATGATGGAATAATAATGATGTCGGAAAATATCCCACGGGAACGTACTACCGGAAATTCCTTATTCCTCGTCTACATTATAAAGAGAACCTCTGTGCAAAATTTCATCTTTCTAGGTCCAAAGGTTTGGGCTGGGCGTTAATGAGTCAGTCAATCAGTCAGTCAGGACTGGGCAAGAACCTCCATGGACACTGTTAAAATCAAGTTATTACAGTCCAAGCAAACTCCGCCCATACGACGACCCACTGACGCCGGCTTTAGACATGTAAGTATCTTAAAAAAATGTGCTTAAAGAAATAACATCATTTTGTTTCAGGGCTTCATTGGAAAAGCAGTAAATATATAGAGGAAGAACAAAACATGCTCAGTTTGAAGCATTTTATGTCAATATATTATGTAAGGACTGTTGAACATACATACCACCATCATCATTGTCATCCACAGCCCGCCTTCGCCCACTACTGGGCGTAGGCCTCTCTTTTCTTGTGGCAATCCAGAAAACATACCTACCACCATACATAGATCTATTTCCAAAACATTGTCTGTTCAAGGTAATATCAATATTATTTTCTATCTAAGAGTTGAACATTGAATGTGCCCAATGTTTCACGGTTGGCGCAGTGGTTGAGCGATTGACTGCTGCGCAGCATGTCGCGGGTTCGATTCCCGCACGGAACAAATATTTGTACGACCTACAAGTATTTGTTCCGAGTCTGGGTGTTTTTCTATCTATAATATGTATGTATTTACAAAAAAAAAAAATGTATATAAGTAGTTTATCAGCCATCTCGTTACCATAACACAAGCATTAGGTTGCTTAACTTGGGGCTAGATGGCGTTGTGTGATATGTCCAAACATATTTATTATTATTTATTAATGTAGGTAGGTACCTACCTAAATATTGCATCTTCAAGGCTCAGACTAAATAAAAAACTAAGACATTATAGCACTGCAAACATTACAGTGAAGCACACCACCACACCTCACTATTACATATAATATTAAATAGATATTTTTGTGTGAGTAGTTGTTAATTAGTGTTGCAATACGTAAGTTTTAGTTTTAAGTAGGTATAGTAAGATATGATTAAATAAATAAATTGGTAAATAGTAGCCTACACTGAACAATTTTATTCCACCAACATTTTTCGAAAAAATCACACTACTGCGCCGGCGCCGCACAACGAAGTGACAGACCGTTCGTCTGTCACTTCGTTGTGTGTTTGGATTTCAACGTCACCTGTCATCCACTCGACGTTCCAGTCAACGCATTTTGCAACACTAGAAGATTAATTGAAGACCTGCCTGCTGTCGTCGGGTACGTTTCGAAAAGTGTAAAAACTTAGTATTAGGGGTTGACTTTTAATATTTTTGACATTATTTATTTCTTAGTATACATGACATTGTTAAATTTTTATATTATGTTTCTTTCAAAACACAATAATACTCGTAGAAGAAAGCATCTCAATTATTGCCTTATATACTATAAATAGTTAAGATATACGTACTTACATTCCCTTTTAGTTACCTGTGTTCTTTCAACATGTAAGAAATCTTGCGGTGACTATGGTCTTAGCGAGCTAGAGTTGTCACTGTCAAGTGTCATTCATAGCGTCTAAATTTTTGCCGCCAATGTATACGTAAAATATTTTCGCTCGATAATTTTAATCGAAAATGAGTAAAGTTTCAGTTAAAACTTTATTAAAAGTGAATAAGAATAGTGCTTGTGGTAAGTGATATATAGTGTTACGCTGATCGTGAGTCAGCGAAGTGCCGAAGTGGAGATCGATACCTCAAAATATATACATGGTCGCCAGTGCCTTTGGAGAGCAACCGTTTGTATTTCGATTCTCCTAAGTGCTGTAATGGGGAAGAACGCTCTTCCCACCGGCTAAAACCAGGGTAATGAGATCGAAATGATTTCCTGTAAGACCGACCTACTCTATGCACTTACCTACAACCGAATGAGTACTAAGAGTAGCCAAGTAAGTAAGTGTTAAGTTTCTGCTAACATGACACAATTTCCACATTATATCACCAAACCTTACTAAGACGACCCACTGACCTTACTCAGACACATTATCAATAAACTTCTAACCTGCTTCTTGCTATTATTTACATTAGAAGCGCATTGTTGTTTTCTAAACAACCCGGTTGTGTCTAACTAAATAGACAGAAATATTACAACTTAAAGATTTCAGTGCAAATTATGATAATTAGGTAGTAATTCCTAAAGCAAATGCAGAATGTCTAGAGGAGCTAAAGCTATTCAAGCAGTTTTTGACATTCAACCATGAAAAGTTATAATCCGTTATAAGAAAACCTTACATTTATGCTCACTCACCCCATGTGTTTCACACAGTGCATTAGAAGTAAATGAGTACTTATGCCACTCAACA
This sequence comes from Cosmia pyralina, assembly GCA_946251885.1. Taxonomy (NCBI): domain Eukaryota; kingdom Metazoa; phylum Arthropoda; class Insecta; order Lepidoptera; family Noctuidae; genus Cosmia; species Cosmia pyralina. The sequence goes on from OX276347.1 coordinate 29,022,300, forward strand.
AAACTAAATCCTACTATTTAGCCCCCGCGGAGGGAGTTTTGGCTGGGATTTCTAATGTAGGTCTAGAGCAGGCAGAGCTAGCTGCTAAAGTAAGGTCTACAGGGACTTGTTATTTGGGCAGCAACCTACCCACTACAATTGTATCCTACTTTCCCTTTCGGAAGTCCAAACACTCCCATCGAGAAGTGTATTTAAATTACAATTTTATTGTTTATGCTTGCAGGTGGTATGCAATTGTTACTTTCAATGTAACAAAAGATAAGTTAGTTTTTTAAATCACTTTAAAATAATTATTTGTATATATTTACTATTTCTGGTTAAGCTGTGTACTTTTTAAGTGACAAACTCACCACACTAATAAAATAAAGTTCTTTTGTAATATGTTATTAATGCATAAGTTGTTGGAGTACCTATATATAAATAAATAAATTAATTAAAGAGGTTCAGCACCTCTTATGAACTCTAATCTGCAATTAGAACATTAAAATACTACTAAATAAAGTTTACATCAAGTTTTATAGGTACTTAACTAATAAGCAGTACTAAATTTTTACGCTCCATGCACTTCAAGTGCTATCATTCAAAATTGTCTTACATAGCATTATTAAAACAATATAAACTTCTGAGCCTGGAGTCCAGACGCACGTTATTGATGGCCATGATGGTTCATGGTATATGTAATAACAGGTTTGACTGTTCCGATATTACAAATAAAGTTTGTTACACTGTACCCAGAACTGTAATGCGGCGAGGGGTGCGCGTTCCCCGGCTGTTCCACACTGCACAGTGCAGAACCCGTGCTGGTGAGCGGGCACCTCTTCGCCGTCTCTTACAAACATATAACACACACTTTATTGATCTTGATTTATTCTCTTTATCCCTTACAAAATTTAAAAAAATGGCCGTCGAATTGCTTCAATAATTTCAATTCCTCAAAATGCTGCTTGTGGCCTGACGCGCGTTCTTTTTCAAACTTACCCTAGTATATTTATTCCGCGGACATTAGTGTGGATTACATGTTTACCCTAGCCCACTTCACCTCATAACTTTTATAGTAATATTATAACATGTAATTGTTTTGTGTCCCAATGTAGTAAAATAAATAAAAATAAATAAATAAATAAAATAAAAAAAAAAAAAAAAATATAATTTAAAATGGTATACTGTATATTTTTTCTATATTTTGTAATAATTATGGAAATTTTATAATTATGAGCAGGATCATAAGTGCTCTATCAAAATTAGAAATGGAACAAATACAGCCACCAAACAATTTAAAACTGACAAGATATTATTTAGAGCAGGAATAGTTCTTTGATTATTTTAAAAACATGATAAATTGAATCATAGCAACAATAACTAGGCCAAGATTCATAATTTTGACAAGATTCAGGCTGCCTAAGGAACCATGTAAAAGCTTGGGAATGAAAGACTGCAAACCTGTTTCTGTTCCTGAAGATCATAACAGGAAATGAAATACTGAAAATATTAACATTCAATACAATTCTACTTTGAGCTATATTATATTAAGTAATAAAGCTACTAGTTAAAATAATTAATACAAATTAAATCTATAATAGTCTATGCAGAAATCTAAGATTATGATCATAATCAAATAGCCTATTGTTTACACTCTGTTATTACTAAAAAGTAAGACGGAAGCAATGATATGTTAATGAAGGGAAATTGTTCACACGAGTTGACAGAACACCCTTTTGACATTTCTTCAGTGCCCTGGTTATGTGAAGCGGTGGGCAACTGAATGACAGAGAATTTGAGAGCCTGTGGTATCTGCATTCTTGTTTATTTAGTTTAGATAATTTCCTACTGGTCCACTAGGAAAAGATGCATTTTTGATTTCTGTCCCGGAGACTCTGGGTCCTAACAAAGCTTGGGTGACGAGTGAATTTCCTAAGTCAATTCTAAACCTCAATCAGGAGCTACAATAGGTAGGCCTTCTTTTGAGAACTGCTACCAATCACAAGGCCCGGCCTGCAGGCAAGGTTGAAAGGAAGATAATAATATCAACACTTTGTTCCCTGAAACAAGTTCATAGTTCATTAACACAAAAATGTTGTTATCCCTGTATGGGAATGCTTGTTGCCAGACAAATATTTGAGAAGGGCAGACCAGGACAAATGGAAAAAGGTTGCCCCGCTGGTTTGCATAGAGTTAATGTGGTGGCCAGAGGCTACTTTTAGACCACAGCTCAGTTCACTTACACAGGGGTAGAGTAACCCACTTCCTGTCCACACTTTCCGTGGAGGAAGGGTAAGGAGCCTACATGAACGGGCTAATATATTCATGCAAAGGGAGTCCAAAGGATGTCTTTAAAATATCGCTTTTAGTGATAAGACTGCCCATTGTGTCACCCTAGTGGTAAGGTGTACATAATAAAGAATATTCTATTATATCCTACTCTAGTCAGGAACTTGACCAAACCAGAAAAAATTGTACTTGAACTTGCGAGAGATGTTTGCCATATATGCAGTATTGCCAAAAAGCCAGTTTTCAGAGTGCACATATTAGATTCAGAGTTCAATCCGACAACAGACCATTTGTCGCACATTTAAGATGAGCGAGGGATACGTCCCCTAGCGTTTCTGAACCTAATTTGCAAGATGGAAGTTAGCAGATTAGCTGAACACTCTGTTAGCGGTTTACCTCCCGGGGAGGTTAAAAGTGTAACAACGGGTTAGCCGACCGCTTATCTAGGAACAGACCAGCAGAAGTGGCTCCTGTTGCTCCAGGCCCCAGGCCTCGGAGGCCATGTTACAAAGTGGGGCGTCTCCGGCGTCGACGTTTTCACGTCAGATAAGTCGGCCGTTTGTGCGACAGTACGTCATATGGGACTCAAATAATGGCTTGGCAAGCTTCTGCGATGCTTTCAGTCAGAGGTGACAGCATCAACTAGCATGGGTTTTTCTTCGCCCGACTTAAGAGAGAGTGCTCAGTCATGTGAACTCGGAAATGGGACGGGGACGTACTATGTAGAAATCGCCCCATACTGAACCCAGTGTGACTGGCTCCCGTATTTGGAGACGAGGCCTCGGAGAGTCAGTACCAGTATAAGATCTATGTAAGATCGTCTTAGACCTGATAAGCTGCAACTCCTACCCTGGAAAGTTGGGGGGGAGGGGAGCAATCAGGTTGCAAGGCTTGGTAGACAAGAACCTTGCTAAAGTGTAATTGGAGATAATCTACAGTAATTACTTATAAAGCTCCTATTCAGAGGTGAATGTCATAGTGTAGAGTGCATGGCATTAGTCCTAAATAATCTGATCCCAATTTATTTATATTTATGCATAAAGCACATAAGTATGGTACCAACCAACAGATGTTAGATCTAAACAGTTTTGTGTCCATTGTTTCAAAAGCATTATCCTTAGCTTAACCACTACCCAGAAAGTCATGAAATGAAATTAATTCCAGAATGATGAGGCTGCCAGAAGAGTTTTACATACTCTAATATTGTAAGTCACAGCTTTTAAATGTTGAATAACAGTGCGACCAAGGTGTGGTTCAATCAAGAAGTTTACTTAAAATCTACCATAATCGTTGTTGATTTTGATTTACAATAACGTGTGTGGCTAAGCTTGCTTGAAATATTTTTAAACAGACTAAGTTACGAAAAGCCTTCTGGAGGTACATAAAGTAGTCTGTGGTAGCCTTCGGGAGGCTGACTGGAGAATAGTTCATCAAATGAAATCAAACTGGAAGAGCCACTAGGCTTACAGAATTATTACTTTTGTAAAGTAGTAAAGGAGATGGTTACCTCTCAAGATAATTTAGAATGCCCAGCCTATAAGATTCCCACTTTTGGGACAAAGGTCACCTCTCTGTGAGAGAATAGGGTTTATCATTATGATAATTATTAATTCCCTATGAAAATATTTATAATATTTATTAAATATATTTGTGTAGAGGTACATGATTCACATTTCAAGACATTTTAATTGATAAATGAAGAGACTTATACTAGAATTCCTTCTTAGATCATTTACATGTGTCTACTACTTAGACTAATCTGTTGACCAAAGTACTTAGTGTAAAGAAGGGTCCTAAATATATTTTAGTTTCAATGGAATTTTAACTGTGTCATGCATGAATGACATTGATTTTGTTTTTCCACATCTTTATAAAATTATGAGATTCAGAAATATTTGTTGATTGATCTCATAACTTCCAAGTACTCATATCCAACATTACCTAACTTGTGTTAATTAAGTATATGAGTGATCCAATTATCCTTTAGTAATGAGATTATGATTTTAATTCAGTTTTAGATCTTATTGATTTTGGATTATCATTAAAGCTTGATAATTCATGTTCACCTTAAATAAGGTACTTAAATAGATTTGATTCAACTGTCGACCAACCTCATAGAGGTTGGTAACAACAATATAGTGATTAAATTGTGTCTCATAGCATGACAGTTGAACGTTTCTATAACATTTCATGGGATTTGTTCATTTTTGCAGTTTCTAGGATAAATAGATGGAAAACTCTTAATTATTTATTTGAATATTTAATGAATACCTACAGACCGAAATATTCGATCATTCCATTATAATATTATAATTCACATAGCGTCTACATCCTTCAGGTATTCTTTCACCAGCAGATATTAAACAGGTCTTCTACGAGTATTATTGTGTTTTGAAAGAAACATAATAGAAATGTTTTGCATTAAAACAAAACAGTTATTATGTTATGAAAAACACAATAATACTCGAGTAAGGCGCTTGCTGTTGAATTTTGAAGACTTCTATGAATGACACTTGACAGTGACAACTCTAGCTCGCTAAGACCATAGTCACCGCAAGATTTCTTACATGTTGAAAGAACACAGGTAACTAAAAGGGAATGTAAGTACGTATATCTTAACTATTTATAGTATATAAGGCAATAATTGAGATGCTTTCTTCTACGAGTATTATTGTGTTTTTCATAACATAATAACTGTTTTGTTTTAATGCAAAACATTTCTATTATTGCATTTTTAGAATTTCGACTTTTTGGTATTTATTAATATACCTGTTTACTTATTCATTTTGTCTGTCGGAACTAATTATTTATTTACTTAATTTTGAATTTAATTAATATAATAACTATTTGTTTCTGAGATTTTGCTACAAAGTAATTATTTAATTAATGTTGTAATTTTTTTTTTTTTATTTATTCATGAAAGTAAATAGATTAATTTTATGGTGATATATTTTTTTAGGTTCCATTTATAGTCTAGTCTGATTTCTAGTCTAGTTAATGGTTTTGTTTTTTATTTATAATTTTAACAGTCGACAATGTTTATTAAATAAAATGCTTAAATTTAAATTTATTTAACTGTAAACATAACCTAAAAATAACAAAATTATATACTAACATAACTAAAACTATTAAAAAACTAAAATATGGCGTCGAAAAATTCCTCCGCATCGCTGTCGACTGGTAAAGTACCCAAGAGTCTGGCGGCATTGCCACGTTGTATGGCAATGCTAAGCCGCTGGCCAAGGTAAAAGCCAGCCCTTGGGTCACGGGAAGTGTCAACCAGCCGTTTGGAGATTTCGTTGAACAAACTATGAGCACTCGGACCCCACGGCCCGAGGGTTTCAACCCCAAACGGCTCGAAAATATAATAACAGATAAGGTTATTATACTTCCGCCGCTTGAGGTTTTCCGCAGCGGCAGCAGCAGTGCCAGCACAGCACGCAGAGCCAGGAAGATGGGATGGCGCAAGAGTATCGACACACGTTGCGTCCCACACTAAAAGCCTTCCCAACTTCCATGGAAATAAAGACATGCCGTCCGGTCTCTTGCCATCGTCGCGTGCCAAGCCATTGGGTTCTAATACAGCTGGAACGCCGACGGTGACAAGGGCTCGTCGGATGATGTCATTGATGTTCGCGTGCCGTGCTAAGCGACCCGCACTTCGGCTGCAAGACAGGCCGTGGTGTCCGAGGCTGTTGACAACTTCGCCACAGTGACAGCGATGAGGAGAACAAGAATTAGCTCCTAGTCGCAGGGAAGCAGCGAGGCGGAAAGTAGTGTCGTCGAACAAAGTGCCTAGTTCGACGACGGTAGTGCATGAAGCCACAGACCCGACTCCCACTTACCCACAGCCAGCAGACGCGCACGCTCCGCAGTAGTAGCAGACGTGTCAAGTAAATTGTTCTGTAATTTTAACAGTTGGTTCTTTTGTTTTAGTATCAATTATTTTTAGAATTTATACAGATTGTGATAGAATGAGTTCCTCCTCTTTGTTGCCGTGCCCTCACTGTCCCGATTCATCGCGTCTTTTTAGTTCTCGGGGCCTCAAAATACACATAGGGCGCATGCATAAAGATGAGGCATCGGCTATGCAATCAAGTAGCCAGGTGGCTTTTGCAGCGAGTTCAACGCTGTCGTCTCGGGGTTCGTTGCAGCAGGGGGTGTCATTTCAAAATCTGGCTAAACTCAAAAGAGGTACGCCCGTTTTGCAACACATCCCTCGGGGCGCGCGTGGTTTGGCGGCGGAAAATCTTTCCCAAATTATAAACAGCTGTGTGGTTAACAATGGCGTTGAGGATTGGTACTCTCCTTACCTTCTCTTTTAAAGCATTACCCTTGTCCGATCTGCTTGGAGTCTTCCAAGCAGATCGGACCAGGGTAACATGGTGCAGAAAGTTAAAAATAATATCGGTTCCTTGGGCCATTGCTGCTTGGACTCGCCGGAAATTGATGAAGGGAAGTCTTTTGGATCCCACTCTATTTCGAGAGCAATTGAAACCAAGGTGCATGAGGGGGACCTAAGAGGAGCGGTTCGTCTGTTAATGTCTGACGATACCATAGCTCAATCTGCTCCTGAGACACTTGATGCTTTAAAATCGAAGCACCCCTCGCCGTCTCGTCCTCTTGTCTTTCCAGAACCCCCAGATCAGTCATGTTTACCGCTGACTGTCACCGTCGAGGAGGTGTCCTTGGCTCTTGGCTCCTTCTACAGTAGTTCGGCTGCAGGGCTAGATGGAATCAGACCGGGGCACCTAAAAGAACTGACGTCCAGTTCGGCGGGCGACAATGGCCAACGCCTTCTGGAGTCATTGTGCAGGTTGTGCAATTTCTTGCTCAGTGGTCAATTAAATCGAGAGGTATGCCCATACTTGTACGGGGCTTCTCTTTGCGCTATCACTAAGAAGGATGGGGGTTTGAGGCCAATTGTCATTGGTAGCACCTTTCGGCGCCTCACAGCTAAGCTGGCATGTCGAGCCGTTAAGGAAGAGATAGCAGCATATTTACAGCCTCATCAACTAGGCTTCGGTACGCGCCTCGGGTGCGAGGCTGCCATACATGCCACTCGTGCTTTTGCGACGGGGACCGAAAACGCAAACTGCATGATTGTGAAGCTTGATCTCAAGAATGCGTTTAATACCCTGGAAAGGGATGTTCTCTTGAGAGAGGTGAGGGGGAAGACCCCATCCTTATACCCGTTTCTCCATCAAGTGTACGAGGCACCTTCCAATCTTTACTATGGTGATTCCTTGATCAAGTCTCAGGTTGGAGCTCAGCAGGGAGACCCTCTTGGGCCGCTCGCGTTTAGCCTCGCCATCCAAGCGTCAATCCACGATTTAAAATCACCCTTGAAAGTGTGGTACTTGGATGACGGCATCTTGGGTGGCAAACCTGAGGATGTGGAACAAGATATACGCACATTAATTCCTCGTCTCAGGGAGCTGGGCCTCGAGGTAAACTCATCTAAATGTGAGTTTTTCCCCTGTGGCCCTGATGCTGAGCCAGGGTTCTCGCACTTTTCTTCCTTTCTTCCGGGTCTCACTATGCTTTCACCTATTTCTTTCGGTCTCTTGGGTGCCCCGATCTTCCCTGTTGCGGTCCCTGAGGCTCTAGGCGATCGCAAGCGTAACCTTCTCGACGCCCACAAAAGGCTCAAGAATCTTTTTGCCCACGTCGCTTTGATACTTTTGCGCATGTGTTTCGCGGTACCGAAATTGGCATACTTTTTGCGGACTGCCCCGACGTGGTGGTTCCCACAGTCTCTCTCATCTTTCGACGAAGCTCTTAAGGAGACGATAGAGAGTATTTTGAACGTTTCGCTGAACGAAGCTCAATGGGCACCAGCGGCTTTGCCGATCCGGCATGGAGGTCTGGGGGTTCGTCGCACACAGGATGTCGGCTTGCCGGCCTTCTTGGCGTCTGCGCATGGGGTTACCGATTTGGTCGCTCGCATTCTTTCTCTTGATGGCGAACAAGTCGGTATCCCTTTCGCAGCGGACGCTCTGGCGGCCTGGTCAGGCCATTGCCCTGGCAATATCACCCCGAAAGAACCTCAAGTGCAGCGCTCTTGGGCGGAGGGGGTTGAATTGGCGCGCTTAAAGGCAGTGTCACGGTCAGAATCAGGAGCGTGGTTGCAAGCGCTTCCTTCACCTCACCTGGGCACTTTACTTGACGGCGACTCTTTGCGGTTGGCGGTGGCTCTCCGCCTGGGCTGCGATGTCTGTGAACCACATATATGCATCTGCGGGTCCAGAGTGGAGGCCAACGGCCACCACGTGTTAAGTTGCTGTCGTTGCTCAGGGAGGTTTCCGCGGCATCATGCTCTCAACGACATTGTCCGGAGGGCGCTGGTTTGCGCCAATATCCCTTGTGTCCTGGAGCCGCCGGGTCTCTGTCGCTTGGATGGCAGAAGACCGGATGGCCTGACGTTAGTACCCTGGCAAAAGGGTAAGTGCCTACTTTGGGGCGCAACGTGTGTTAGCACGTTCGCCGCCAGCCATCTCCCTCGCACTGTCGGGTCACCCGGTGCCGCGACTGAATCAGCCGCTCTCAAAAAGCAAGCCAAATAATAATAATAATAATAATAATAATAACTTTATTGACACTAAAAACCTTCGTTACAATAAGTAGTACATGTAGGTAACAAAAACAATTGCTTGTAAAAAGGTGCCTGGAATGGTGGAAACCCTGCCTCCTAAACTAGGGGAAACCTGTGCCTTAGGAGACAGTGTTCTACTGTTACTTCGTGCTCAAAAAGTCATTTTCATCGCACCTTGATTGTAATGAACCTAATTAAATACATGAACGGATGAATAAGTGAGAAAAAAAGTAATAACAATAATGATGATGAAAATACTTAATAAAAATAGGGAACAAAACAAAAATTACAATGAGGAATATGAAAATGTGGTTACCATGACTGCGTGTCTAAGTATAATGTGAGTGAGGGTGTTTATGTGTGTGTGTGTTTATGTGAGGGTGTGTTATGTGTGTGAGTGTGTGGGAGTGTGTAAGAGTTGTGTGTGTTTGTTAAACAACTACTAACATTCACAATATTATGCTTGAGCGGGATGATTAATTTCGCAAGACAATAATTTGGATAAGCCTGTATGAGTACAAACATAATGGAGTGTGATTGCTGCATTCAACCGCGAGACTAGCGAGGAAAGATGAGTAGTTCTTCTGTTTTAGAATAATCTAAGTCATACAGCCAACTTTTTAATTTTGTTTTTGCCTCATATCTATTTAACTTATTTAATTGAACTTTGGTGCTGATCTTTCTATAGATTAGAGAACTTACAACATACAGTTGACGACTAGCGAAGGACGTTTTGTGGGGTATTGAAGGGCATGATGTGATAAATGACCGCTTGTTAGGATCGGGGGGTGGGACCTCACTGTGTTTCCAGAGGGTGGCACGAAGCACAAAGAGCTGTCGTACAGTAAGTACTTTGCAGTCCGCATATAATTGGGTCGTGGGGAACCTAAACGGTTTGCCAAGCATCACCTTAAGAACAGCCCTTTGTGCCCGCTCCACACCCAACAGCTTAGTTTTGCCGGTGCCACCCCACACCGGGATGCAGTAACAAATAACGGACTCGCAAAGAGCTAGGTACACCATCTTCAGTGTTATTGAATCCGCACAGTGTCTTAGCGACTTAAAGATGTAGATTAGCTTCCTAACTTTCGAAACCAAATTATCGACATGGGTGTACCACTTCAGCCCGTCATCGATCACTACACCCAGGTATTTGGTGTGACCGGCACGAGAAAGTGTTATGCAAGAACACGACGAGGAATCATCACATGTATGTGCGGTTATGGTAAATTCCGGTGGGGCTTTGGTTCTGTGACTAACACAGAATGGGATGAAATTGGTTTTGGATAGGTTCAGGGAAAGCAAATTATACTGCAGCCAGCTCATAACCACCTGCAACGATTGTTGAGAATGATATTTCACATCAGCCCACGTATCCCCATAAACTACGATTGCCGTGTCGTCAGCATACGTGAAGATATTGGAATTGAGCAGTGGCAGTGTGCAAAGGTCATTTATATAAACAAGGAACAAAGTAGGACCGAGCACACTGCCCTGCGGCACTCCATATGAGATAATTTCTTCACCACTGACGCACGTATCAATCTTGACACTGAGTCTTCTGTGTTGGAGATAACTTTTAAACAGATCAAGCGTTTTGCCACGAATACCCATGATTTCCATTTTTGAGAGAAGAGTAGGAACAGAGACTGTATCAAAGGCTTTTGTTAAGTCCAGGAATATGGCTAGGCATTTTTTATGGTCATCTAACTTCCTCGCGACAAGTTCTGTAAGATCAATAATTGCATCTTCAGTAGAGACACCTTTCCTAAAGCCATACTGGTTGGGCGCTATAATTTTATTTTTTTCTAAGAAGTTCAATAGACGACCATTTATTAGCCTCTCCATAACCTTAGACATAGCTGAAAGAACAGAAATCGGTCTGTAGTTGTTCGAACAGTCCCTGTTCCCGCTCTTATATATCGGATGGATCAGGGCCTTTTTGAAAGGTTCAGGAAAAATTCCATTTGCTATAGATATGTTGATTACATGGGTTATTAATGGTACAAGAGTTTTTCTACATAACTTTAGAAGAATAGGGGATATACCGTCCCAACCAGTGGCACTATCATTCCTTAAATTCAAAATGGTGGACTCGACCTCAGCATCATCAACAGCAAGGAGAACAAAAGAGTTAAGAGCAGATGTCTTGGGTAGAGTAACTGGTTGTGTTGTAGAGATAAATTTAGACGCTAGGTTCGTGCCTATGGTTGCAAAAAACTTACATACCTCACTAGCTGCAGTGTATGGGTTTGTATGAATTTTTAGGAGTTCTAGAGGTGGTGCTGATATTTTTTTAGTATTAGTAATCTCCTTGATTTTATTCCACAACGTTTTAGGATTATGCTTTGCTTTTTCCAATTCATGCTTTTCATGCGCTATTTTAAGCTTCCTAAGAAGGCCATTGCAAAAATTCCGATACCGTCTATATGTTATCTGCAATATATCATTACTAGGTGCGTTACGAGCCTTTTTGTGTAGTCTATCACGGTTACGAATGCAGCGTAATAGACCTGGAGTTATCCAGGGTTTGAGATTTCTTTCTTTTTTCGGAAATATGCGGCCTTAGAGCCAAAGTACTATTTTGTCCCACTGGCAGTGGAAACCACTGGTTGCTGGGGGTCCGACGCGATCAAATTTGTGGCGGAGATCGGCCGTCGACTTAGAGAGAGGGGCGGTGACCCACGCTCTGGTTCTTTCCTGGTGCAGAGACTGGCCCTGGCAATTCAGCGCGGAAACGCTGCAAGTGTCATGGGCTCCTTTGCGCTGGGAACGTCTAGGGACTGTGGACTTCTGATGACGTAAAGTTTTTCTTTGTAAACTGGCTTTATGTATAATTAAGTCATTCTGATTTATAATATAAATTCTTTTATAAATTAAGATAATACTCTGTACTGCTTTTTTGTATTCTGGTTGTTTTCTACACTATCGTTGAGAAGTTCCCGTGGCCATCTGTGGTCTTCTTCATCAGTTCCACTTCACCAGATGCTACTTTCTGAATGCAAATGCTTGATTTCTTGATGAAAATACCAAAATCGCTATATGTATGCCTATAATTTTTGAAGAGTTCCCTCAATTCCTCATGGATTCCATCATCAGAACTGGATTTTGATAGAAATGGGACCAATCTGGAAATATATCCTTTCAAATAAAAAAATAATTTTCCAAATCAGAGAAAGAATTTTTCAAATTCAAATACAACCGAATTGAGAACCTCCTCCTTTTTTTAAAGTCGGTTGAAAAGAATGATGAAGTTGATTAGGTAGGTGATAAATGAAAGACACATTAATTGTGGAGTATGTAATTGATCATAGGTTATACAAACGGCAAATTTTGTTACATCATCTTAATGATGTAACAAAATTTTCCTATTTTAAATATAAGTAGGTATTAAAATTCCTATTATATTATATATTATATTCCTATATATTATATTCCTATTACAATATTATATTCCTATTACAATATATGAAAACATAAACTTCTGTCTATTTTCTTAAAAATTGTCATTCAGTTTGACCTGAAAGAAAAAAAATATATAAAAATTAAGAAGGAAAGATCATAAATAACTGATATAACTTACTAATCTATGAATTTTTTGATTAAGTTATTGTTTGAAAGTGAAGTGTTGTTATTGTTTGTTAGAAGTTAGTCTGTGTTAGAAATAGTTAAGAATTTTAAATTTATTTATTTAAATTTAAATTATTAAAGTAACATATTGGTTTTACAAGTACTTACCAGAAAATAGATAATTATGAGATGGAAGTCGTGGAGTGGTTGGCTTGATAGATAAGTGTTGATGGAGCTCACGTTGAATGGTCAGCCGCCATTGAAGCCCCACGGTGGTTCTCCCACATAAAGCATAGGTAGGCATTCGAAGTCGTACAGTGGGCTGGCAAGTGAGAGTGCTTGATCTTGTGCTTGAGTGTGTGAGCTTGCGGTGCAATGTTTGGCATGTGCAGAATATGATGTCACTCATTGGAAGTCGTACAGTGGCTGGCGAGTGGAGTGCTTGTCCGGTGAAGCTTGCGGTGCAATGTGTGGCTTGTGCAGAATGTGATGTTAAGATATTATGAGTCGCTCATTGGAAGTCGTACGGTGGCTGACAGGTGAAAGTGCTCGATTAGTGAAGCTTACGGTGCAATGTGTGACGGAGGTAAATTAATACTGAAAAGTATGAATGAGTTAATGAAAATGAGAAATTAACAAAATACGATTATGTAATATCTTACCTTTTAAGCGGTCCCTGTGCTATTGGGTTGAATTGTCACTAGCTTATTACTTATTTTATAGTTTCTGAGAATATCGTTAGCTGATGCTTAAACTAAATAAGTATCATAATAATTAACGCTAATACGCCGCGCTACGCTTTGGTTTTTTATAATTTTGATTGAACAAACAAGCGCCAAGTGTTTATCGTGTAATTTATAGTTTGAGGACAAACTTAATGTCAGGAAGGTCGAATGTTAGCTTTTCATATAGCTTTTTGTTTTAATTAACTAAATCTTGTTAATTGGGTGTAGATCGATTTGATAAAGTTTTATTTATTACACGATTGCCCAAAGAAGTGTAATGTTTTCAGGGTTGATGTATGTTTGTATGTGAGTTTCTTTATTCCACCATAACTTTGAAATGCCTGAACAGATTTGGATGTATGGGATATCGTTAAAATCCTTACACCATCCCGAGTGATACTGGCAATACTTTTTTTTTAATTCTTTTTAACATTCTGCATCGTTCTCACATGTGAAATTTCAACATGAATGATGTAACCATTATTTTGTAACCATATCTTGATTTAAAAGAGTGTTCGTGGAGTTTCTTGCCCGTTCTTCTCCATAGGTACCTACTATGCTTTGGAATGGGCGCCTAGCTTCATCTTTTTGACTGACCGACCCCTTGACAATTCAAAAGTGCCTGTAATTGGTTTAATTGAAATAAATGCTTTGAGTTTGAGTTTGAAAAAAAATAAAATGACGGAAGTATGGCTCCATTTTGAAAAGTGAAAAAAAAATTTTTCTTCCATTAAATCAATATATATATATTATTATTATTATTATTATTTATATATATTTTATTCAATATGGGTACCCTTGGGCCTTGAACAGCATATTCAAAAAATTAAATATAATTTATGGGCATGAAGGATACCAACCACGTTTTATACATTTTTGGTCCAAATTGAAAGTGCCGGCCAAACAAAAATTGTGCTACATTCTATTAGAATTTGTCAGACTGAGCATTTCTTAAAATGTGGCTTAAAATAGCCACATTTTCGTTTTTTTGATGTTTTTTAAGTATAAAATAAATTATCCACTCGCGCGACCATTGCATTCCATTGTGTGTGAGTGATTGTCCGAGTGCACGAAAGTGAGCCTGAACGAACAATGACAGCGCGTGCGTTGCTTTTTTATTTTTTGTAATTTTGTGTGCGGACCCACCCTTTACGTTCTAGGTTCTTTGGAAAGGTGGTTAGGTACGGTATATTTTTGAAAAAAGCCGTGAGGTTGTATCGGCATTACGAACAAAGACACATCCAAAAAATACCACACAAACAATAAGTATTTTGCAATCCCGCCAGTCAGAGCCAGACATATTATGTATCTACACATTGCCATAGATAAATCCTTATCAGGACGAGGGCTTTGACGCAAAATGTCCACTTCGCGAGATCAGGCTATCACAATCATGGTAACAAAACTGGACTTGGCAACGTATTATATAACACGCATACACCACGGACCGACGAGAAGATCACAGAACTGGAGGAGGAATTGAGCAGGTTACGATAGGGTTATCTGAAGTTCGAAGAGAGGAGAAGGACGAGTCCTTCTCGAGGATTATCGAGATAATCCTCAAATCCGGGAACTTGCTCTATTTCCGGGATAGAGAGAGATCAGATAGGTATAGATAGTCCCAAGGTGGTGTCGGGTTTCTTGTCCATAATGTCCCTTGTGAGTAACATGGTGAAGATTGAGTGTGTGTCGACCAGGGTGGCGTACCTTATACTCAGAATATCTGCAAGATATTTGTTGAAGGTCATACAGGTTTACGCCCCGACCTCGTCACTCCCCCATGTTGAGGTGGAGGGAGACCATGAATGAGGATGTTTCCAGAGCCGTGCATGGTTCTAAAACTCAGTTTATTGTTGTCATGGGGGAATTCAACGAGAAACTGGGCAAACGAAACGATGATGACGTCGCAACCACCAGGGTTACCCCCTGGCAAGTTTAATGGAGAAGGAGGGCCACTTTATGATGAAATCCTTCTTCAAAAAACGTAACTTAACGTGAGAATGAAATATGACGATGATTGTTGAAGCTACCGGAAAAAAACATGCTGACTGGGAGGTTTAAGCCCACCATACACGGCAAAGATTATATCGTAGCGATTTGAGCTTGCACAGTTATATCGGACGGCCCTATGTTTTCCACATGAACGTTCCCATTGGATATTTTCCGACATCCACGCGACGCGGGCGAAGCAAATGATTTGACTTCTTCTTCTTCATGTTCTGCAATAGGTAACACCAACCGGAGGTTGTCCTTGGGTACATTATGCAAGTCATAGTGCTACAGGGCTAAGCGTCGGTTGGTGTCTCATTCTTCTTCATGTTCTGCAATAGGTTACACCAACCGGAGGTTGTCCTTGGGTACACTATGCAAGTCATAGTGCTACAGGGCTAATCGTCGGTTAGTGTCTCATTCTTCTTCATGTTCTTCAATAGGTTACACCAACCGGAGGTTGTCCTTGGGTACACTATGCAAGTCATAGTGCTACAGGGCTAAGCGTCGGTTGGTGTCTCATTCTTCTTCATGTTCTGCAATAGGTTACACCAACCGGAGGTTGTCCTTGGGTACACTATGCAAGTCATAGTGCTACAGGGCTAAGCGTCGGTTGGTGTCTCATTCTTCTTCATGTTCTGCAATAGGTTACACCAACCGGAGGTTGTCCTTGGGTACACTATGCAAGTCATAGTGCTACAGGGCTAATCGTCGGTTGGTGTCTCATTCTTCTTCATGTTCTTCAATAGGTTACACCAACCGGAGGTTGTCCTTGGGTACACTATGCAAGTCATAGTGCTACAGGGCTAAGCGTCGGTTGGTGTCTCATTCTTCTTCATGTTCTGCAATAGGTTACACCAACCGGAGGTTGTCCTTGGGTACATTATGCAAGTCATAGTGCTACAGGGCTAAGCGTCGGTTGGTGTCTCATTCTTCTTCATGTTCTGCAATAGGTTACACCAACCGGAGGTTGTCCTTGGGTACACTATGCAAGTCATAGTGCTACAGGGCTAATCGTCGGTTAGTGTCTCATTCTTCTTCATGTTCTTCAATAGGTTACACCAACCGGAGGTTGTCCTTGGGTACACTATGCAAGTCATAGTGCTACAGGGCTAAGCGTCGGTTGGTGTCTCATTCTTCTTCATGTTCTGCAATAGGTTACACCAACCGGAGGTTGTCCTTGGGTACATTATGCAAGTCATAGTGCTACAGGGCTAAGCGTCGGTTGGTGTCTCATTCTTCTTCTTCTTCATGTTCTGCAATAGGTAACACCAACCGGGGGTTGTCCTTGGGTGCACTATGCAAGTCATAGTGCTACAGGGCTAAGCGTCGGTTGGTGTCTCATTCTTCTTCATGTTCTGCAATAGGTTACACCAACCGGAGGTTGTCCTTGGGTGCACTATGCAAGTTATAGTGCTACAGGGCTAATCGTCGGTTGGTGTCTCATTCTTCTTCATGTTCTGCAATAGGTTACACCAACCGGAGGTTGTCCTTGGGTACACTATGCAAGTCATAGTGCACAGGGCTAAGCGTCGGTTGGTGTCTCATTCTTCTTCATGTTCTGCAATAGGTTACACCAACCGGAGGTTGTCCTTGGGTGCACTATGCAAGTCATAGTGCTACAGGGCTAAGCGTCGGTTGGTGTCTCATTCTTCTTCATGTTCTGCAATAGGTTACACCAACCGGAGGTTGTCCTTGGGTACACTATGCAAGTCATAGTGCTACAGGGCTAAGCGTCGGTTGGTGTCTCATTCTTCTTCATGTTCTGCAATAGGTTACACCAACCAGAGGTTGTCCTTGGGTACATTATGCAAGTCATAGTGCTACAGGGCTAAGCGTCGGTTGGTGTCTCATTCTTCTTCTTCTTCATGTTCTGCAATAGGTAACACCAACCGGGGGTTGTCCTTGGGTGCACTATGCAAGTCATAGTGCTACAGGGCTAAGCGTCGGTTGGTGTCTCATTCTTCTTCATGTTCTGCAATAGGTTACACCAACCGGAGGTTGTCCTTGGGTGCACTATGCAAGTTAATAATAATAATAATAAAGCTGGCAACACTGACGTCAACAAGTCACATAATTTGTTTTCATAATTATCTTAGTTTTATTTATTTTAGACGCAGTTTTTCATTTTATCAGAAACCCCAATTAAATGTAGAAGTCCATAAATCAATATACAACCTAAAAATATTGAAATCAACCTACTTATATAATGTAATTATCAAATAATGCCGAATCGGAGGTGACATGACAGATGTCACCAAACAACAAAACAAAATGAAATAAAGAAAACAGGATGAAAATAAAGTATAAATGTTGACAAGATCAGCTACACGAAGAGCACGCCTACCACCTCCGGACTCGTCGCTCAGCTCCGCCTCGCCGCCGCCGGTACCCAGCCCCATTGTAAGCGCTGTGACGACACCGGCCGCGGTAGCTGCGTCGAGCTCGAGCGACGAATACTTCTCCCCGCCCACGACGCCACCACCTGCTCGCCGACGGGGAGGACGCCGGCCGCCGGATGGCTTAGGACCTCGAGGCCCACCGGCCTCTGAAAGGGTCCCAGCTCCCGGCGGAAGTGTGCAGCGCATGAGATGGACGCCATCCATTAATGAGAACGTCATGCGCTCATACTATGGGGCTACAGAGGGAGGAAACAATCTGACCGCGTACCGTGTTCGGATGCTCTCTCTTTTTCAGGTGCTTGAACCAGCTGTCAACGTTTCGGCACAACGACTGTCGGATCAGGTGCGGGTCATCCAGCGTAATCATATGTTGGATGACACTGTACTTGATCGCCTGCGAATTGAAATGCAGAGTAGCCATGTCATTGCCCCCCCGCCGTCGCAGACTAATATATTACCACCACAGTCTGACACAAACCGAGTTGACGAGGGAAGTGATGACAGGGCTACAAACGTAAGTACCCAGTGCAATGAAGAATTGAGGAGTGCTTTGGAAGGTGCGATTCGGGAATATCGATTCATGTCTCCCAAACTTAGACCACGCTTACCTCGTTTGCCCATGCATAACAAAAATAGGGCGCTTATGGCGGCTCTGGATTCGCAGTTGTCAAACTATTTTGATGACTGCGAAGACCTCACCGATACTCATTCGATTCTGTACTGCGCGGCTGTAGCGGCATGTCGTGTAGCTCACGTCAAATTTGCTAATGACTCTAGAGCTACACGACCGAAACCAGCCGTACCAGCTTGGCAGTGCAGAATTGAGCGCCGTATTGGTGGGGCCAGAGCGCTCATCGGCAAACTAACCTGCTTCAGGGAGGGCAATACTCGCCCTAGAGTGATGCGCTTTGTGAGGCGGGCGTTCTCAGGGACTGATGTCAGCCCTCAGGACTATATGTCCCGTGTCACAGAGCGCATCGACTTCCTGAAGCAGAAAGTCTATGCATGGGCAAACCGTATTCGTAGGTATAAGCGGCGAGTGGACCGATACACTCAGAATCGCACCTTCCAGAGCGATGAAAGGTGGGTTTATAGGGGTTGGGAGCGACCGGACCAAGGTGTGACTGACACGCGCCTGCCGGATGATGATGCCATGTGTTCTTTCTGGCGCAGTATCTGGTCGGCGTCTGTCAGTCACACCGAAGGTGATTGGGCTCGGGAAGTCGAGCGAGCCTGCGATCCAATACCAGAAATGGGGGCTATTACCATCTGTCCCCAAGATGTAGCTCGTGCAGTCCGTCCGTTACCTAACTGGAAGTCTCCAGGGCCGGACGGATTGCACAACTTCTGGATCAAATGGTTTCTTCGGTCGCACGCTCGTTTGGCGGCTCAGTACCAGTCTGCATTAGAATCTGGTTCGCTACCCCAGTTCCTAACGACAGGAGTTACCCACCTGCTCCATAAATCAGGTAGCACCGTGGAACCCAAAAATTATAGACCGATCACGTGTTTACCGACGGTCTATAAAGTTCTTACATCCATTTTGAGAGCTAAAATTAACGAACATATAGACAACAACTCCATCATGTCTGCCTCTCAAAATGGATGTAGGAATGGGTCCCGTGGTACTAAGGAGCTACTCCTCATTGATATGGCCATTAGCCAACAGGTTCGTCGTTCCCGAAAGGATCTGTCGACATGTTGGATAGACTACAAGAAGGCCTATGACTCGGTGCCACATACATGGCTCATGAGGGTGTTGGAGTTGTATAAAGTAGATGCAACTCTGCGCACCTTCCTGATGTCATGTATGGGGCAATGGAGGACGGTCCTTCGCTATCCAGGATGTCGAAATATCCAGAGGAATAGCGAACCGATAAGGATCGAGCGAGGCATATTTCAGGGCGATAGTTTGAGTCCGCTTTGGTTCTGCTTAGCCTTGAATCCTCTAAGCACACTGCTGGAGGATTCAGGTCTAGGCTATCGGCTGCGGAGAGGTGGTCAGGTTATATCCCACCTCCTCTACATGGATGACCTAAAACTCTTTGCCCCCAACAATTTGCAACTGATGAAGCTACTGAAAGTAACTGAAACTTTCAGTAGCGCCATCAGGATGGAATTTGGTGTGGACAAATGTGCGGTCATGCATGTAAAGCGAGGAGAGATTGTGGAATCCGTGGGAACCCAACTCTCGGATTCCATAAACCTTAGAGCCCTCTCCGCACCCGAAACCTATAAGTATTTGGGTATGTCGGAAGCGTTGGGCATCAATGTTACTGACATGAAGCAATCGTTGAAGGAGCGCTTCTTTGGCCGCCTGAAGAAAGTATTTAATAGTCTTCTATCAGGCGGAAACAAGGTGCGCGCCTTCAACGGTTGGGTCATGCCGGTTTTGATGTACTCTTTCGGCGTACTCAAATGGACTCAGACGGAACTCGACGCCCTGGATCGGCGGGTCCGTACGCTGTTGACTGCATATCGAATGCATCACCCACGGTCATCGGTAATGAGACTGTATATCCCGCGCAAGTGTGGAGGCCGAGGCTTTTTAAACGCTAAGACTCTCCACAACCGCGAGATATGCAGTCTCAGGGAATATTTCCTAGAAGCCGACGTGGGGATGCATCGCGATGTGGTCGCGGTGGACAAGGGCCTCACTCCGCTCTCCTTGGCTAAAGAGAACTGGCGCAAACCTGTAGTGCTTGACATTAACGATCGCAGGGAGGTATGGCAGAGTAAAGAGCTTCACGGACGCTTTTTCCGGGCCCTATATGAACCCGATGTAGATTTGTTAGCGTCCGTAGCCTGGCTGCGTTCCGGTGACCTCTTTGGGGAAACCGAAGGTTTTGTCTGTGCAATTATGGACGAAGTTATGATGACGAACAACTACCGGAAATATATTATGAAGGACGGTACGGTTGACATCTGTCGGGCATGCCACCGTCCGGGAGAATCAATCCGACACATTATCTCCGGGTGTTCTCGTCTTGTTAACGAAGAGTACTTGCATAGACACAACCTTGTAGCCAGGATTATCCATCAGCAA
Organism: Cosmia pyralina; assembly: GCA_946251885.1. NCBI lineage: Eukaryota > Metazoa > Arthropoda > Insecta > Lepidoptera > Noctuidae > Cosmia > Cosmia pyralina. Next base: position 29,042,895 of record OX276347.1, read on the forward strand.
CTTGCACTGAAATACAACCTTGCGGAATCGGAAGTGCCGTACTACAGGTATGTGCCCGCCCCAGTTCTCGAAAATGGAAATATCACATTGTACTGGGATCGATCCATCATCACTGACAGGACTATTGTTGCCAATAAGCCTGATATAGTGGTGGTGGATCGAATAGAGCGGCGCGCAATGATTATTGACGTAACAGTCCCACATGACGGGAACCTCGTGAAAGCTGAGAAAGATAAACAAATCAAGTATCTTGACTTGGCTCGCGAGGTTGTCGACATGTGGGATGTGGACTCAGCAATCATTGTGCCGATAGTTGTATCAGCCAATGGTTTAATTGCCAAGAGCCTCAACCAACACCTAAGGAGGCTCTCGTTAGGTGGCTGGATCAAGGGCCTGATTCAGAAAGCAGTACTTCTGGACACGGCCCGCATTGTTAGGAGGTTCCTCTCTCTGGAGCCCTGACCGCCGGTAGCTTGGACCCTGTTCCTGATACCGGTGGGCTACTATTTTTTATATTTTTAAATGTTTTTTATATATTTTTTAAGAAATATTTAAAAATGTATTTGATAAGAAGAAAAATTAATAAACGAAATAATAATAATAATTTATTTAGCAAAAAGAAGAAATACATTGCGTGTTACATTATTATGGAAGTACATTTGTGCTCAATTTTTGTGAATAATGACCCCTATGCTAGGAAAATCCTGTGTTATAGGGGCCATCCATTCGTCCGTTATGATAATTTTACAAAATTCGGGAGTTTAAGACGTGTAACAGCAGCGATAGTGTGTGAGTAAGCGCGTGATATGTGGTGTAATGGGGGAAGTGTATGAGTGTGCAATATGTGATGTGTGTATGAGTGTGTAATGTGTGATGTGTGTATAAGAATGTGATGTGTGTCGTGTGGGTGTAGAGAGGGAAGGTGGTTTGGGGGGTCTGTAAGTGTTAGTGATACTATTAATGATTTATTTGTATAAGGGTTTCATCAGTGCTTCTGTTTCATCATAATCTAGGGTGAGGAGGAATTCTTTAGTTATTGTTTTACATTTGTGTGTGTTTAGTGTATGTATGTTAAGTTTATGATGTATTTTATTGTATATAAGGGCACTTAGGTAGGGGTAATGGCGTCTGGCAAATGTAGTTTTTGTATGTGTTGTGGGACAAGCCGGTTTGGGTCTTCTTCTTACTGTCGGGTTGTTATTTACGCTGTATGGAAGAGTCATGTGTTTTCGCATGACTGCGCGTAGTATGTATAGTTGTCGAACCGTTAGTGTTGTAAAGTCCCTGTAAAGTTGCCGCGTGGGGAATCTAAAGGGTCTTTTTAGAATGACTTTGATAACGGCTCTCTGGGCTCGTTCTATCTGCATAAAATCCGTCTTGGCGGCCCCTCCCCAGGCAGTGATGCAATAGCTCAGTACTGATTCGGCTAGTGCCGAGTAAACAATCTTAAGGATTTCACTGTTTGCCCTTAGCTTCTTAAATAGGAAAATAAGTTTACGTATTCGTGCGGACACTGTATGTAAATGTGTTTTCCAAGATAGGCAGGCATCTAACTGAAGGCCAAGATATCGTACCACTGGTGCTCTAGTTACGACGGGACACGTGCAAAGGGGGAGAGGGTTGGAACATTTGTGAGCTTTAATAAGTAGTGAACCATCTTGTGGTAGAGTGGAACGTTTTGAGCCAAAGGTGATAAAGTTGGTTTTCGCAACGTTAAGTGTAAGACTGTTTTGCTCCAGCCATGACATCACTTCACGGAGTCCCTTTTCGGCTGTCTCTTTAGCTGAGGCCCAATCATGGCCATAGGATAGAATTACCGTATCATCCGCGTAGGCGATTATTTTTGTGGATGGAAGGGATAGCTGACAGAGTTCGTTGACGTAGATCAGGAAAAGGAGAGGACTGAGCAAACTTCCTTGCGGCACGCCGACAGTGACAGGATTCGCTTCGCTAACGTACTCTCCTATCCTAACGCACTGCACCCTATCAGTAAGGAAGCTTTTAAATAAGTCGTGAGCGATGCCTCGCACTCCGATGGATTCGAGTTTAGAAAGAAGTAGAGGAACAGACACGGTATCGAACGCCTTCGAAAGGTCTAGGAAGATTCCTAGACACTTGAACTTATTGTCAATTTTGTCAACTATAAAATCCAGTAAAGATGACACCGCGTCCTCTGTGGATAGTCCGCGTCGGAAACCGAATTGGTTTTGGGAGATCATTTTGTGTTTGTTCAAGTAGTTAATGAGGCGTTTGTACATTATTCTTTCCAAAATCTTGGAGATTGCTGGAAGGACTGAAATTGGGCGATAGTTCGTGACCCTGTTTCTGTCACCCGACTTATATATTGGGTGTACGATGGCTTTTTTTAGAGCGCTGGGAAATATACCTGTGGATATTGCGAGGTTGCATATACGTGTGATAGGTGGAACTAGAACATGGCTAGCGTGTTTTAGCAATTTTGGAGGGATGCCGTCCCAGCCCGTAGCACTGTCAATCCGGAGGCTGTTTATAATTGAAATAACCTCTTCTTCGTCTGTTTCCAGAAGAACCATTGAGTTGACTGTATTTTGTTTGTTTTTGTTTTTTTTATAGTGCTACAGGGCTAATCGTCGGTTGGTGTCTCATTCTTCTTCATGTTCTGCAATAGGTTACACCAACCGGAGGTTGTCCTTGGGTACATTATGCAAGTCATAGTGCTACAGGGCTAAGCGTCGGTTGGTGTCTCATTCTTCTTCTTCTTCATGTTCTGCAATAGGTAACACCAACCGGGGGTTGTCCTTGGGTGCACTATGCAAGTCATAGTGCTACAGGGCTAAGCGTCGGTTGGTGTCTCATTCTTCTTCATGTTCTGCAATAGGTTACACCAACCGGAGGTTGTCCTTGGGTGCACTATGCAAGTTATAGTGCTACAGGGCTAATCGTCGGTTGGTGTCTCATTCTTCTTCATGTTCTGCAATAGGTTACACCAACCGGAGGTTGTCCTTGGGTACACTATGCAAGTCATAGTGCTACAGGGCTAAGCGTCGGTTGGTGTCTCATTCTTCTTCCATGTTCTGCAATAGGTTACACCAACCGGAGGTTGTCCTTGGGTACACTATGCAAGTCATAGTGCTACAGGGCTAAGCGTCGGTTGGTGTCTCATTCTTCTTCATGTTCTGCAATAGGTTACACCAACCGGAGGTTGTCCTTGGGTGCACTATGCAAGTTATAGTGCTACAGGGCTAATCGTCGGTTGGTGTCTCATTCTTCTTCATGTTCTGCAATAGGTTACACCAACCGGAGGTTGTCCTTGGGTACACTATGCAAGTCATAGTGCTACAGGGCTAAGCGTCGGTTGGTGTCTCATTCTTCTTCATGTTCTGCAATAGGTTACACCAACCGGAGGTTGTCCTTGGGTACACTATGCAAGTCATAGTGCTACAGGGCTAAGCGTCGGTTGGTGTCTCATTCTTCTTCATGTTCTGCAATAGGTTACACCAACCGGAGGTTGTCCTTGGGTGCACTATGCAAGTTATAGTGCTACAGGGCTAATCGTCGGTTGGTGTCTCATTCTTCTTCATGTTCTGCAATAGGTTACACCAACCGGAGGTTGTCCTTGGGTACACTATGCAAGTCATAGTGCACAGGGCTAAGCGTCGGTTGGTGTCTCATTCTTCTTCATGTTCTGCAATAGGTTACACCAACCGGAGGTTGTCCTTGGGTGCACTATGCAAGTCATAGTGCTACAGGGTAAGCGTCGGTTGGTGTCTCATTCTTCTTCATGTTCTGCAATAGGTTACACCAACCGGAGGTTGTCCTTGGGTACACTATGCAAGTCATAGTGCACAGGGCTAAGCGTCGGTTGGTGTCTCATTCTTCTTCATGTTCTGCAATAGGTTACACCAACCGGAGGTTGTCCTTGGGTGCACTATGCAAGTCATAGTGCTACAGGGTAAGCGTCGGTTGGTGTCTCATTCTTCTTCATGTTCTGCAATAGGTTACACCAACCGGAGGTTGTCCTTGGGTACACTATGCAAGTCATAGTGCTACAGGGCTAAGCGTCGGTTGGTGTCTCATTCTTCTTCATGTTCTGCAATAGGTTACACCAACCGGAGGTTGTCCTTGGGTGCACTATGCAAGTTATAGTGCTACAGGGCTAATCGTCGGTTGTTGTCTCATTCTTCTTCATGTTCTGCAATAGGTTACACCAACCGGAGGTTGTCCTTGGGTACATTATGCAAGTCATAGTGCTACAGGGCTAAGCGTCGGTTGGTGTCTCATTCTTCTTCTTCTTCATGTTCTGCAATAGGTAACACCAACCGGGGGTTGTCCTTGGGTGCACTATGCAAGTCATAGTGCTACAGGGCTAAGCGTCGGTTGGTGTCTCATTCTTCTTCATGTTCTGCAATAGGTTACACCAACCGGAGGTTGTCCTTGGGTGCACTATGCAAGTTATAGTGCTACAGGGCTAATCGTCGGTTGGTGTCTCATTCTTCTTCATGTTCTGCAATAGGTTACACCAACCGGAGGTTGTCCTTGGGTACACTATGCAAGTCATAGTGCTACAGGGCTAAGCGTCGGTTGGTGTCTCATTCTTCTTCATGTTCTGCAATAGGTTACACCAACCGGAGGTTGTCCTTGGGTACACTATGCAAGTCATAGTGCTACAGGGCTAAGCGTCGGTTGGTGTCTCATTCTTCTTCATGTTCTGCAATAGGTTACACCAACCGGAGGTTGTCCTTGGGTACACTATGCAAGTCATAGTGCTACAGGGCTAAGCGTCGGTTGGTGTCTCATTCTTCTTCATGTTCTGCAATAGGTTACACCAACCGGAGGTTGTCCTTGGGTACATTATGCAAGTCATAGTGCTACAGGGCTAAGCGTCGGTTGGTGTCTCATTCTTCTTCTTCTTCATGTTCTGCAATAGGTAACACCAACCGGGGGTTGTCCTTGGGTACATTATGCAAGTCATAGTGCTACAGGGCTAAGCGTCGGTTGGTGTCTCATTCTTCTTCTTCTTCATGTTCTGCAATAGGTAACACCAACCGGGGGTTGTCCTTGGGTACATTATGCAAGTCATAGTGCTACAGGGCTAAGCGTCGGTTGGTGTCTCATTCTTCTTCTTCTTCATGTTCTGCAATAGGTAACACCAACCGGGGGTTGTCCTTGGGTGCACTATGCAAGTCATAGTGCTACAGGGTTAATCATCGGTTGCTGTCTCATTCTTCTTCTTCTTCCTACCTATCCCCTATGTACCTATATTCTTGCAAATAAATATATCATTCATTCATTCATGTTCTGCAATAGGTAATACCGACCGGGGGTTGTCCTTGGGTGCACTATGCAAGTCATAGGGCATACAGGGCTAATCGTCAGTTGGTGTCTCATTCTATTTAAAATTGCCTCTGCGAGTTGGCTTCGGCCCCTCGTACGCCTTCCAAAGGACCGGGATTCCACAGACCCGAGATACGTAAAGATAAAAAATAAATGATAATGATAATGACTTGTCAGTCACATTTTGAATCTTTTTGTTTAGCTGTAAGTCTTATAAAGGAAATAAATAATGTTTGTGCAGCCAGAAAGTCCCTAGAGCTAGAGTCTAGGATGTTTCTGGCTGATCCTTCGTCTCTGCCGCAGTCGCATAAACATGGACCTGCTTTACCTAACATGTCTTGAGGAGGAAACGCGAAGAAAAACCAAATCTCTTTTTCATAATTTTTTTCTTTTATTTAAAACTTAAAGAGGTAAGTTTTATACACATTTATTAAATTAAATTAATTAAAATATTATTTCTATTTTATACCTGCATTTTGACTAGAAAAGTGTTGGAATGCTTTATGATAAGCGTGCCGCGCCATGGCTAGTGGCTCGCGTCGGTCGGGTCGGCCGGCCGGCCGGTCGGTCGCATGGTGGCCTGTGCTGCGCCGAAGCGGGTGGGTCACGGCAGGAAGGCGTCACTGTCGAGCGGCGGTGGGGCATCGCTCAGGTACGTGGTGTCGGTGGCGGCGGACGCGGGCGCGGCCCACGACACCCAGCGCGCCTGCGGAACACGTCATGAACTAAGCACGCGCTAACAACACTTATTGTAATTATCTAAATAAATAAAAATCTATTTCCGAATGTATGTAAGCGCATCACTTCAGAACGGTTGCACCCATTTAGCTAATTTTTGTTTTGTTGTAATTGACAGGACAAGGTTTCTATGACAGATTTTTTTTGGAAAATTCACCGGAAAAGTCGGAAATTTACGTGGTATTTTTGCATGAAAACAGACAACACACAGCCTAAACCACCGGCACCTAATTTCACCCAGGCGACGCGGGGCACAAACAGCTAGTTATAAGTATACAGGGTTACTGGTAACTCGACGTATTCCTTGCAGGACGTCATAGTAGGGTTAAAATGCAGCAAATTAGGCCACCAAATGTTCTACCGAAATTCAGTAGTTTTTGAGTTAATTCGATTTTTAGCTTTTTTATGAAAAATCCCAGATTAAATCATTTGGAGCCAATTTAAAAATGATTTACGGCGCGACTGTACTGAAATTTAAGTTAACATCATAGCTGACGCCGTAGCAGATCCTTGTTAATAATTCAAAGTTCAAAAATGCCAAAAACTTTGGCAAATATCACTAAAGAAACATTTAGTTTTTTGTGAATTTTGCTATTACTTCATACAAAATGTTGTCTAGTGAAAATAAAAATTACTACGCCTGATGTACAAATTACTAGGAAAATATCCTTGTCTTATCAGCTATTCAGAAAGGTATGATTGTCAATACTTTTGCATGTGTGACAGGGAAAGAATGAGTTTTATGAGGAGCAGGTAAAATTGCGAGACGGTCAACCTATTGTTTCATATTCGTATTATTCGTAGTTTTTACCTGCGCTTGAACCCCAAACACTCGGCAAGCTTTGTGATTGGTCACTATTGTTCTCCCGGCATGACACGGGGTGCGACTTTACAAAATCTGGTCGTCAGAGTCAGTTAGTTTCAACTCTACGTCGCGCAAGCTCGTGTTTTGTTATCTGGCTATTTCCTTAACTGATACTGCGTATCTTGCTCTTGTGCTGTGCTGTGCCTTCATAAGTGCTGACTATGGCTGCATATTCTAACCTTGAATACGCTGACATAATGTACTGTTACGGACTTAGTGACGGTAACGCTGCTCAGGCGCGGAGAGAATATCAACTTCGTTTTCCCAACCGCCGACTCCCACACGTTAGTGTTTTTGGATCGACTTATCGGCGATTATCTGAAACTGGCAGCGTCCAAAGAAGCAGGCAAATTGACACTGGTCGTTCTCGGAGATACACGGCTGAGGACGAAGAGCTGATTCTTCAACGTTTTATTGACGACCCCAACATATCGACAAACATCGTAGCGCGTGAGCTTGCTATGTCACAGTGGAAAGTCTGGTCTGTAGTTCACTTATCAGGCCGACATCCATACCACTATCAACCTGTCCAGTCATTAGAAGAGGGAGATCCGCCAAGACGGCTTGAATTTTGTCGTTTTATGCTAAATGCCGACGCCGAAAGCGAAAACTTTTTAAAAAACATTCTGTGGACCGATGAGTCATGTTTTGACCGTGATGGTATCACAAATTACCACAACTTACATTACTGGGCACCGAAGGCAGAAGCAAATCCTAAGAAACTGAAACCAACCGCATCCCAGCGTAGATTCTCGCTTAATGTTTGGATGGGTATTATCGACGACAAATTAATTGGCCCACATTTTTTACCCCAAACATTAAATGGGGAACTTTATGAAGATTTCCTAAGAAATCATTTAACACCACTGCTCACGGATGTACCGGAAGACAGAAGAGCAAACATGATGTATCAACATGACGGATGTCCAGCCCACTTCCGAATCACAATTCGACAATTGCTGGATGAAACCTACCCAAACCGATGGATAGGGCGCGGTGGGCCAATTCCGTGGCCTGCACGTAGCCCTGATCTTACGCCACTAGACTTTTACGTCTGGGGTCATATGAAAGACCTAGTTTATGTGACCCCAGTAAATTCAATTGAAGAACTAAGGGAGAGAATAAGAGATGCAGCGGACCAGATGAGGGCAACAATCACATCAAGAATCACAAAAACTGAAGTGAGGAAGCGAATAAGAACGTGTATTAGAAACCGAGGGCAGCACATCGAACAAGACGTGTGAAAGTGTAGTAAAAGTTTTTAAACTGATATTTTATTATTAAAAATAATGCTAATATTCACGAAATAGTTTTATTGATTTTCCGAATAATCACCTTTTTGTGAGACGCACATAATGTAGTCCTTAACTTTGTATTAACTTTCATACCTTTCTGAATAGCTGATAAGACTAGGATATTTTCCTAGTAATTTGTACATCAGACGTAGTAATTTTTTTTTTTCACTAGACAACATTTTGTATGAAGTAATAGCAAAATTCACAAAAAAACTAAATGTTTCTTTAGTGATATTTGCCAAAGTTTTTGGCATTTTTGAACTTTGAATTATTAACAAGGATCTGCTACGGCGTCAGCTATGATGTTAACTTAAATTTCAGTACAGTCGCGCCGTAAATCATTTTTAAATTGGCTCCAAATGATTTAATCTGGGATTTTTCATAGAAAAGCTAAAAATCGAATTAACTCAAAAACTACTGAATTTCGGTAGAACATTTGGTGGCCTAATTTGCTGCATTTTAACCCTACTATGACGTCCTGCAAGGAATACGTCGAGTTACCAGTAACCCTGTATATGAAAAATCTTACAGGATCTAGCTCACTTTGTAAAATTATTTACTAGGAAATGTTTGGACAAAATGGATTGAAATATCAATATTAGATGTAATGATCAGAATTATGATTAATTTCGGGCGTACAAAGACGGTCGCAAGATAGCGTTTTCTGTATAACGGTGCCACGTGGGCGCCACGTGTGTGAGATGTTACCTCGGCGCGGTCGCGCGACTCGCGCCAGGGGTCGAGCTCCAGCGGCAGCGCGTCCAGCGGCACATCCAGACACGGCGCCAGCAGGCGCGGCGAGTCCGCCAGGAACGCAGCCACCTCCGCCGCGCACGGCCGCGCCTTGTGCTCCTGCTGCCAGCACGACTTGATCAGACCCTCGCTGCAACACAACGAGACATTCCATTATTGTGTTTCAAAGCAATATTATATATTTGTTAAACTGTAGCTGAAATTAATGAAAGGAAAAACTTACAGCTGTGGCTTCAAGCCAGGCGGCAGTTCTAGCGTGTGGCCCGCTTTGACGCGAGCGAGCACCTCCGCGTTGCTCAGACCCTGGAAGGGCAGTGAGCCGAAGGTGACGATCTCGTACAGCAGCACTCCGAACGACCAAACGTCGGAGGCGGGCGAGAACACGCCTAGCGCGAGACTCTCTGGTGCCATCCAGCGCACCGGCAGCATGCCCTTGCGGCTGAAGCGGTAGTAGTCGTTCTCGAACACAAGGCGCGTCATGCCGAAGTCGGCCAGCTTGACGACGCGGTGCGCGCTCACGAGGCAGTTGCGCGCCGCCACGTCGCGGTGCACGTAGCGCAGCTGCGCTAGGTACGACAGAGCGCGCGCCGCGTCCAGCGCCATGCTGGTGAGCCGCGCTGCCGACACCTCGGCCTGCGCCTCGCCCGCGTCCCACGCCTCGCCCGCCGCCAGGTGCCGCCGAGCCAGCAGGTAGTTCTTCAGGTCGCCGTACAGCATGAACTCCATCACCGTGCACACCGGCTCGGTCTTCGTCACCACGCCCAGCAGCCGCACAACGTTCTTATGGTCGAAGCGCTTCATGGCCTCCGCCTCGGACAGGAAGTCGAGCTTCTCCTCGGTGCTGGCGCCGGCCTTCAGCGTCTTTACGGCTACGGCGGACCAGCCGCGGTCCTCCGCCAGGAGCGCGTGGCCGCCGTACACCGTGCCGAACGCGCCCGTGCCCAGCTTGCGGTTGATAACGACGCGCTCGCGCGGGATCTCCCAGCGGTCCAGGCCCCCGGGCTTCGGACCCAGCCGCGTGAGGCCAAGAGCGGCCAGGCGCGCGCGGTACTTACGCTCGGCGCGACGCTTGCAATGCCACGCAGCACCCGCCAGCGCCGCTACCAGCAGCGCTAGCAGCAGTGCGCCCAGCGCTACGAAGGCGGTGCGGCAGTCGGCATGCAGCATGTCGGCTAGCGGCTGTAGCGAGCAGCGCTCGGCACCGTCGTCCGGTGCGCGGCCATCAGCCGTGAGCCAGCGCAGCGCAGTGGGCCCGGCCCGATAGCCCGCCGGGTCCCAGCTGCCCACGCGGTGTCGCGTGCCGTTGTGCCACTGCATCAGCACCAGTGGCGCAGCTCGCGCGCGGGCTCCGCCACTCGCACCACCGCCGCTCCATTGGAACGCCCCCGTGAGCCCGCTGTAGCTCACCGTAGTTACGTCGTCTATTAGGGCTCTGTAACGGCAAATATCGTATTTGCATCTATGTAGCTAGATCCTGCAACATTTTTGTAAGATACGTGACCTCGAAAAATGCTACGCCGAATAACGCAGCGCCGAAAGTATGCAATAACGAATAACATACCTAATGACGAAAGCACGCAGCAACGAATATCAACACCGAACGAACTAGATAATGAGTTGGAACCCGTGCCACAAAAGACTTAAATTTAATCTTATGGCGCGACTCCCAACTTCTCGACTCTCAAGGGTGGACTTGGTCTCCATTCTGATGTATTCCACGATTTCCTCTACCTTCGTGGAGTGATGTAGTCGGGACATGTACATCTGGGTCAATGGAATTGCGGGACGCAGCATCATGTCCGGTCCAGTCAATGCTCTTCCGCACAGATTGCGAGAAGCCGGCTTGATCTTTCGTTTTTTCTCCACTTTGATGAAGCCACCTTTATCAGCGTGTCCTGTTACCAGTTGTAAAGTGCATCGGACTGCTTCGGGGACCCTTATTGGACACTCTCCCTAGGCTTAGGTTTCCGATGACGCCCGCTGAAGCTTATTGGGAGCTTGCTTAACGGCAGCAGAGTAAGCACGTCCATGTGTTGATGTGCTGATATTCCATTCCATTTTTGTTTATTATACCTACTAGTAGCTCAATAAGAACGTTAGCATATTTTTAGCAATACTTTAGTAACTTTGAGAGATTTGTATAGGTCTTAACAGCTATTATGTCCTCATTATTAATAGTACTAACTTTTGTTTTGAATGTTTGTTTTGCTGACGTTGCTACGTTCGTTGTTACATGCATTGTTTCGAGGCCGCGTAATTCTGTGTGAAGTTTTTCATTGTAACGTGCATTCGTTGTTCCGTGATTCGTTATCAAATGCTTTCGTTGTAATGATATTCGTTGCGTCATTATGTTGTTCGTTACTGTAAACTTATTCGGCGTATCATTTTTCGAGGTCACGTAGTGGACTCGAGTACAAATAGGTACTGCCGGTCGATTCTGTAAAAATCTCACCGTGAAAACTTAGGTGAAGTGAGTTTGTTTTTGCTAGGAATTGACACTATTGACAGCTCACTCCACGCTCACTCCACCTAAGTATTCACGGTGAGATGGTTATACAGAATCGCACTGCTGTAGAGGTTTGATGATTTGATCAAGTCTCGACAATATTATACTGGCTGACATTCAATCATTCAAATATGGAATGTATTCTATAAAGAAAAACGATCCTCGGTTTCTTTATAGAATGTCAGATAGAATCGGGCGAGGGCTCCGCGTACAACTAATTTAGTTAAGGAGTGTGAATTATAATTTATCTGAAGCTTAAAATATAGAGGGTGTATAGTTTTATTATCTGTGGCTTAGCCGGAACTTCACCCGCGCGCCACTGAAGGCGATGGCGCCACGCACTGTCTTTCGAAAAGTGCGACCGTTCATATTGTCGCGCGTTGCTACTGGCAAAATATTTGGATTCCTCAAGAATTTCCATATAAGTGGTTCCTAAAACATTCTGTGAAGGTGAACCTGGTGCTGTGCCCAAGGAAAATTGTGTCCCGGGACAGGAACAGAGAGATCCAGAGTTGGTGAGTTCATTTTGTGAGCCACCATTTTTTTCTTGTAAAATTGTTAAAACAGGGGCTATCGAAGCCAACAGAGGGCATCAGCCCCATATAACTAGAGTCCCTCTCGTTTTATATCTCCTACTGCGAGGTTGGAGCCCTCACATAGTGAGTTGTATTAGTTACGACAGCAAAAACAGGGGCTATCGAAGCCAACAGAGGGCATCAGCCCCATATAACTAGAGTCCCTCTCGTTTTATATCTCCTACTGCGAGGTTGGAGCCCTCACATAGTGAGTTGTATTAGTTACGACAACAAAAACAGGGGCTATCGAAGCCAACAGAGGGCATCAGCCCCATATAACTAGAGTCCCTCTCGTTTTATATCTCCTACTGCGAGGTTGGAGCCCTCACATAGTGAGTTGTATTCGTTACGACAACAAAAAAGAATGAATACATAAATAAAATAAAAAAATCAAATAATAAGGTCAAAACAATGTGGAGTATTATAAATGAGAGAACGAACAAGAAACTAGAAAACGAAAAAAATAACATAAAATTGCAGATGGATAAAAACATGATATCCGAACCTAAACAAGTAGTTGACATTTTTTAATAACTTCTTTGCATCGATTGGAGAGAGTGGCGTCAGACCACCTGGTAGTCGGGAGCCTGACGGCATTTCCGTGCTAAACCCCACGGAAAATAGCATGTTTCTTAGCCCAATATACGCTTGGGAAGTAAACAAAATAATAAAAAATCTAAAAAATAAAAGTAGATCTATAGGCTCACAACACAAAACGCTCATCTATTTGGACACACGGTATACATGCGACTTCACCTTTATTACTGAGACAATGCGCAGACGAACTAACCTTACTGTTTTATCTCCTACTAAACCAGTCTTTTCAAGAAGGTGCCTTCCCTAATCTGTTAAAAAAGTCACTAATTAAACTGATCCATAAGAAAAATTCAAAAACAGATCCAAACAATTACCGCCCCATAGCTCTCTTGCCTTCAGCCTCAAAAGTCTTCGAAAAAGCCATGTGCGACCGGATGTATAAATATTGCGAAAAATATAAAATATTTGACTAATGCCAAAACGGTTTTCGCAAAAACCGCTCAACAACTTTGGCAGTCTATAAATATAACCAGGAAGCACTGAATATAATTATTAATAATAAAAAATATGCAGTAGGTATATTACTAGACATGACCAAAGCCTACGACAAAGTACAATTTAATATATTGCTTTTAATAAATTATACGGAATAGTTTTTCGCGGAAAAGCTCATGAATGGCTTGTATCCTACCTGAAGAATAGAGAGCAAATAGTAGATTTAGAATTTTTTAATCACCAGAACAACGAAATAGAAAAAGTCCGATCAAACAGCAAATTAATTAGCGCCTCAATACCACAAGGAAGCGTAATAGGATGTCTCTTGTTTCTCATGTATATAAACGACTTACCGAAAACCATAGAGTGGCCATGTGTTTTATTCGCGGATGACATTTCTCTACTAGTCTCATGTCAAAACAACCTTAATTTAAATGAAGAATTAGATTCAGTACTCACTAAAACCATAACTTGAATGAACGCGCACAACCTCGAAATAAACTACTCAAAAACTAAACTGATTACCTTCCATCCCCATCAAAAAACACCTGTACATATAGATTTTACTTTTAACGGCTCAAAACTAGAAATTGTTAAAGAATTTACCTTACTTGGATTAGATTTAGATACACATATAAACTGGAAAGCACTCATACAAAAACTTAGATCAAAAATTTCAAGATTTTCGTACGCTCTCCGTGAAATAAAAAAAACCACCAATCTTCAAACGGCGCTCACCACCTACTACGCGTATGCTTATGCATGGCTAAACTACGGTATTACCCTTTGGGGAAATAGCACTGATGCACCAACACTGTTCACCCTTCAAAAGAAATTAGTTAGAATCCTAGTAAACACCGATCAAACTGACAGCTGCAAACCACACTTCCAAAATTATAGTACCCCTCCCCAGTATATAATATACATATTAAAGACCTGCAAATTTGTTCGTAAACATAAAGAATTTTATACAAATCGCGAAGACATACAGAAGTTATATCTGACAGAGGGTAGGTTTTCACGTCTCATTTAGTTAAAGAAACAATAAGCTATTTTGGGGCCAAATCGCGTTTCACTACGGCGTTTCGCCAGCAACAAATGGACTGGTTGAAAGACTCAATAGAAACTCAAATGCTTTCTATGTACGAGTATGTCTCTGCCGACCAAAACGGAACTGGTGTAATTATGTACCATTAGTGTGTTACGCATATAATTCCAGGAAACAATCGAACACTAGATTTTCACCGTACATGTTGTTATATGCTAGGGAACCTTTATTTCGTACAGATATGATTCGTGAACCTTATTTTGTAATAATAGTCCTGATCACATAACTAATTATGCAGAGCGACATAATTATCATAATTCTCTAATTAATTGTGAAATAAATAATATAAAAAGAGCACAACTATAGCAGAAAGCCACGTATGATAAAAAGGCTAAATTAAGAACCTTTATGCCCAATCAATTGGTTATGGTTTTTACGCCTAGGCAAGTAACTAATAAGAGCATAAAATTATGTAGATTATATAAGGGACCTTATCAGATAATAAGGCGCTTATCTAATGTAAATTATGCTATTAAAAATTTAAATAATAGAAGATTTAGGGATATTGTACATGTAAATAGATTGAAACCCTTTCATATTAGGATGTAAATATTTATTACCTTTGCCTTGTAGATTTTCTCTCTTTTAAATATTCAACTTTGTCAATGTCAGATAGTTGGAAACTTCATTTAATATTACTTTATTTTAGCTTGATGTTTTCGCTCAATGTTTTATTACGATGTGTTTAAATTTTCATGTGGAGTACTACATCAGATGCAGCCAATAGTGTGTGAGGTATCACACACCCCACACTGCTACCCACAACGCTGCCTACATCACTGAAGAGCAAGAGGGATTGAACCAACAACGTCGTCGCTTCTTTACGGGTCGATAGAACAGGTTAGCATGAACAATCTCCAGCAATTAGTATGACGGATTAGGAGTACCAAATGGTTTTGAAAAACTGTGAATCTCCTAGAGAGAGGGGAGACTTTGGTATAAGTTGTAGCCAGATTTGCTGACGGGACATAGTCCTTGTAAAGTGTGTTGAGTTGACACAATTGGTGCAGTATATATCTGAGAATCCAGTTTGGTCAATATGGACCAGTATTAATACGTGAGGATCCAGTGTTGACTTTACGCGATATTCTTTTTAGAATATTGTGGAGATTGAACGTGAGTTAGATACGACGATAGAATGATATCTTCTTGACGCATTCCTCCCTCTGGCTCAATACTGTCCGATGGATTAATGAATCACTATGTGTCTATGTGTGTTCTTTAGTTTTTTTCAACCCCATCTGGGGTGATGTGAATTGTCACATCATATTGTTATCGCAGGGGACACGTCATTCTTTTTAGAATCGAGTGAGATCTCCGCGTAGAACCAATTTAGTTAAGTAGTGTGAATTACAATTTATCTGAAGCTTAAAATACAGAGAACATCAGCCCCATATAACTAGAGTCCCTCTCGTTGTATTAGTAAGTCAGCAAATCTCCTACGCGAGGTTCGAGCCCTCACACTTAACACGAACTTTGGGATACTTAGGCTCACCTAGCAATGCCCCTGCGGTGAAGATTGTCTAGCGCTGCAGGATGCGCGTGCAGCTGGCGCCGCAGTGACGCGTCCCACATGCGGAGCACGTCGTAGAGTAGCGCGGCGAGCGCGGGCGGGCGCGCGCAGTCGCTGGGCTGCGCGCATCCCACGGCATGCTGCAGGCAGCAATGCTGGCGCCAGCGCCGCGTCCAGTCGCGCCGCACCGCGTCGTCGGCTGCGCGCGGCTCGTCCCAGTCGGCCAGCCAGGCGGGCGCCACGCTCAGGTGTCCATCGGCCACCTCGTGCAGCTGCTGCTGTGTGCAGTTGTGCACGTCGGCGGGCGCTACGCGCAGCCAGGCGGGCGGCAGCGCGGCCGGCAGCAGCCACACGGCACCCGCGGCGGGCGTGAGGCCGGCGGTGCTGCCAGCGCACAGCGCGGCGCGCACCACGCGCGCGTCCTCGGCGCACACGTAGAGCACGCGTCCGTTCGCGGCCGCCACGCGCGTCGTCCACTGCAATGAGTTGTCTGGTCCGTTATCACAAAGCCATTATCTACGTATTCTGTACATCCTACTGATTACGGCATCGGCAGTGCGCAACACAAGATGAGACAGCTGGCGCCCACATTTCTTAGTTTAAACATCTTTATAGACTTACAGGACCCAGCCTCTACGTTCTAGTACTCCTGATCCTGACGTACGTATGTCGCAACTACTTGAATATTAACCGTTCGCATTTGAGAAATAAGATAAGTCCTGACCACACTGCACATCAGTTCACACTATCAAGCAGTGCAAATAAGATAAGTCCTCACCACACTGCACATCAGTTCACACTATCAAGCAGTGCAAATAAGATAAGTCCTCACCACACTGCACATCAGTTCACACTATCAAGCAGTGCAAATAAGATAAGTCCTCACCACACTGCACATCAGTTCACACTATCAAGCAGTGCAAATAAGATAAGTCCTCACCACACTGCACATCAGTTCACACTATCAAGCAATGCAAATAAGATAAGTCCTGACCACACTGCACATCAGTTCACACTATGCAAATATTTTTGTTGTTACCACCAGTTACCACAATACAAAGAGCTTACTATAGTATGTACACCTGCATACGTCACAGACACCTGCATACATAAATAACCATTAAACGTCGAGCTGATATTGTTTTTCCACCTGTAAGACATAGTTCCACCTTTGCTGAACACCAGTTCTCTTACCTCAGTCAAAAACTGTATAGCGAGAAGTTTGTTGATCCTGCGATCAACAAACTTCTCGCGATACACAAACTTAATTTACACTATGTAAAATCGCAGTGAAACCGTGGTTAATGGAGAATAAAAAGTAAGTTTAAAAACTAAAACCCGACTACTGAAAAATCACACTCTAAAAAGTATGAAACAAGAAAATATTCTCATCTGGAATTAGAAAAAAACAGACAAATTAAAAATCCGGAGTCACACGTAATCTGTTCGATTTATGCCCTCATGACGCGTGACTCCGGATTTTTAATTTGTCTGTCTTCTTCTAATTTCAGATGAGAAGATTTTCTTGTTTCATACTTTTTAGAGTGTGATTTTTCAGTAGTCGGGTTTTAGTTTTAAAACTTACTTTTTATTTAAATTATTTTGGGGTTATAATTTCGTGTTAAAGGTTTTGCAGGGCCACTTAAATATTATATTATATGCATTTTGGGTAGGTTTGGACAGAAATGAAAAATGAATGAGAAATATTTGGCTCACATCTGAGGCGTGATTTTAGAAATTATTCCCAATTATCGGGTGCATGCAAGCAAAGTCGCGAGCAATAGCTAACAATATATTTGAAATGTGCTAATTAAGCCCTTTCATTTGATACCCAACCCTAAAAATGAAGATTAACGTGGCTTTTTCGAAAATCTACCCATAATGGGGTGAAAAGGGGTAAAAATTTTTCAGGAGAGGATTTACTGCGGGGCCTGATTAAATCGAAAATTAGTGTAAATAATCTTTCAGTCAAGTTATGGAAACATCCGAAACGATTCTTTAAAATTCCACTCCTGTGGGCATGAAAACAGGGAATACAGTTTATATGAAGACATCTTATTCATTTGGATAATTAACTTGAAACTTGGCACAGATACTTGCCTAACTAAGTAATAAAGTTTGTCATTAATAGTTTTTCAAAACTACCCTGGAGGGAGGGTTAGAGGGGGAGGGGGAAGAGGAGGGGGAGGGGGAAGAGGAGGAGGTGGGTGAGGAGAGGAAGAGGTGGTGAGAGGTGAGGGGGAGGGGAGGGGTTGGTGAAGGGGAGGTGGAGGTGAGGAGTGGAAGGGGGAAGTGATGAAGGGGGTGTTAGAGTGGGTGAGAGGGGTAGGGAGAGGTTAGCGGGGGAAGGGGATACGGCAAACGATCGTGCTAATCTCTGGAACTACCAGTCGGACTTTAAAAATTCTTTTTGCATTTTATAGCCCAAATCTTAAAGGTCGTAAAGTGATGTTAAATAATATTTAACATCACTTTACGACCTTTAAGATTTGGCAGCATATTTAACAGCAGAAGTAACCCCTAAGCGAAAACGAAGTAATAGCGCGGGCAGGCGATGCGATGCGACGAGGTGGGTGGGGGAACAAGATAGCGCGGGCAGGCGATGCGATGCGACGAGGTGGGTTGGGGGAACAAGAAATTTCACGCGGAGGAAGTCGCGGGTAGCAGCTGTATAATATATAATCACACTAATATTATAAAGGCGAAAGTTTGTGAGTGTGTGTGTGCGTGTGTTTGTATGTTTGTTACTTCTTCACGCTCAAACGGCTGGACCGATTTGGATGTTATTTGGTATGTAGAAAGCATAACCTATTCAATGTGACGGCCATTTTGTTTTTGTAGGTTTTTGTGTGAGAGTATTTCTGGGTGGACTCGCGCGGTAGACGATATCTCTAGTTTTGTATGAGAGCTGATATATTAAACTGTCGTTGGAATCGTTATGAAATAAGCTACCACATCTTGTAGTTAGAAGGTTATATCCTGGATTAAAACATAGGCTGCTTTTTATCCCGGTTTACGCGGGTGAAACCGCGGGGCGCAGCTAGTTATATATGACTCCTTAGTAAAATCAAACATTGAATATCTAATTGAAATATGGGGATCAACCACTAAATCGAATCTAAACTCACTACAAAGATTACAAAACAAAATTATTATAGTACTATTAGGTCTTTACCTATGAAATTGCCGTTCTGCAGTACTGGCCATTTCAAATCAAAATAATTTTTGTTTGGCTAAGAATTCTAATTTCAAATTAATTTTATTTTAAAAACATGGATTTTTTTTCCAAAAGCAGTCATTGTTTATTGATTAGTGTTACATTTTCATCGCATTACAATATTTTTCGTCATCATGGATACGTTAAAAATTCGAGTAATTATGGAATATGAGTACCGTCGTGGCAGTAACGCGGCACAAGCGGCACGCAACATCAACGACGTTTACGGAGCTAACACTACAAACCAACGCGCCACTTGTTATTGGTTTGCTCGCTTCCGTTCTGGAAATTTCGACCTGAAAAATGAACCTCGCGGTCGTCCGAAGACTTTGGTCGACAATGACGAATTAAAGGCGATTGTGGAAGCTGATGATACACAATCTACGGCTGAATTAGCAGCAGCTTTCGACGTTAGCGTCAAAACAATATTGGTCCATTTGCGTCAAATTGGCAAGGTAAAAAAGCTTGACAAATGGGTGCCCCACGAACTCAATGATCGCCAGCGCGAAGTACGCGTCGAGACGTGCCTTGCACTGCTCAACAGACACACAAATGAAGGAATTTTGAACCGCATTGTTACCTGCGATGAAAAATGGATTCTGTTTGATAACCGCAAGCGCTCAGCAAGTTGGTTGGATCCTGGTTCAGCACCTAAACAATGCCCTAAACGAAAACTTACCCCTAGAAAAGTGATGGTCACTGTTTGGTGGTCTAGCGCCGGTGTGATCACAGCTTCTTACCAAACGGGGTGAGCATTACTTCAGATGTGTACTGTGAAGAACTGAACACAATGATGGAGAAGCTGGCACATCTCCAACCAGCATTGGTCAATCGCTCGTCTCCGCTGCTCCTGCACGACAACGCGCGACCTCATACTGCACAGCAGACGGTCTCCAAGTTGCAAGAACTGGGGTTGGAAGCTCTCCGTCATCCGCCCTACTCACCAGACCTTGCGCCTACAGACTACTACTTTTTCCAGAATTTGGATAACTTCTTGGCGGGAAAAAAATTCAATACCCGAGAGGCAGTACAAAATGCCTTTGAAGAATTTGTTGCCTCCTGTCCAGCTGATTTCTTTAAGAAGGGCATCAATAAACTGCAACTGCGTTGGCAAAGATGCATTGATTGCGTGGGTGATTACTTCTGTAGCATCCACATGATTCCAAGTCCGGACCCTTGAGTACGGCCCTGTACAGCGGGGGACCACGCGGGGCGAAGGAGCGGAGGTCACCTAAAAATCCCGTTATATTCATTGCGCGCGCGTCGCCGCGCCAGTCTTTTCTTTTTCGACGCTTGGCTGCCGTTGCGAGCGGTTGTGTGCTGCCGCTCCCTCCCGCTGCCCCGGCTCGCTGAGTCATCGCTCCCCACCCGTCACTGCGCTGCGCTCTCGCGGCGCGCATCGTAGTCGCCCCGGCTACGTCCGATCCTTCGAGGAATTAATTATTTATTTAATTAATTCCTCGATCTATGATCACCAAAGAGTCTTTTTCAAGACTATTGTTTCTTTAACGTTATCGTCGAAACGTGTCTAGCTGCACTAGGCCCCTTCGGGGCAAATCCACAGTTTCGTGGTCCTCGGTGGAAACCTTACGGTGCCAACGAAGCCGAGTGGGGTGTTGACCCAATACACCCGCCGAACCCCTTCGGGGTGAGGCAGTCAATTGGACGGGTCCCAGTGTTAACCGGCCTTGGGGGATCTCCTAGTCGGCACTGGTGTACAGTCTTCCTTCCACAGCTTGCACCTAGTGTCTTTAGGGTGTGTCTACACCCTTCGCGCTAGATTGGTTAGGGCCCCGTTCGCACATTAAGACTGGCGACGGGTACACACAGCTTAGGGCACACCGTAGGTACACACCTCCCTGCCTGCACCCGGCAGGGAGACTTACACATCCCCGGGCCAACCCACCCGGGGAGTTAGATATAGGGTTGTCGCGTCGTGACCATGTCGCTCGATAGAGAGCACCTTTTCGATTTTCTTAAGGAGCTCCTCCTAAAGGAGCCCGATGTGTTCCTGGACGCAGTCTTGAGGAACGAGAGCCTCAAGGCGCGTCTAGCCGCTTTTCAGCGGTCCGGCCCCACCCCCCCCTCCCCCTCCCCTTCTGTCTCAGGCATCGCTGATTTCAGCGATGCCCTAGAGCCCACTCCCGTCCCTCCTTGTGAGGATTCAGGTGACTCTATGGACACCTCCCCGGTGTCCGGGAGACCCACCTCTCCCTACTCTTACATTTCTGAGGCATCCGACTCTGAACCTGCTCAGGATCAGTCAGCCTCCTCGTGCCCTCCCTCTTCCCCTTCCTCCGCTGAGGACGATGGTTTCGCCACCGTCCAAGGTAAGAGGAAGAGGAAGAAGAATCGCGTTGATTCTTCTGCCCAGATTAGGAAGGGAAGGAAAGTGGGTGATTCCCTCACTCCTCCCTCTGCGGCTTCCACCGCTATCCCTCCCCCCCCTCCGACCGCGGATCCCACGGCCTCAGTTGCCCCCACCGCCACCCCCCCCGCTTCGTCTTCTGTCCCCAAGAAGGCACCTTCCCCCCCTCCTGTGTACATCCAGGACAAGGGGAAGTGGACAGACGTCTCGCGTTGGTGTACCGATCTTAGGATCAATTACACCGCCGCACGATCTACCCAGCAGGGTATCAAAGTGAGCATCCCTACGTCTCATGACTTTAGGGAGCTCACGAAACTCCTTAGGTCGAGGAACGTGTCTTTCCACACGTATACTCTCCCTGAGGAGCGCCAGACTAGAGTGGTGATCCGCAGGATCCCGAAGGAGCTCTCCGTCATTGAAATCAAAGACGACCTTCTGTCGCAATCTATCCCGGTGGATGAGGTCCATCGTATGCACCGCTCCAGGGCAGGAGAAGCATACGACATGGTCCTTGTTATCTGTCCCCATTTCGAGGGGTACCACCCTATTTTCCAGGTCAGATCGATCTGTAACCTCACGGGTTTCGAAATCGAGAAACCCTGGAAGAGTGGCATCATTGGTCAGTGTCACCGCTGCCAATTGTATGGCCACTCGCAGAGGAACTGCCACGCGAAACCCAGGTGCGTCAAGTGCCTGGGGGACCACGGCACTTCGGACTGTTTGCGTTCGAAGGATCGTACTTTGTGCACCGACCCGCCTAGCTGTGTGCTATGCGGCGAATCTGGGCACCCAGCCAATTACCGTGGCTGTCCCAAAGCCCCAAAGTCCTTCTCCTCCTCAAAGCTGAACAAGCGTGCAGACGCTCGTCAGCAGAGAGAACGCCCTCCGCTACTCCCCATCCCATCTTCCCAGATGCCGACCCGGCTAAGTCCGCAGCGACCTAACCCGTGGTTTCCCCTACACCACCAGCAGGCTTTCCCTGCATTGGCGTACTCCCAACCCCCTCCTCCTCCCCCGCTCGCTCCTAGGGATCCGAGAACCCGCGCTCCTCCAGCCGTTCTCTCTCAGCCCCCTAAACCCGCGTCCGCGCCCGCTCCTAAAGCCTCCCCTCCCGCCGCTTTGGCTCCCCCCCCCCCCTACCGTACCCCCAACCATGCCAGTGCTCAGCCAAAATGTTGACTCGTTCAGCATTATTGCTGGCACTTTTATGGCTTTTTATACCCCCCGCGCTAGACAGATGGCTCTTGAGCTAACCGCCGCCAGAAATGTCGGCGATTTGCCCAGGATCATCAATATATTCAATGCGTATCCCGAGATTACGCAAGCTCTGAATTCCTTTTCCAACAACTCAAATAAATAATGGATAAAGGAATCATAGCTAGGATCAAACCCCGATCATTAAACTTAGGCTTTTTCAACGCGAATGGCTTTGCAGGCCAACGCGATGAGATCGCCACTTTTCTCCGCGACCACCATATCGACGTTTTCCTCTTACAGGAAACGTTCTTGAAGCCCCATCACCGAAGTCCGTCGATTGCCAACTATCGCATAGTTCGCAATGACAGGTCTCGGTGTCACAAGGGTGGTACTATGATTTACTATAAATCGTCCCTATACTGCATCCCTATGGACCCTCCCCCTCTCTCGCGATTAGAAGTGTCTGTCTGCCGCTTAGGCATGACAGGTCACCAGCCGATCACTCTTGTATCGGTCTACCTCCCCCCCCCGCGGCCCCCGCACTTCAGAGGATTTCCAATCCCTCTCTGACGACCTGACCATTCTGTTCGGCTTGAGTGACTCCGTTATCATAGCGGGCGATCTCAATGCCAAACATACCTCCTGGAATAGTTCCACCACCACTTCTAGAGGAAGACACTTGTTCGACCTCTGTCCCATTTTGGGTTTCGATGTCATTGCCCCAATGACTCCCACTCACTATCCCCATGACCCCGCTCATTCCCCCGACGTACTTGATGTAGCGCTTCTAAAGAATGTCAACCTTCGGTTGGACTCTATAGAAGCGATACATGAACTAACGTCTGATCATCGTCCCGTGATCTTAAATCTGGCCCCCCGCATAGGTCTCCGCGATCCCTCTCAACCTCTCCCCACCCGGTTGGTGACGGACTGGAGGAAAGTAAGCGAATGTCTGAAATCCTCCTCATCTCCCCACTTAGACTCTATTCCTGATCAGTTTGACTCTCTCGCTGACACGACAGCTGCGATCGACTCATTCACGGAGCACGTACAATCAGTCCTGAACGATTGTTCAAGGGAGGTTCCAGCGGTGGATGACCATCGCTGGAAGCTGCCGGACGATGTACGTGCCCTGATGAATGAGAAGAACGCGGCTGTCCGTGCCTACAGCAGCTTTCCCTGCCGCTTGAACAAAGTCCATATGCGCTATTTGCAGAAATCTGTAAAGAAACGCATAGAGGAACTGCGTTCCACGCGGTGGGACAAGATGTTGAGTGAGCTCGAGCCAACTCATCAGGCCTTCTGGCACCTACAGAGGAAACTCAGGTCCTCAGAGACAGCTTCTATGCCCCCCTTAGTACGCCCAGACAATACCATCGCTTTCGATGATATCGACAAGGCCAAATGCCTTGCCGATAGTCTTGAGGCCCAGTGCTCACCCAGCTCTCAACCAGTAGACGAAGCCCACCTCTCTGAGGTTGACGCTGAAGTCGAACGTAGAGCCTCCCTCCCCCCCGTTGAGGACCCTGATTGTCCCCTGCCTCCCGTCACTCCTGACGAGGTGCACGAGATAATCAAGGGTCTAAAACACCGTAAAGCCCCCGGCTCAGATGGAATCACCAATAGGGTGTTCCAACTTTTCCCTGCCCGTTTGATTATGCTCATGACCATCATCTTCAATGGTGCCATGGGTAATAATATCTTTCCTCACGCCTGGAAACAGGCTACCGTTATCGGTATCCCTAAGCCCGGCAAGCCTAAGAGCGAGCCCTCTAGCTACCGGCCTATCAGTCTGCTTAACGTCTTCGGCAAAATCTATGAGAGGCTTATTTATAAGCGTCTCAGAGATTATGCCGAGACAAAGGGTCTCATTCCCGACGAGCAATTCGGTTTTCGAACCCAGCACTATTGCGTGCAGCAGGTCCACCGTATTGTCGAGCACATCAGCGTTGGGTTCCAACGCGGTGCGATGACTGGTGCTGTCTTCTTTGATATAGCGAAAGCCTTTGACAAAGTCTGGCACAACGGCTTATTATATAAGCTGTACCAACTCGGTGTGCCGGATCGTCTCGTGCTCATCCTACGAGACTTTTTGTCAAACCGCACCTTTCGCTATCGCATTGAAGGAGCACTTTCCTCCCCCCACCCTATTCGCGCAGGAGTCCCTCAGGGCTCTGTGCTTTCCCCCCTCATATTCATCCTCTTCGCCAGCGATATCCCGAAGAGTAAAAAGGCACAGTTGGCGCTGTTCGCAGACGATACGGCCATTTTCTCCAAGGGAATTCGCCCTGACTCGATCGCTCGCACCCTCCAAACCGCAGTCGATGCCCTCGGCAAGTGGTTTCGAAAGTGGAGAATCGAAGTCAATCCCGATAAAAGCCAAGCCATTCTCTTTACGAGACGGCGTAGTCGGCTCACCGCCCCTCCTCGGCCGATCACCATGTTTGGCAAGCAGATCCCTTGGGAAAAGCGAGCCAAATATTTAGGTGTGACGCTCGATAGTCATTTAACATTTTCAGAGCACATAAAGCAGGTTCGTTCGCGGGCCTACTTTGCTCTCGGCCGTTTACACTCCGTTCTGAATGCACGCAGCAAGTTGTCCCTTAAGTGCAAGTTGCGTATTTACACAGCGTGCATTCGACCTATCATGACCTATGCGGGTCCAGTCTTTGCGCATGCAAAGCCCCACCTCATCCATAGGATGCAGACCCTTCAGAACCGTCTCCTCCGAAAGGTAACGGGAGCCCCCTGGTTCGTTCGGAACGCGGACCTCCACCTTGACCTTAAAGTCCCGACCATCCGTCAGTACTTGAAACGCCTATCCAAGCGTTTCTTTGATTCCGCCGTGAAACATCGCAACCCCTTGGTTGTCGAAGCCGCTAGCTATGTCCCCAGTAGAATCAGTAGTATCCGCCGTCCGCGACATGCCCTCACTGAACCCGATGACCCTATCACCCTCCTCCAGGAAAGTAGTAGGGACACTAGCACAGTCCAACACAAACACAGATCTACATTCCGGCCTCGCCGCCGAGGCCCACCGCGTTTAAGACCATCTAACGTAAATGTAAATTCATGTCCCTTGATCGGTTTAATCGAGCCAGCTGGTGGCGTAGCTGAGCCTGTAGCTTTAAACTCCCCTGATAATAATAATTCCCCTAACTTGATCCAGCCTATTGCTTTGCCTTGTATATCATTGGTCAATGACAACGACTCCCTAAGCCGAGGTCCGTACCCCACAGGGGGTGCCCTTAGTGCGCAGTCGTTTAGTTTATAATTTAGTTAGTATTTTATGCCCCTGGCTGGAGGCTTTTGAGCTCGCTTAAAGGCACCCACAGGAAAGTCCGGTTAAGTAGTCGGGACCTCTCATGGTCACACTACGAGATGCCATACCAAAAAAAAAAAAAAAAAAAATCGCCGCGCCAGTGCACCTAGACCTTCTTAGCGGACGCACGTACTACTTTGTCTCAGCCACCTGCGCTTGTAAACTCGCTCATAAAATCACTATAGTCATATATAACTTAGTTTCAGTTCTACACTATCACTCTGTATCGTTTCTTCTTCATTCTAACGTCTGTAATAATCATCTATCCTCATTAAATACCGTCTATTGTTCTTCTTGCTGTTTCCATATTCACCGCCGCCTACCTAGCCGCTAGCTAGCTACCATACACGCATACCTTACCACAGTGGTGACCCCGACGAAGAATTAATGGCGAAGCCCGGTGTAGAACAACCGGAAAACTCCGGTTTGTGTCGAGTGGGTGTGCGGGTACCGCCGTTTTGGCCCGAGGAACCGGCCGTTTGGTTTGCGCAAATTGAAGGTCAGTTTATAATTTCTAATATTACTGCAGATCAGACCAAATATCACTACGTGGTTGCTCAATTAGAGCCGCAATACGCGGCAGAGGTGAAAGATATAATTTTAAATCCGCCGGATAGCGGTCGCTACGAAAAATTAAAAGCGGAACTTATCAAGCGGTTGTCCGCTTCACAGGAGCGGAAGCTACAACAATTATTGACCCACGAAGAACTGGGGGATCGGAAGCCATCCCAGTTCATGAGGCATCTGCAGAATTTAGCTGGACCAACGGTCCCTGATCACCTGATCAGACAAATCTGGGCGAATAGGTTACCTACCCACATTCAAACGATTATTGCTTCGCAGACCGACAGCGCACTCCAGGCCGTGGCCGAGTTGGCAGACAAGATAAACGACATTTCGACACTGACGCAGCAGGCAGCATGTGCAGCGAGCGAGGGCCCAGGTACTGTGTCAGCCATCGAGATGTTGGTGAAACGGGTCGACGAACTGGCAAGGCAGGTACAAGGCTTAACAAATAATAACAATCGATCCCGGGACAACGGACGGAAGGCCCGTAGCCGCTCGACCTCAAGACATGGGTCAAGGTCACGAGAACGGCCCGCTGAGCATCCGTATTGCTGGTACCATTTCAATTATGGCGGTAGGGCAAGGAACTGCCGGCAGCCGTGCAATTACAAAACGGCGGGAAATGCCGACGGCAGTCATTAGTAGCGGTAGCTAACTGTCCCATATCTTCAGGCCGCTTGTTCATTACGGACCGGAAATCAAGGGCACAATTCCTCATCGACACGGGTTCAGACCTATGCGTATTTCCAAAGACAGCCGTACGACAATAGGGGTGGATTTTTTAAGTTTTTACCATCTTCTAGTGGATTGTAGACAGCAACGGCTCGTTGATGGAATCACCATGCTTGGCATCAACGCACCGCAGCCTAGGGATGTATCCGATATTTCATCCATCCGTACTACAGCTGATGACACCGTCTACGACAAGCTGCTACGAGAATTTGCAGACATCACCCGCCCAGCCGGTAAGCCACAAACGCCTAAGCACACCACCATGCATCATATTCGCACAACTCCAGGGCCCCCTATTTCTAGTCGGCCGCGCCGTTTGGATCCAGAACGACTGAAAGTAGCTAAACGTGAATTCGACGAAATGCTGCTAAATGGCACCGCGCGAAGGTCGGAGAGCGCCTGGTCGTCCCCTCTTCATTTGGCTAAGAAAAAAACCGACGGATGGAGACCCTGCGGGGATTACAGAGCCTTGAACGCCCGAACAATTCCGGACCGTTATCCTGTACGACACATTCACGATTTCACAAACGACCTTACAGGTAAAAAGATCTTCTCCACTATAGACTTAGTCAGAGCCTATAACCAGCTGCCGGTCTTTGAAGACGATATACCGAAGACTGCCATCACAACGCCGTTCGGGATGTTTGAATTCCCGTACATGACCTTTGGTCTAAGGAATGCGGGACAAACATTCCAACGGTTTATGGACGAAGTGTTGAGTGGCCTTGATTTTGCTTATGGATTTCTTGACGACGTCCTCCTTTATTCATCTGATGAGGAACAGCACCTGGAGCACCTCCGTATACTGTTCGGACGCCTGAAGGATTACGGCGTCATAATAAATACATCAAAATGCTGTTTCGGACAAAACACAGTAAAATTCTTAGGTTTCAGCGTCTCTGCAGAAGGAATTAGTCCTTTAGAATCAAAAACACAGGCAATCCTCGACTTCCCGACACCTAAAAACACAAAAGAGCTTAGAAGGTTCTTAGGAACCTTAAACTTTTATCGAAGGTTTATTCCAGACGCAGCAGCGAAGCAGGCGCCTCTAAATGCTATGCTGGCAGGATAAAGCAAAAGTTCAAAGCCGATTGAACTCACGACTGAGCAACTGGAAGCCTTCAAGGACTGTAAGTCAAGTATTTCTAAGGCTACTCTGCTGGTGCATCCAGATCCCAGTGCTGATTTGGCTATACAGACCGATGCTTCTGACGTAGCCATCGGTGCTGTCCTACAGCAGCGGAAAGGTAATGACTGGCAACCTATGGCATTTTTCTCAAGAAAGCTTAGCCCAACACAAAGAAAGTACAGTCCATATGACCGCGAGCTGCTGGCGATATACGACGCCATACGTCACTTCCGTTACATGGTGGAAGCAAGACCGTTCATCATACTGACTGATCACAAACCACTTACGTTTGCTTTCACCACACGAAGGGACAAATGTTCACCGCGACAGTTCAGATACTTGGATTTTATCTCACAATTTTCAACTGACATTAGGTTTGTCGCAGGTAAAGACAACGTAGTAGCTGACACTCTTTCCCGCATTGAAGAAATAGCTACGCCCCTGGATTACCACAGCCTAGCCCGAGCCCAGGAGACAGACGCGGAGCTACAAGCGCTGCTTGTGGACGGATCCAGTCTACAGCTGCATAAGGTTTCCCTACCTGATGCCACAACGCAAGTATACTGCGACACTTCTACTTCTAATCCTCGACCATACGTTACTTGTGCCTTTCGACGTCAAGTTTTTGAATCACTTCATAACCTCAGTCATCCCGGCGTTAAAGCAACAGTACAATTAGTAACTTCTAGATTTGTTTGGCCGGGCATAAGGCGTGATTGTCGACAATGGGCAAAGGAGTGTCACCAATGTCAACGGTGTAAAACCACAAGGCATACGACCGCACCGTTTACAGAGTTCAAAGCACCTTCAGCTCGCTTTCAACACATACACATGGATATTATAGGTCCCTTACCTTTGTCTGCTTCCCACAGGTACTGCCTCACGATAGTCGACCGCTTCACACGTTGGCCGGAGGCGTACCCTCTCGCCGACATCACGGCTGACACCTGCGCGTCAGCCTTCATCTCTGGCTGGGTTGCACGGTTCGGCTGTCCCGCACGAATCACCACCGATCGCGGCCGCCAATTCGAGTCGCGTCTCTTCAAGTCCATCGCGGCACTGATTGGTGCCGACCACCTTACAACGACGGCCTACCACCCAGCCGCCAATGGTTTGGTGGAACGCCTACATCGGCAACTCAAGGCCGCCATCACCTGCCATGCGTCATCGCAGTGGACCGAAGCTCTTCCGATGGTGCTGCTGGGCATTCGCAGCGCATGGAAAGACGATATCCAGTCATCAGCAGCGGAGCTTGTCTATGGTGAGCCTTTACGCTTGCCCGGACAGTTTTTCAACCCGGCATTAGAAGAGGATGTAAATATCACTGACTTCGCCGATCGCCTACGCAGTCGCATGAGCAAGCTAGCTCCAACATCAACTTCATGGCACTCACCTCGTCTTTTCTACGTACCGAGAGACTTGTGTACCGCGGCGCACGTCTATCTACGCCAAGGGCCAGTCCGACGTCCACTCCAAGCACCATACTCCGGCCCGTACAAAGTCGTGTGCGCCGAGGCTCCAAAACATTCGACATAAAGGTACAGGATAAGATACAAACCGTTACCGTGGACAGACTGAAACCGGCGTACACAGCGGACGACAACGGCACACTACCACCACCAACAGCAGCACCAATACCGACACCAACACCGGTACCGATGACAACGCCAGCACCGACACCAGCAACCACGACTAAGGTGACACCTTCCGTCGCTACAGCTCCAGTTCCAGTTCCCGACGGCCTATCTTCAAGAACTTGTAAGAAGACCATGAGTGGGAGGACTGTGAAATTTCCCGACTACTATCGATCGTAGTCACGATCTCGGCAGGGGAGTACTGTAGCATCCACATGATTCCAAGTCCGGACCCTTGAGTACGGCCCTGTACAGCGGGGGACCACGCGGGGCGAAGGAGCGGAGGTCACCTAAAAATCCCGTTATATTCATTGCGCGCGCGTCGCCGCGCCAGTGCACCTAGACCTTCTTAGCGGACGCACGTACTAAAATTCCACCCTTGTGGGGGTGAAAACAGGGAATATGGTTTATATGAAATATCTTATTAATTTAGTTAATTAACTTCAAACTTGGCACAAATACTTGCCTAAGCAAGTAATAAAGTTTGTCATTTATAGTTTTTCATCCAGAGAGGAAGGGTAGAGGGGGAGGGGAGTTGAGGAGGGGATGGTGAGGAGGGGAAGGGGAGGGTGTGGTGAGGAGGGAGAAAGGGAGGATGAAACGTCGGGGCGTAACTCCGCTGCCGCAAGAAATCACGTTACAGCGGACAGAGCCGCGGCGGGATCTTATGGCGACATGGAGTGCGATTGTCTCAACCCAGCGCTGGGCACGCCACAATTTGACGACACGGTTGGCGCAGTGGTTGAGCGATTGACTGCTGCGCAGCATGTCGCGGGTTCGATTCCCGCACGGAACAAATATTTGTACGACCTACAAGTATTTGTTCCGAGTCTGGGTGTTTTTCTATCTATAATATGTATGTATTTACAAAAAAAAAAAAAAAAAAAATGTATATAAGTAGTTTATCAGCCATCTCGTTACCATAACACAAGCATTAGGTTGCTTAGCTTGGGGCTAGATGGCGTTGTGTGATATGTCCAAACATATTTATTATTATTTATTTTATTATTTATTTAATTGCGGCGATAAGTCCCCTCTTTGAGGAGTGGTTGGAGAGGCGCCATGGTGTCCTCACCTTCCGCCTGACGCAGGTCCTCACCGGACACGGTTGTTTCGGAAGGTTCCCGTTTCGGATAAGGCGGGAGGAAACGCCCGGGTGTCACCGTTGTGTGGATCGCCCGGAGGACACGGTGGAGCATACAATGGAGGTCTGCCCGGCTTGTTCTCGCGGAGGCGATCGGCGTAGGCGATCTCTCGCGTCCAAACCTGGTCCAGGCCATCGTGCGGAGCGAGAGTGCATGGGAGGCCGTCACCTCCTTCTGCGAAGCAGTTATGCTCGCGAAGGAGGAGGCGGAACGCGTGAGGGAGAGGCAACAACCGCGCCCTCGTGCCCCTAGCCGCCGCAGGAGAGAGAAAAAAAAAAACAATTTTACAGGGCAAGTTTTACTGTGGGGCTCGATTAACTCGAAAATGTGTGGTAATAATCTTTCAGTCAAGTTACTGAAATATCCCAAGCGGTTTTTTTTTAAATATCACCCTTGTGGGGGTAAAACAGGGACACACACTTTTTTTTGTTTGTTTGAATGCGCTAATCTGTGTAATTACCAGGCGGACTTTAATAATTATTTTTGCATTTGATAGCCCAATTCTTAAGGAAGGTTATAGGAATATTTAACGTCACTCTAGGACTCTTAGGTGCTGAGCAAAAAGAACAAAAGTCAGAAACAACGCTAAGCGAAAATGAAACAATAGCGCGGGCAGGCAATGCGATGCGACGGGGTGGGTCGGGGAAACAAGAAATTTCAGCAGCAAGGAATTTCAGAATTTTGGCAGAAGCTACCTCAATCTATATAAATAAAAAAAGAAGTCCTGACTGACTGACTGACTTACTGATTGACTGACTCATCAACGCCCAGCCCAAACCCTTGGACCTAGAACGCTGAATTTTTGCACAAAGGTTTCCTTTATATTGTAAACAAGGAATAAAAAAGGAATTCCCGGTAGTACGTTCCCGTGGGATATTTTCCGACATACACGCGGGCAAAGCCGCGGGGAAAAAAGCTAGTATATAATAAGAAAAGTCCCTCCAGACTGACTGACTCATCAGCGCCCAAACCCTTGGATCTTTAAAGCTAAAGTGTTGCACAGAAGTTTCCTTTATAATGTAGACGGGTTTTTGTTCCCGTGGGATATTTTCCGACACCCACGCGGGCGAAGCCGCGGGAACAAGCTAGATAAATATATTAAAAAGACTTTTGAGAATTCAATGCTAATTCGTACGGACTCATTCATTTTTCGTCGTATAAAATCTATCCCATTTTATTCTATGTATGAAAACTCCTTGCTACTAAACTTTTTAAATTGACTTATTCTAAAACTCAACTACAAAACTAATGATCGAGCTCATAAATAAGTCACGACCTGGTAACAGATATAAGCCTGTGCAAAAGATTTAATTTTCGAATCATAATTATAGCCTCTAAAAGTACGCCATGTTTGACTACTGTATTGAAAAATTTTATTTTTTCTCGGACATAATATTTTCTACAAAGTACATTTTCGAGAACGTTATTACAAATTTATATACAAATATTGCTCATTTATTCTTTTATAGGATTTATCTTTATCAAACAAATAACGGTAGAAGAGCAGAGTTTTTCCTTGTCTTTGTCAATCAGACGATATAGTTACATTATTATACAGTTATTGGTAAAACACCAACAACCTCTTAAGGGGTGATTGTACTCATCATTATGAATAACTTTTAAGAGACCAAACCTGAAATCGCGAAAAAAAAATCTGCTGCCCCCTACGACGAGTCTGATATAGATAAATGTACTAAACAGCAGATTTTTTTTCTCATAGTAAAAGTTGTTCATAAGAGTTTGTTAGTGTTTTACCAATAACCCTGTATAGTTTAGGAGCTAGCGCGTGTTTATTAATTAGCCAAAATTCGGTAATTATGGCAGTCCAAACCCTTGATTTAGCGAGCACGACTCGCTCTTGGCTGGTCTTTTTAAACGACTTCAAAAAAAGGAGGTTTCTTAATTCGACCGTGTAACAAACATACAGCGCCATCTAGTGTAATTTATGCAATGCACACGATGAGCGGCTTCATAGACTCAAAGATATCAACTACAGACGACTACGTGTAGATATTGCACACACATGTCAACTGTCCGCCTTTATAAGCAGAGCTATCATCGAACAATTCATTCACTAGCTAGAGGTTCACAGTTCGGTAGCCCCGCAGCCTTCTCTGTTTCCTAAGTAAGCCTGGTTCCTGTTCGATAGCCCCGCAGTCTTCAGGAACTATGAAGTCGGTGAGAAAAAGCTAAAATACAGATCCAAAGACACCGACTTCCGAAATTAAAATTATTTTTTACTTTGTAGTATTTTTTTGAAGTCGGTTGTTTTTTTTTTGTAAAAAAGTTTTTTTTAGTTATCAATTATTTTCAGAGTGCAAAGTAAACAAATTCGTATTAATTCACTCATGCAGAGGTAAAGGTACTGCTAGTGCGGTGGTGGTGGTGGTGATGCTTCATCAAATAGAAACATTGCTCATGCAGAAATATTTGTCAATAATGTTAAAAATCTTGATGTGGTGACTAATGGCCGTCCAAACTCAGGACCAGCGGTCAATGGCAGTGCTCTCAAGGTTTACCTCGGGCAAACTCTGCAGTTTGGTAAGAAGAACTTTGAGAGTGAGGCTTACAGAAGAATTCAGCTGGGCTGGGCAGCGTTTGAGAAGTTTCTTCGAGTCGAGTATAAAAAGACTAAGGTCTTTTTAGGTTGTTTTAGGTAGTGTTTATGTTAGTAGGTATTATAGGTGTGTATGTTCTCACTCATGTGTGTGGGTATTGTTTTCTGTTGTACTTTACGTTATGTCCAGATCAGAAAGGGTATTCCATTAGAAGTGAAACCAAAAGAATATAGACACTTGATATAATTTTATCACACGAAAAGTTACATATTTTTGACACGAGTTTGCCCGACGGCAGGAGGTAGACGACTGTGGGACAGGAACGTGCATTCGCTGTTTTGCTGCATAAGCCAGATATCATATTGCGTTTCCTGCCGCCACAGTGGTCCCCCTCTTATAAAAAAATTTTTTTTTGACAAATATAAAATCCTAAGTTAGTTAGATGCCTTAAATACCACCGCAGTACCACAATAATACTACTCAGTAAACATTATCAGCAAGTTGCAACACAATCATAACATCCTTATACAACCTATGCAGAAATTAATACCTTTACAAAACAAAGTGGAAGTCATAACATACTAGTTGACAATTTTATTATTCACACTTAATCAATTGCAATTCAGCAACACTTGCTTGCTGACTGTAAACAAAAGTTTAAAGTTACAAATGACTTACTTTGAAGTTTAGTTTTATATTTTATTACGACTTTAAAACTTGAGACAATTATGTTTATGATAATTAGTTAATTACACACACTTTAAAATATAGGTCACTGGAAAAACCAAAGTAATGTTACTTTAACACACGTTTCCTTAAGCGTATACAACCTGCTGTGGTTGCTGTGGTTGAACTTGCTGTACATTACTAGGAACAACCGTAGAAACTGATGTCAATCTGGTTGTTGACATTATCTGCTTTTTCACCCATTCTTGAGAACGTTTTCTACATGTTGTAAAACAGAGATACACAATCAATATTGATAATAGTATCAACACAATCATCATGAGACTTCCGTATAACTTGAACTCTTTATGTAATTCTATGTCACTGTTATTTGCTCTATTTGCTCCATTTTGTGCAATAATAATCTCCTGTTCCTTACTGTATGATTTACCCATGTTGATTAGGTATTACTGTACGAGTACAAAAATATAATGAAAGTGTTTGTTGCTTTCACTATTTACTTACTTATATTAAGATTTTGTTTACAATTGCATTTATTATTAAATTACTTACTATTCATTTAAGAACCTAACTGGCAATTTTGATATGCGACCACTGCGTGTGGTATAATTGACACGCTTATCGCTATTTACGGGTGACTCATGTTGACTGTCTTGTACGCTTATTCTATTATTACTGCTATTTGTATCTAAACATCCACGTTCCAGAGGTGTTGTTTCTTCATTCAGCAAATACGCTGGTTTTAATCTGTCGATCGAAACTAATGTATTTTTTCCAAAAATGTTTATCTTAAATGATTTACTTCCCCTCTTTATGACCTTATACGGGCCTAAATAAGGAGGTTGAAGTGTTCCTCTCATTACTTCGTTCCTAACAAATACATGATCACAACTATTCAAATCTGGGTGAACAAATATGGTGCGAGAGTCTCTGTGTTGTACACTTCGCGGCTTAAGATTATTAAATAAATTCACGAGTTGATTGACATATTCATCGTTATACTTAATTTTAGAGTTTGAACACTCGTAAAAATCGCTAGGTAGTTTTAACTTTAGACCATACGTCAATTCCGCTGCGCTGACGTGAGTATCGCTTCGTGGAACTGCGCGTAACCCCAATAATATTATAGGTAATTCTTGTAACCAATTTAAGTTATTATTTAGACGTGCTCGTAATGCCACTTTCAATGACCTATGCCATCTTTCTATTATCCCATTGCTCTGTGGGTGGTATGGGGTGGTACGTATTTTATCTATACCTAAAAACGCTGTTAATTGTAAAAATAAATCGCTCTCAAATTGTCTGCCCTGGTCGCTTGTCAGCCTAACAGGACATCCGAAACGAGTTATCCAGTTTTCAAAAATTAATTGTGCGACTGACTTTGCCGTAATCTCTTTCAATGGGTACGCCTCTGGCCAGCCCGTGCCTCTATCTATAATAGTTAGTAGGTACCTATGTCCCTCTTGTGAGGTCGGCAGAGGTCCTACTAAATCGACATGTATATGCTCAAAACGGGCACTAGGCATAAAATTTCCTAATTTCGATTTCGTGTGTCGCTGTACCTTTGCCTTTTGGCAACTAACGCATGTCTTAGTCCATTTGGCAATTTGCACATTCATTGATGGCCAATAAAACCTATCCTTAATTAATTTTTTTGTTGCCCTTATTCCTGGATGACTTAAATTATGCAATTGTTCAAATATTAATCTACGATAATTCTCCGTTAAATATGGTCGAGCTACCTTAGTTGACATATTACAAACTATTGATACTTTACAGTTTGGTAAAAATATTTCCCTGAATTGCAAAGTATCTTTTGCCTCTTGTAGTCTAGTACTTAACTCACAATCTAACTTTTGCTTACTTGCAAGTTCTTCATAATCAATACTAGAAGGAGTATCTATCGTCTCTATGCGTGATAAAGCGTCCGCTACGACGTTTTCGTCACCTGAAATGTGCCTAATATCGGTCGTGAACTCACTAATGTACGATAATTGCCGAGTTCGACGTGGAGTCTCTTTTTCACTAATTTTCCGGGAAAATGCAAAAGTTAATGGTTTATGATCGGTAAAAATTGTTAATTTTCTCCCTTCAAATACTGTACGGAAATATTGCATTGCTGAGTAAATCGCTAATAGCTCTCGATCATACGTTGAGTATTTTTGCTGTGCTTCAGACAGTTGTTTCGAATAATAACCTAATGGTCTCCACTGCCCTTCTATTTCCTGTTGCAATACAGCGCCCATGCAAAAATTCGATGCGTCCGCCATCAGCGATAACGGTACGTCGGTAGCTGGATGTGATAACATGATGCTATTTTGCAAACTGTCTTTACATTTAATGAAGGCGTTTTCCGCTTGTTCCGTCCAAATAATTTTAGTTTTATCTTTTCTCTTTGAATTGTGTAAATACTTATTTAACTCTTTTTGATATTCTACTGCTCGCGGTAAATGTGCCCTATAAAAATTGATCATTCCTAGGAAGCGCCTCAATTGATCAATTGTCTCCGGTTTTGGATAATTATTAATTGCTTCTATCTTCTCCTTTAAGGGTTTTATTCCTTCCGAGGTGACCTTAAAACCTAAAAAATCTAATTCTGTTACTCCGAATATGCATTTACTAAGATTTATAGTGATACCAAATTGGCTAAACCGTTCTAAAATCACTTTTAAATGTTGCCTATGACTTTCTTCGCTGTCGCTAGCTATAATGACGTCATCCAGATAACAAAAATAGAATGTATCTTTATAACCGTGGCTGTCCTCTACATGTTGTTCTAAACCTTGTAAGACGTTGTTATTCATAAACCTTTGAAACGTCTGGGCCGCGTTACGTAAGCCGAAAGGCATTCTTAGAAATTCAAATAATCCAAAAGGTGTTATGATTGCTGTTTTTTCAATGTCTTGTTCTGCTATCGGTACACAATGGTAAGCACGGTTGATATCTAATCGGGAAAAAACTTTTTTGTTAGAGCAAACGTATGTAAAATCTTTTAATCTTGGAATTGGATACCTATCTGGTTTTGTTTTTGCGTTTAATTGTCTATAGTCACCACAAGGACGTAGCTGTCCATCTTTTTTTTGAACAACATGTAGTGGGCTTGCCCAAGCTCCCTTAGAGGGTCTACAAATGCCTAGTTCCTGCATCAAAACAAATTCGTCTTTAACTTTTTGGTACCTTTCCGGCGGTAGCGGTCTAGGGCGTGCATATACCGGCGGGCCGGTAGTTTCTATGTAGTGATAAACTGCATGAGGGGCTGCCTCTTTGAATAGGACCGGTTTCGTTATCTCTGAATATTCCGTTAGAAGGTCATAATAAGGGTGATTACTACTAATCGTATTAATTGATTGTTGGTCACTCTGAACTACTGAAGCGAGGATGTTTAGACTTGTAACTTGGTCAATTATTTTCTTAGAACTTAAATCTATTAACAACTTATAATGTTTCAAAAAATCAGCTCCCAGTATGGGTTGCGTAACATCTGCGATTACAAAGGTCCAACGAAATGCTCGCTTTAAATTTAAATTTAGAATAAGTGACTTTATTCCATACGTTTTTATCTCGTTGCCATTAGCTGCAAATAATTTATATTCAGAACACTCACCACGATTTTTGTCTCTGACACTAGCTGGTAATACGGAAATATTCGCTCCTGTGTCCACTAGAAACGTAATATGATTCTGAGAGTCTGTTACACTTAGGCGGTTGTTGGTTGCCGATACATACTCTCCCGCCACAGAATGTACCGCAGCTAGTTTCCCTCCTTGTCTTTCCAGGCGCAGGGTTTCTCACATGTACGTGCACGAGTACGATACTTATAGTGGTATTTGCATAACCAATTCGGATCGTCAGAGGTCATCTTCGGCTGGTTACCCCTGGATCTTGACCTCGAGCGTCCATTCCACCGTCTATGTCCGCGTCCTCGGAAGTTGCTTCTTCCTCGCCCTTGTACTTCACTTCTCAATGACGCTACTTCCGCAGATAGTTTATTGAGTTGCGATAACAAATCACCTACTGCGAATATCTGGTTGTTGCTGGTTGATGCTGACGCATCTGTATACACTGCTGCGACGCTGTTGGTGTTGATGTTCTCCACAATTCTGTCTGCGATGATTGCCAACTTGTCCAGATTTTTCTCCTCAGTGACTACCAATCCTGCTCTGACTGCTGCTGGAAGTTTCGCTTGCCAGAGTGTACGCAGGGCTTGACCCGATATATCTGAGTTTCGGCCTAAATCTGCCATAATCCTGAGAAGCTGAGAAGGTTTTTGATTTCCCAGTTCTATCTCACTCGCCAATTTACGAAACTGCTGCTCCGCTGATTCCTCGTAAACACTTATCAGCCGATCTTTCAGGGTCTGATATTTGTCCTGAGCTGGTGGATCTCGAATAATGTCGCTCACCTGTTGTAGATTGTCCATATTTAACTTCGAGACTACTACGTTATATTTCATCTCATCCCCCTGCTTCTGCTGTGCCATAATGCTCTCGAATTGGGCGAACCACATCCGAGGCATGTTCGTCCAAAAATCTGGGATGCGAGATGTTACGGTAATCGCTGCTAACTCCTCTTGGGGTACTGCGGTGACAGTACGCATACCTCCTGCTGCCTCTGATGCCGTAGTATATATAACTTTTCCAGCCGTGGTGATTAATGCTGGTGAATTTTGAATATTGCCTGACGCTCCGTTAGGCATGTTAACGATTGAATGTCACTGTTGGTCACTACACAAATCACTTCTAACTTTTGTCCGGGGTCACCAGTTTAGGTTGTTTTAGGTAGTGTTTATGTTAGTAGGTATTATAGGTGTGTATGTTCTCACTCATGTGTGTGGGTATTGTTTTCTGTTGTACTTTACGTTATGTCCAGATCAGAAAGGGTATTCCATTAGAAGTGAAACCAAAAGAATATAGACACTTGATATAATTTTATCACACGAAAAGTTACATATTTTTGACACGAGTTTGCCCGACGGCAGGAGGTAGACGACTGTGGGACAGGAACGTGCATTCGCTGTTTTGCTGCATAAGCCAGATATCATATTGCGTTTCCTGCCGCCACAGTCTTTAATCAGTACGTTCTGCCTTAACGGCTTACAGAGCCGAAACGTGGACACTCACGGTAAGGCTCATGGTACATAAATTGAAGGTCGCTCAGCGAGCTATGGAACGGGCTATGCTTGGAGTCTCTCTGTGGAATCGAATCCACAACGAGGTGACCAACGTGGTGAATGGGCCGGCCATATTAGCTGGAAAACCGATGACCATTGAGTGAGAACTACGAATACAATTTTGTCAGGGTGGGCGGTAGCAGCTGGATGAGAGTTGCTGGAAATCGAGTTGAATGACGTGCAATAGGAGCAGCAGTGCTGAGGCTGGTCTGGCAGTGGACTGCTTCAGGCTGATGTCGCTGATGAAGATGTGTCGACCAAGTATCTACTTAAGTTTTTATTGCCTAAACTAGAAAAATGTTAAATACCTATTCAAAAAGCTGTCTGGATTTGTGCCCGGTTGATGGCAATTTGCTCGTCACGTATCACATGGACTATCACCGGACCGTGTATCGTCGTCGTCATGGGACTTAAACATAACTGATGAAATGTGGGTGTACTAACTAATAGGTGCAGCCTCTGCCCACCCGTGTCATACCGGGAACCAGGCGTCAAGTTATGTGCATAAGTATGAGTGTCGAACCTGAAACACTTTGTCAAGGGCGACTTCCTCGCTGTCGGCTGGCAGCTCCACGTGCACGATGACGTCGGCGCCCAGCTCGGCCACGTCCAGTGCCGCGCGCGTGGCCAGCTCGCTGAGCACGGCCACGCGCTGCCAGCGCATGTGCGCGGCGAACGCAGCCCAGGCGTCCGTGTACAGGCGCGCGTCGCCCGCTGCCAGCACGGCGAATGCCGCGGCGGGCGCAGGCGGTGGGGCCTGCGGCGTGTAGCCCAGCACTGGCATGGCCAGCGTGGGGCTCTGGCGCGCCACGTCCGCGAAGGCCGCGCCGCAAGCCGGGCCCGCCACGCCCGACAGCGCACCAAACTCGGCGCCGAGCGCGTCCGTCAAGTACTTGAATGCCAGAGTGGACTTGCACTGGTCATCCAGCAGTTCCACTTTGAAACTGATGGTGTCGTTGCGCGCGGAGTCCTCCTCGGCCAGCACGGCGGCGGCCCGCAGTGCGCTCGCGTCGAAGGCGGCTCGCTGCGTGCCGGCGGGCACCATGACAGCGGTGCGCGCCTCGCGCGGCGGCCCCGTCCACTCTGGATGATGCGCGAGAGTGTCGGCGACGGCCGCCTTCGGCCCGGATATGCGATATTGACGAGTGAGATCTTGTAACTCAGTTTCCGTAAGTTCGAGTCGACCTAGAATACTAATTACGCTAGGCGAGTGCAATTCGCGCTCGTTCACGACTTTAGAAAGGCGATAGGGATCAAAAGCACAAACTGCTGCAGTAGTGTCACAGGGCGGTGGAGCAAGCGCCGTGAGCCGTAAGCGCGCGAGCGCAGCCCGGTCCGCCGCGCGCGAGCACAGCAGTAGGGCGCGCGCCAACCGCTCGGCCGCCGCCAGCAAGTGCGCGCCCAGTGTGACGATGCTCGTGTACAATTTGTTAGCGCGGACGACGTCGACGAGGATGCGCGCCTCATTCTCGTCGTCGGTCAGCAACGTCGAGCATGTTGAGTTCGTCGTCGAGCACCACTGCGGGGTGAAATTAAAGCTCGAGTAGTTTGACGCAAAACAGATGGACCTGTAAGCATCACAAAGTTATTTTTCTTACTAACTTGTGTAGTAGCGTTAGTATGGTCGCGACTCGCCGGATATAGTCCATGACACATACCCGAAGGCATCCGTATCGTCTGCTGCCCCCAGAGCGGAGACGATGTCATTGTACGGCACGCGGTACTGCGCCGCCACCACCTCGTCGGCAAAGTCCAGCAAAGAGCGTGGTGAGGAGAAAGCTGGGGAGGGGGACGGGAGGTGAGCGTGGCAGGCCAGGCGCGTGGCTGGCGCCACATCCCCCAGCTCCGTGAGACCGAAGTCGCGCAGGCGCAGCGCGTGCAGCGGGCGCGCGGCCGGCACGGGCACTAGCGCCACGTGCGCTTTGTTCAGCACGAGCGCGCGCAGCACG
Source organism: Cosmia pyralina (assembly GCA_946251885.1). Lineage (NCBI taxonomy): Eukaryota > Metazoa > Arthropoda > Insecta > Lepidoptera > Noctuidae > Cosmia > Cosmia pyralina. The sequence continues at coordinate 29,084,268 of OX276347.1, forward strand.
TCGTTGCTGCAGTTAGTGAAGGCGGGCGCGGTGGCGCAAGAGGCGGGCGCCGGCACGACCGCCGCGCGCACGCCTCGCGCCGCCAGCGCCTCCACGGCCAGCGCGCCCAGCGCGGCGGCCGCGAGCGCCCCGCCCAGCGTCACCGGTAGCACGCCGACGGTCTGCGCGACCTCATCCTCAGCTCCAGCGCCGACAGCGGTGTCCGCCTCCTGTAGCGCCAGTGCGCACGCAACCAGCACGCCGCACACGACTGCATGCCACCTGTAAATAAAATTAGCGCTTATTATCCCTGGCGAGCAGTGTCGACACCCAGACCGGCGCATACGGCCACTGATCGTCGACGCCTCGACGTGAAAAAAATATAAGAAACCATTTAACATTTATTTTTTCTTTTAAACATTTTTCTTTTTTTTTATTGTGCTTGTTCGATCAAGACTACCTATGGATTCACGGCTCTCTGCGTGATTTGCAGTTTATAAATTGTGCCTTGAGGCAGTGGTGACAATGCGGAAGTGTACAGAGTGACAAGCTGGTCTTACTTATGTCATGGCATGTGTGGCGCGGGTAGGCGCGAGCTCGCGGCTAGCAGGGCTCTCGCCTGCGACTGATAATGCGGGAGTGTACAGAGTGACAAGCTGGTCTTACTTATGTCGTGGCATGTGTGGCGCGGGTAGGCGCGAGCTCGCGGCTAGCAGGGCTCTCGCCTGCGACTGATAATGCGGGAGTGTACAGAGTGACAAGCTGGTCTTACTTATGTCGTGGCATGTGTGGCGCGGGTAGGCGCGAGCTCGCGGCTAGCAGAGCTCTCGCCTGCGACTGATGATGCGGGAGTGTACAGAGTGACAAGCTGGTCTTACTTATGTCGTGGCATGTGTGGCGCGGGCGGGCGCGAGCTCGCGGCTGGCGGGGCTCTCGCCTGCGACTGATGATGCGGGAGTGTACAGAGTGACAAGCTGGTCTTACCTGTGTCGTGGTATGTGTGGTGCGGGCGGGCGCGAGCTCGCGGCTAGCAGGGCTCTCGCCTGCGACTGATAATGCGGGAGTGTACAGAGTGACAAGCTGGTCTTACTTATGTCGTGGCATGTGTGGCGCGGGTAGGCGCGAGCTCGCGGCTAGCAGGGCTCTCGCCTGCGACTGATAATGCGGCAGTGTACAGAGTACAAGCTGGTCTTAGCTGTGTCGTGGCATGTGTGGCGCGGGTAGGCGCGAGCTCGCGGCTAGCAGGGCTCTCGCCTGCGACTGATAATGCGGGAGTGTACAGAGTGACAAGCTGGTCTTAGCTGTGTCGTGGCATGTGTGGCGCGGGTAGGCGCAAGCTCGCGGCTAGCAGGGCTCTCGCCTGCGACTGATAATGCGGGAGTGTACAGAGTGACAAGCTGGTCTTACTTATGTCGTGGCATGTGTGGCGCGGGTAGGCGCGAGCTCGCGGCTAGCAGGGCTCTCGCCTGCGACTGATAATGCGGGAGTGTACAGAGTGACAAGCTGCTCTTACTTATGTCGTGGCATGTGTGGCGCGGGTAGGCGCGAGCTCGCGGCTAGCAGAGCTCTCGCCTGCGACTGATGATGCGGGAGTGTACAGAGTGACAAGCTGGTCTTACTTATGTCGTGGCATGTGTGGCGCGGGCGGGCGCGAGCTCGCGGCTGGCGGGGCTCTCGCCTGCGACTGATGATGCGGGAGTGTACAGAGTGACAAGCTGGTCTTACTTATGTCGTGGCATGTGTGGCGCGGGTAGGCGCGAGCTCGCGGCTAGCAGGGCTCTCGCCTGCGACTGATAATGCGGCAGTGTACAGAGTACAAGCTGGTCTTAGCTGTGTCGTGGCATGTGTGGCGCGGGTAGGCGCGAGCTCGCGGCTAGCAGGGCTCTCGCCTGCGACTGATAATGCGGGAGTGTACAGAGTGACAAGCTGGTCTTACTTATGTCGTGGCATGTGTGGCGCGGGTAGGCGCGAGCTCGCGGCTAGCAGGGCTCTCGCCTGCGACTGATAATGCGGGAGTGTACAGAGTGACAAGCTGGTCTTACTTATGTCGTGGCATGTGTGGCGCGGGTAGGCGCGAGCTCGCGGCTAGCAGAGCTCTCGCCTGCGACTGATGATGCGGGAGTGTACAGAGTGACAAGCTGGTCTTACTTATGTCGTGGCATGTGTGGCGCGGGCGGGCGCGAGCTCGCGGCTGGCGGGGCTCTCGCCTGCGACTGATGATGCGGGAGTGTACAGAGTGACAAGCTGGTCTTACTTATGTCGTGGCATGTGTGGCGCGGGTAGGCGCGAGCTCGCGGCTAGCAGGGCTCTCGCCTGCGACTGATAATGCGGCAGTGTACAGAGTACAAGCTGGTCTTAGCTGTGTCGTGGCATGTGTGGCGCGGGTAGGCGCGAGCTCGCGGCTAGCAGGGCTCTCGCCTGCGACTGATAATGCGGGAGTGTACAGAGTGACAAGCTGGTCTTACTTATGTCGTGGCATGTGTGGCGCGGGTAGGCGCGAGCTCGCGGCTAGCAGGGCTCTCGCCTGCGACTGATAATGCGGGAGTGTACAGAGTGACAAGCTGGTCTTACTTATGTCGTGGCATGTGTGGCGCGGGTAGGCGCGAGCTCGCGGCTAGCAGAGCTCTCGCCTGCGACTGATGATGCGGGAGTGTACAGAGTGACAAGCTGGTCTTACTTATGTCGTGGCATGTGTGGCGCGGGCGGGCGCGAGCTCGCGGCTGGCGGGGCTCTCGCCTGCGACTGATGATGCGGGAGCGTACAGAGTGACAAGCTGGTCTTACCTGTGTCGTGGTATGTGTGGTGCGGGCGGGCGCGAGCTCGCGGCTAGCAGGGCTCTCGCCTGCGACTGATAATGCGGGAGTGTACAGAGTGACAAGCTGGTCTTACTTATGTCGTGGCATGTGTGGCGCGGGTAGGCGCGAGCTCGCGGCTAGCAGGGCTCTCGCCTGCGACTGATAATGCGGGAGTGTACAGAGTGACAAGCTGGTCTTACTTATGTCGTGGCATGTGTGGCGCGGGTAGGCGCGAGCTCGCGGCTAGCAGGGCTCTCGCCTGCGACTGATAATGCGGCAGTGTACAGAGTACAAGCTGGTCTTAGCTGTGTCGTGGCATGTGTGGCGCGGGTAGGCGCGAGCTCGCGGCTAGCAGGGCTCTCGCCTGCGACTGATAATGCGGGAGTGTACAGAGTGACAAGCTGGTCTTAGCTGTGTCGTGGCATGTGTGGCGCGGGTAGGCGCGAGCTCGCGGCTAGCAGGGCTCTCGCCTGCGACTGATAATGCGGGAGTGTACAGAGTGACAAGCTGGTCTTAGCTGTGTCGTGGCATGTGTGGCGCGGGTAGGCGCGAGCTCGCGGCTAGCAGGGCTCTCGCCTGCGACTGATAATGCGGGAGTGTACAGAGTGACAAGCTGGTCTTACTTATGTCGTGGCATGTGTGGCGCGGGTAGGCGCGAGCTCGCGGCTAGCAGGGCTCTCGCCTGCGACTGATAATGCGGGAGTGTACAGAGTGACAAGCTGGTCTTACTTATGTCGTGGCATGTGTGGCGCGGGTAGGCGCGAGCTCGCGGCTAGCAGAGCTCTCGCCTGCGACTGATGATGCGGGAGTGTACAGAGTGACAAGCTGGTCTTACTTATGTCGTGGCATGTGTGGCGCGGGCGGGCGCGAGCTCGCGGCTGGCGGGGCTCTCGCCTGCGACTGATGATGCGGGAGTGTACAGAGTGACAAGCTGGTCTTACCTGTGTCGTGGTATGTGTGGTGCGGGCGGGTGCGAGCTCGCGGCTAGCAGGGCTCTCGCCTGCGACTGATAATGCGGGAGTGTACAGAGTGACAAGCTGGTCTTACTTATGTCGTGGCATGTGTGGCGCGGGTAGGCGCGAGCTCGCGGCTAGCAGGGCTCTCGCCTGCGACTGATAATGCGGCAGTGTACAGAGTACAAGCTGGTCTTAGCTGTGTCGTGGCATGTGTGGCGCGGGTAGGCGCGAGCTCGCGGCTAGCAGGGCTCTCGCCTGCGACTGATAATGCGGGAGTGTACAGAGTGACAAGCTGGTCTTACTTATGTCGTGGCATGTGTGGCGCGGGTAGGCGCGAGCTCGCGGCTAGCAGGGCTCTCGCCTGCCACTGATAATGCGGGAGTGTACAGAGTGACAAGCTGGTCTTACTTATGTCGTGGCATGTGTGGCGCGGGTAGGCGCGAGCTCGCGGCTAGCAGGGCTCTCGCCTGCGACTGATAATGCGGGAGTGTACAGAGTGACAAGCTGGTCTTACTTATAAGATAAGATAAGATATATTTATAATTTGTCAAAAACACGTGTAGGTTTACAATCAGTTGGAATGATTACAAAAAAAAAGAAGTTTCAGCATGTTTTGCCTAGAAAGGCGTACAAATTGAGTGATAATATAATTCCAAGTACATACAACAAAAATATAAAGTAGTTTAAGTTAATAAAATAATAATAACAATTAATGTCTAAAGATCATCATTCAAATAGTCGTCAACACTATAGTAACATTTATTTATTAAAAGTTTCTTCATGCTTTTACTAAAACTATTAATATTCAAATCTTTGTATGCCTTTGGTACCTTATTGTAAAGTTTTGGGGCCATACAGAATACACTCTTACGCATGAGAGCTTTTTTAGCACCGTGTACACGAAGTCTCCGATTATCACGTTGACTTCTTTCGGAACCATCTGAAGACCTCGGAAACAATTGAGGATTTTTTTTAACAAACAATACCGCTTCTAATATATTAGGTTGGGGAAAAAGTCTTTTCGTATGTATGAACTTAAAATAAAATCTCTTTGGCTATACTATTTGTATCTGGCTGGTTTTGGTATCATTGAAAGTTTAAATATTAAAGAACATAATTCCAAATTCAAATTAGGAAAATGTGTGATTTTCATTTTTTTTTCGTACTGTCAAGATGAGTGAATCTAATGAAGAAATTCGATACATTTTAAAATTTTACTACAAAAAAGGTAAAAATGCAACGCAAGCCGCGAAAAAAATTTGCGATGTTTATGGACCCAGTGCAGTGTCTGTGAGAGTAGGACACATTTGGTTTAAGCGTTTTTTTGATGTAAAAGATGCACGTCCCTCTGGTCGCCCTATTACGGATAAAATGGATGCCATTTTTGAAAAAGTGGAGCAAGATCGGCATATCAGTAGTTACGACGTAGCTGAAGAACTGGGAATTGACCACAAAACAGTTTTGGAGCATTTGAAAAAAACTGGGTACACAAAAAAGCTCGATATTTGGGTACCTCACGATCTCACTGAAAGAAACCTAATGAACCGTGTACTCATTTGTGATTCTTTATTACGACGTAATGAAACCGAACCATTTTTGAAGAAGCTGATAACTGGTGATGAAAAGTGGATCACATACGACAAGAACGTGCGAAAAAGATCGTGGTCAAAGGCCGGTCAGGCTTCACAGACTGTGGCGAAACCCGGGTTAACTCGCAACAAGGTGATGCTATGTGTGTGGTGGGATTGGAAGGGCATTATTCATCATGAGCTGTTACCACCAGGCAGGACCATCGATTCTGAACTCTACTGCTAACAACTGATGAGATTAAAGCAAGAAGTTGAGAGAAAGCGGCCGGAATTAATCAACAGAAGGGGTGTGGTTTTTCATCATGATAACGCTAGACCTCACACATCTTTAGCCACTCAGCAAAAATTAAGAGAGTTTGGCTGGGAGGTGTTAATGCATCCCCCGTATAGTCCTGACCTTGCACCTTCAGATTTCCACCTGTTTCGGTCTCTTCAGAATTTTTTAGGCAGTGTCAGGTTAACATCACGAGAGGACTGCCAAAACCACTTGTTGCGGTATTTTGATCAGAAGTCCCAAAATTTCTATAGCAATGGGATCATTCCCCTACCCACAAGATGGCAAAAAGTTATCGAACAAAATGGTACCTACATACTTTAGACAAATGTAAATAATGTATATTAAAAAATGTTTTGAAATTTCTTAAAAAATGCGAAGAAACTTTTTCCCCAACCTATTATACAAAGAAGGAAGTGAGAGAATTTGATGTTTTATAAAATATGGTTTGCAACTGTCTGTAATTTTAAGACCGAACATAGCTCTTATGCATCGTTTTTGCATTCTAAATATAACATCTTTATGTGTCGAGTTTCCCCAGAAAATAATGCCGTATCTAAGGATCGATGCAACAAGTCCGTGATAGGCAGTAATCAATGTATCCCTATTTACGATTGGGGCGAGTTTGTACAATGCGTAGGAAGAACTACTAATTTTCTTACTGATTTCTTCAATGTGATCCTTCCAATCAAGTTTTTTATCAATGGTTAGTCCAAGGAATTTGGAATTATCTACTCTGCATATGGTGTGATTTTTATATCTTAAGTTAATGTCATTTCTTACTGGTATTCTTTGACTAAAATGCAATATTTGGGTTTTCTTTAAATTAATTTTTAGGTTATTATTGTCTAACCAGTAAATTATAGAAGCTAGAGCATTATTAATGTCAAGTTCATAAGTGTCAATTTTCTTACATGCTATTGCGACTGTGCTATCATCTGCAAAAAGAGTCATAGGATGCTCAATCGATTTCGGAAAGTCATTTATATATATGATAAATAATAATGGTCCCAGAACGCTTCCCTGGGGTACACCGAATTTCACTATACGTTCTTGAGAAAAATATGTAGTCGCTGTTTTGTTACGATCTATTCTTGAGATTGCTGTGATTTGCTTTCTATTGGATATATAGGATTCAATTAATTTAAGAACATTGCCTCTAACTCCATATTTGTCAAGTTTATTAATTAAAATAGTGTGGTCAACGTAGTCAAATGCTTGTGTCATATCGCATAGCACAGCGCAAATGGGAGTCCTTTCATCCATCCGTAACATTACAGTGTGTAGAAAATCATAGACCGCCATATTGATTGTCTTATTTTGTCTGAAACCTTTTTGCTCACTACAAAGAATATTATTATTTTCCATATACGTATATAATTGTTTGTAAATGTACTTTTCAAAAATCTTCGACATTATTGGTATCAGCGCAATTGGTCTATAATTTACAATTAGGTCTTTGTTTCCTTTCTTAAATAGTGGTTTTACTATTGATGTTTTCATACCATCAGGAAAGGTACCCGCACTGATACTTAAATTCACAATGTGACTTAAGTGGCCGCATATTATATCACCGACAGATTTAATTATTTTGGTAGAGACACCGTCATAACCCACACTGTTAGTATTTTTGAGTTGTTTTATAATGTTTAAAATATCACACGGTAAACTTGGGGCCATGAACATTGATTTTTGTCTGTTCAAAATGCCAGATGTGACGTTTTTTCCCGACTTTTGTATGGGGACAACTCTGTCAATGAAATAATTATTGAATTGATTCGCTATTGATTCTGGATTTGTAATTATATTATTATTAACATTAATTTTCCGTAAATAATCCCGAGGTTCATTTAATTTTTTATTATTTATTATTTGCCATGTCGATTTAGTTTTATTCTCAGACGTTTTGATTTTATAATTATTTTGAGCCCTTTGGGTAAGTCGTGTAATTTTTTTAAATAGTTTAGTGTATTTAATAAAGTGAAGTTTATTTGTTTCTGAAGGTTTACGTCTATATTTCCATAAGAGATGCCTCTTTTTCTTACTACAAATTTTTAGACCACGTGAGATCCATTTAGCCTTTCTGCCTATGTTAATAGTAATAAGTTTACATGGAAAGCAGAGTTTATAAAACAATGTAAACTCCTCCATAAATGAATTATATGCAATGTTAGGGTCATCTGTTTTATAAACATCAGCAAATGTCAGACTTTTTAAACAAGATCTGAACTTCAATATGTTTTCTTCTGAATAATCTCTTTGTTTTTTTTTTCCAGTATTTACTATTGTATGTATTTTTTACAGGACATTTCAACAGTTGCGCCGTATGGTCAGATAATGCAAATTCTATCACTTCAGTCCCACATCGATTTTGAAAATTATGTGCGAAATTGTCGATGCAAGTCTGGCTTTTTAATCGAGTTGGTTCATTAATGGCTAATTTCAGATTGTAATTTAGTAACAAACAAGTAAAATCAAGGCATACACAATTTTTTCTCATGATGTCAATATTAAAGTCACCAGCTAATATAATGTTACTGTATTTTTTATTACTTAAACTTGTCAGCAATTGTTCTAATTTTTTAAAAAATACACTCAAGTTTGTAGCTTTTGGTACACGATAAATACATACAACTAAGATGTTATACTTTATCAGTTCTATTCCACAACATTCAAAAGTATTAGCTGTTGACAATTTCACAACCTCAGGTACTTCTTTCCAAAGATGTCCATTTCTGACTAAAATACACGAACCACCTCTTTTACTGTTAGTTCTGCTAAAACATGAAGCTAAACTGTAGTTAGGGATCAGTAGATGGGTTTCATCACCCTCTGACATAAAATGTTCCGTTACGCATAATATATCAACTTTTAATTCCCTATCTATAAGTTCTTCTAAGCAGATTGTTAGCATGTCTGATTTGTTGATCAATCCTGCAATATTCTGATGCATTATTATTAATTTCTCATTAGTCAAGAAAAAAACTTTCTTCTTCTAAGTTGGTCTGTAACTCGTTGTTGTTGTACTCTTGTAAATCCTGAATATAATCGTTTAGGTCTCTGAAGATGGCACGAATGCCTTTGTCATTAATTACTCCAGTCTTTGTATTATACAGTGAATAGTCATCATAATATATATTTTTATTTGAATCTAAAAGATAAGCATGCTCATGTGTTATTATGTCCAAGTATAACAGGTTGTTAAAGTTTTCAACCCTCCAGTTGTGCATGTTTACGTAATCTTTACATTTATAGGTAGGCAAACAGATGATTACATTTGTATGTGTTATTTTTCGCAGTGTCTCTCGAATAAAAATAATCTGATCAAAGTAGTTTTTTGTTACTGTAAAGTCTTCTTCACCCAAAAGTATGATACAATAATCTTGTTTTGTGAAAGTAGACAATTTTTCGTTTATTCCTGTAAATAGTTGGTTATTACCTGCATGGGGTGACATGTAATGGCATAATTCAAAATTGCCCTTGATTGTAGCTTCAGCAATCGATAAAATCCTGTTTTTATTATTGGTACTTATTAGACATATTTTATGTTTATGTCGTGGCATGTGTGGCAGGGGCGGGCGCGAGCTCGCGGCTAGCAGGGCTCTCGCCTGCGACTGATAATGCGGGAGTGTACAGAGTGACAAGCTGGTCTTACTTATGTCGTGGCATGTGTGGCGCGGGTAGGCGCGAGCTCGCGGCTAGCAGGGCTCTCGCCTGCGACTGATAATGCGGGAGTGTACAGAGTGACAAGCTGGTCTTACTTATGTCGTGGCATGTGTGGCGCGGGTAGGCGCGAGCTCGCGGCTAGCAGGGCTCTCGCCTGCGACTGATAATGCGGGAGTGTACAGAGTGACAAGCTGGTCTTACTTATGTCGTGGCATGTGTGGCGCGGGTAGGCGCGAGCTCGCGGCTAGCAGGGCTCTCGCCTGCGACTGATAATGCGGGAGTGTACAGAGTGACAAGCTGGTCTTACTTATGTCGTGGCATGTGTGGCGCGGGTAGGCGCGAGCTCGCGGCTAGCAGGGCTCTCGCCTGCGACTGATAATGCGGGAGTGTACAGAGTGACAAGCTGGTCTTACTTATGTCGTGGCATGTGTGGCGCGGGTAGGCGCGAGCTCGCGGCTAGCAGGGCTCTCGCCTGCCACTGATAATGCGGGAGTGTACAGAGTGACAAGCTGGTCTTACTTATGTCGTGGCATGTGTGGCGCGGGTAGGCGCGAGCTCGCGGCTAGCAGGGCTCTCGCCTGCGACTGATAATGCGGGAGTGTACAGAGTGACAAGCTGGTCTTACTTATGTCGTGGCATGTGTGGCGCGGGTAGGCGCGAGCTCGCGGCTAGCAGGGCTCTCGCCTGCGACTGATAATGCGGGAGTGTACAGAGTGACAAGCTGGTCTTACTTATGTCGTGGCATGTGTGGCGCGGGTAGGCGCGAGCTCGCGGCTAGCAGGGCTCTCGCCTGCCACTGATAATGCGGGAGTGTACAGAGTGACAAGCTGGTCTTACTTATGTCGTGGCATGTGTGGCAGGGGCGGGCGCGAGCTCGCGGCTAGCAGGGCTCTCGCCTGCGACTGATAATGCGGGAGTGTACAGAGTGACAAGCTGGTCTTACTTATGTCGTGGCATGTGTGGTGCGGGTAGGCGCGAGCTCGCGGCTAGCAGGGCTCTCGCCTGCCACTGATAATGCGGGAGTGTACAGAGTGACAAGCTGGTCTTACTTATGTCGTGGCATGTGTGGCGCGGGTAGGCGCGAGCTCGCGGCTAGCAGGGCTCTCGCCTGCCACTGATAATGCGGGAGTGTACAGAGTGACAAGCTGGTCTTACTTATGTCGTGGCATGTGTGGCGCGGGTAGGCGCGAGCTCGCGGCTAGCAGGGCTCTCGCCTGCCACTGATAATGCGGGAGTGTACAGAGTGACAAGCTGGTCTTACTTATGTCGTGGCATGTGTGGCGCGGGTAGGCGCGAGCTCGCGGCTAGCAGGGCTCTCGCCTGCCACTGATAATGCGGGAGTGTACAGAGTGACAAGCTGGTCTTACTTATGTCGTGGCATGTGTGGCGCGGGTAGGCGCGAGCTCGCGGCTAGCAGGGCTCTCGCCTGCCACTGATAATGCGGGAGTGTACAGAGTGACAAGCTGGTCTAACTTATGTCGTGGCATGTGTGGCGCGGGTAGGCGCGAGCTCGCGGCTAGCAGGGCTCTCGCCTGCCACTGATAATGCGGGAGTGTACAGAGTGACAAGCTGGTCTTACTTATGTCGTGGCATGTGTGGTGCGGGTAGGCGCGAGCTCGCGGCTAGCAGGGCTGTCGCCTGCGACTGATAATGCGCGAGTGTACAGAGTGACAAGCTGGTCTTAGCTGTGTCGTGGCATATGTGGCGGGGGCGGGCGCGAGCTCGCGGCTGGCGGGGCTCTCGTATGCGACTGATGATGCGGGAGTGTACAGAGTGACAAGCTGGTCTTACCTGTGTCGTGGCATATGTGGCGGGGGCGGGCGCGAGCTCGCGGCTGGCGGGGCTCTCGTATGCGACTGATGATGCGGGAGTGTACAGAGTGACAAGCTGGTCTTAGCTGTGTCGTGGCATGTGTGGCGCGGGCGGGCGCGAGCTCGCGGCTAGCGGGGCTCTCACCTGCGATTGATAATGCGGCAGTGTACAGAGTGACAAGCTGGTCTTAGCTGTGTCGTGGCATGTGTGGCGCGGGCGGGCGCGAGCTCGCGGCTGGCGGGGCTCTCGTATGCGACTGATGATGCGGGAGTGTACAGAGTGACAAGCTGGTCTTAGCTGTGTCGTGGCATGTGTGGCGCGGGCGGGCGCGAGCTCGCGGCTAGCGGGGCTCTCGCCTGCGACTGATGATGCGGCAGTGTACAGAGTGACAAGCTGGTCTTACCTGTGTCGTGGCATGTGTGGCGCGGGCGGGCGCGAGCTCGCGGCTAGCGGGGCTCTCGCCTGCGACTGATGATGCGGCAGTGTACAGAGTGACAAGCTGGTCTTAGCTGTGTCGTGGCATGTGTGGCGCGGGTAGGCGCGAGCTCGCGGCTAGCGGGGCTCTCACCTGCGATTGATGATGCGGCAGTGTACAGAGTGACAAGCTGGTCTTACCTGTGTCGTGGTATGTGTGGCGCGGGCGGGCGCGAGCTCGCGGCTGGCGGGGCTCTCGTATGCGACTGATGATGCGGCAGTGTACAGAGTGACAAGCTGGTCTTACCTGTGTCGTGGTATGTGTGGCGCGGGCGGGCGCGAGCTCGCGGCTGGCGGGGCTCTCGCCTGCGACTGATGATGCGGCAGTGTACAGAGTGACAAGCTGGTCTTACCTGTGTCGTGGCATGTGTGGCGCGGGCGGGCGCGAGCTCGCGGCTGGCGGGGCTCTCGTATGCGACTGATGATGCGGCAGTGTACAGAGTGACAAGCTGGTCTTACCTGTGTCGTGGCATGTGTGGCGCGGGCGGGCGCGAGCTCGCGGCTAGCGGGGCTCTCACCTGCGATTGATAATGCGGCAGTGTACAGAGTGACAAGCTGGTCTTACCTGTGTCGTGGCATATGTGGCGGGGGCGGGCGCGAGCTCGCGGCTGGCGGGGCTCTCGTATGCGACTGATGATGCGGGAGTGTACAGAGTGACAAGCTGGTCTTAGCTGTGTCGTGGCATGTGTGGCGCGGGCGGGCGCGAGCTCGCGGCTAGCGGGGCTCTCACCTGCGATTGATAATGCGGCAGTGTACAGAGTGACAAGCTGGTCTTACCTGTGTCGTGGCATATGTGGCGGGGGCGGGCGCGAGCTCGCGGCTGGCGGGGCTCTCGTATGCGACTGATGATGCGGGAGTGTACAGAGTGACAAGCTGGTCTTAGCTGTGTCGTGGCATGTGTGGCGCGGGCGGGCGCGAGCTCGCGGCTGGCGGGGCTCTTGTATGCGACTGATGATGCGGGAGTGTACAGAGTGACAAGCTGGTCTTAGCTGTGTCGTGGCATGTGTGGCGCGGGCGGGCGCGAGCTCGCGGCTAGCGGGGCTCTCGTATGCGATTGATAATGCGGCAGTGTACAGAGTGACAAGCTGGTCTTAGCTGTGTCGTGGCATGTGTGGCGCGGGCGGGCGCGAGCTCGCGGCTGGCGGGGCTCTCGTATGCGACTGATGATGCGGGAGTGTACAGAGTGACAAGCTGGTCTTAGCTGTGTCGTGGCATGTGTGGCGCGGGCGGGCGCGAGCTCGCGGCTGGCGGGGCTCTCGTATGCGACTGATGATGCGGGAGTGTACAGAGTGACAAGCTGGTCTTAGCTGTGTCGTGGCATGTGTGGCGCGGGCGGGCGCGAGCTCGCGGCTGGCGGGGCTCTTGTATGCGACTGATGATGCGGGAGTGTACAGAGTGACAAGCTGGTCTTACCTGTGTCGTGGCATGTGTGGCGCGGGCGGGCGCGAGCTCGCGGCTGGCGGGGCTCTCACCTGCGATTGATAATGCGGCAGTGTACAGAGTGACAAGCTGGTCTTACCTGTGTCGTGGCATATGTGGCGGGGGCGGGCGCGAGCTCGCGGCTGGCGGGGCTCTCGTATGCGACTGATGATGCGGGAGTGTACAGAGTGACAAGCTGGTCTTACTTATGTCGTGGCATGTGTGGCGCGGGTAGGCGCGAGCTCGCGGCTGGCGGGGCTCTCACCTGCGATTGATAATGCGGCAGTGTACAGAGTGACAAGCTGGTCTTACCTGTGTCGTGGCATATGTGGCGGGGGCGGGCGCGAGCTCGCGGCTGGCGGGGCTCTCGTATGCGACTGATGATGCGGGAGTGTACAGAGTGACAAGCTGGTCTTACTTATGTCGTGGCATGTGTGGCGCGGGTAGGCGCGAGCTCGCGGCTAGCGGGGCTCTCGTATGCGACTGATGATGCGGCAGTGTACAGAGTGACAAGCTGGTCTTACCTGTGTCGTGGCATGTGTGGCGCGGGCGGGCGCGAGCTCGCGGCTGGCGGGGCTCTCGTATGCGACTGATGATGCGGCAGTGTACAGAGTGACAAGCTGGTCTTACCTGTGTCGTGGCATGTGTGGCGCGGGCGGGCGCGAGCTCGCGGCTAGCGGGGCTCTCGTATGCGACTGATGATGCGGCAGAGTACAGAGTGACAAGCTGGTCTTACCTGTGTCGTGGCATGTGTGGCGCGGGCGGGCGCGAGCTCGCGGCTAGCGGGGCTCTCGCCTGCGACTGATGATGCGGGAGTGTACAGAGTGACAAGCTGGTCTTACCTGTGTCGTGGCATGTGTGGCGCGGGCGGGCGCGAGCTCGCGGCTGGCGGGGCTCTCGCCTGCGACTGATGATGCGGGAGTGTACAGAGTGACAAGCTGGTCTTAGCTGTGTCGTGGCATGTGTGGCGCGGGCGGGCGCGAGCTCGCGGCTGGCGGGGCTCTCGTATGCGACTGATGATGCGGGAGTGTACAGAGTGACAAGCTGGTCTTAGCTGTGTCGTGGCATGTGTGGCGCGGGCGGGCGCGAGCTCGCGGCTGGCGGGGCTCTCGTATGCGACTGATGATGCGGGAGTGTACAGAGTGACAAGCTGGTCTTACTTATGTCGTGGCATGTGTGGCGCGGGCGGGCGCGAGCTCGCGGCTGGCGGGGCTCTCGTATGCGACTGATGATGCGGGAGTGTACAGAGTGACAAGCTGGTCTTAGCTGTGTCGTGGCATGTGTGGCGCGGGCGGGCGCGAGCTCGCGGCTGGCGGGGCTCTCGTATGCGACTGATGATGCGGGAGTGTACAGAGTGACAAGCTGGTCTTAGCTGTGTCGTGGCATGTGTGGCGCGGGCGGGCGCGAGCTCGCGGCTGGCGGGGCTCTCGTATGCGACTGATGATGCGGGAGTGTACAGAGTGACAAGGTGGTCTTACTTATGTCGTGGCATGTGTGGCGCGGGTAGGCGCGAGCTCGCGGCTAGCGGGGCTCTCGTATGCGACTGATGATGCGGCAGTGTACAGAGTGACAAGCTGGTCTTACCTGTGTCGTGGCATGTGTGGCGCGGGCGGGCGCGAGCTCGCGGCTGGCGGGGCTCTCGTATGCGACTGATGATGCGGCAGTGTACAGAGTGACAAGCTGGTCTTACCTGTGTCGTGGCATGTGTGGCGCGGGCGGGCGCGAGCTCGCGGCTAGCGGGGCTCTCGTATGCGACTGATGATGCGGCAGAGTACAGAGTGACAAGCTGGTCTTACCTGTGTCGTGGCATGTGTGGCGCGGGCGGGCGCGAGCTCGCGGCTAGCGGGGCTCTCGCCTGCGACTGATGATGCGGGAGTGTACAGAGTGACAAGCTGGTCTTACCTGTGTCGTGGCATGTGTGGCGCGGGCGGGCGCGAGCTCGCGGCTGGCGGGGCTCTCGCCTGCGACTGATGATGCGGGAGTGTACAGAGTGACAAGCTGGTCTTAGCTGTGTCGTGGCATGTGTGGCGCGGGCGGGCGCGAGCTCGCGGCTGGCGGGGCTCTCGTATGCGACTGATGATGCGGGAGTGTACAGAGTGACAAGCTGGTCTTAGCTGTGTCGTGGCATGTGTGGCGCGGGCGGGCGCGAGCTCGCGGCTGGCGGGGCTCTCGTATGCGACTGATGATGCGGGAGTGTACAGAGTGACAAGCTGGTCTTACTTATGTCGTGGCATGTGTGGCGCGGGTAGGCGCGAGCTCGCGGCTAGCAGGGCTCTCGCCTGCGACTGATAATGCGCGAGTGTACAGAGTGACAAGCTGGTCTTACTTATGTCGTGGCATGTGTGGCGCGGGTAGGCGCGAGCTCGCGGCTAGCAGGGCTCTCGCCTGCGACTGATAATGCGCGAGTGTACAGAGTGACAAGCTGGTCTTACTTATGTCGTGGCATGTGTGGCGCGGGTAGGCGCGAGCTCGCGGCTAGCAGGGCTCTCGCCTGCGACTGATAATGCGCGAGTGTACAGAGTGACAAGCTGGTCTTACTTATGTCGTGGCATGTGTGGCGCGGGCGGGCGCGAGCTCGCGGCTAGCAGAGCTCTCGCCTGCGACTGATGATGCGGGAGTGTACAGAGTGACAAGCTGGTCTTACCTGTGTCGTGGCATGTGTGGCGCGGGCGGGCGCGAGCTCGCGGCTGGCGGGGCTCTCGTATGCGACTGATGATGCGGGAGTGTACAGAGTGACAAGCTGGTCTTAGCTGTGTCGTGGCATGTGTGGCGCGCACGGGCACGAGCTGGCGGCTGGCGGGGTTCTCGCCTGCGACTGCAACCATCAACACAGAACTTGTACTTATTATGTTATTGAGTGCTACAATGAGTAACACCACTACATGGGGGTATACCTACTGGGTTTTGTAACTTCAGTACAACGTGTAGGCTCTGCGACGTGCGTGTCGGACCACGCACAATGAAGGGTTCCGTAGTTGGGATGAATTTATACCAAAAACAAACACATTGTAGTTGAAACATATATCGATATACGTCACAGCCAATAATCCAGTTTGTGATCGAAAAAAAAAATTGTATAGGATAAACTACAAATTAACGATTTTCGGACTTTTTCCTTTACTTGTGCGTGAGGCCTTGCTTCTTGCCAAACATGAGTGACCTAGGTCAACGGGGTAAGTTTTGATTTATTTGCGAGTAAGTATCAAAATAATTGTCGCAAAAAAATGGCCATATTTTTTTACCTGACTACGGCAAAGCCAAACAAAATATTTTTTAGATTTTAACAGGCTATACAGAGTGGTCCAAATAATGCCGTCAAAAGAAAAATCAGGGCGATGCTGTAGTGTATGTAAGTTAAGTATCATTAGTATTAGTATGTATGTGTGTGTAACCACTCCATAGTTAGGATTAGTCAAGTAAGCAATATATTAAGATCATGTACGCTCAATCTATGTGAAGACACAATAAATCGAGGCGTTATCCAGAGCAGATGCCTTTCATTTACCACGACACTTCAATGCGGAAATACCCCATGTTCTGCGATTGTTTCTAGTTTTCGAGTTATTTTTGTAATTAAGTATTTACTTTTCTGCCCGTGGATCTTCAAAAAAAATTCATATCTTTTTTTAACCGACTTCAAAAAAGGAGTTTCTCAATTCGACCGTATAATATTTTTTTTTGTGTGTTCGCAAATAACTTCGTCGTTTATGAACCGATTTTGATGATTCTTTTTTTGTTGGAAAGGAGATATCCCAAGGGTGGTACTGTAAAGGATTGATGCTTTGGTCAAGCCTCGTTAATATGATACTGGCTGACATTCAATCATTCAAATATGGAATAATATATCTTCTGTCAAAAAAACTATCCTCGTTTTCTTGATAGGATGACATATAGAATCTGGGGAGGGCTCGGCGTAGAACTAATTTAGTAGGAGAGTGTTTTATATTTGATCTGAAGCTTAAAATACAGAGGGCATTAGCCCCATAATAACTAGAGCCCCTCTCGTATTATTTAGTATTTCAGTAAATCTCCTACTGTGAGGTTCGAGCCCTCACATAGTGGTGGAGTCTGCGTGCGTACGTTCAACGTACCTCTCGAAGTGATTTGAGTGCGCTGATACGGCCTACGAGAGTTTGTTTCAGAGATATATAGTGCTTGGCGAAGAAAATATTCAGTCGGACGCAGAGCTATCGCATGTCTAGCGAGTTCAGGAGGAGTGGAACATCTCTTAAACAGTCTTAAGTGGTTTTATTTATTTTAGCAATGTGATTGTCACGATGCTCATGTTAGATTATCATTTCACGGGCGTTGACGCTCGATGTCAGGAAAAGTTCATTGAAGATTTCAGACGTATCGCCAACACCAATGGATGGCGAGAAAGCGATTGGTCGCTGATAATGGGTTATTTTGTCAAAAGTGCTGCGAAGGTATTTTATAAGTATACATATTTTGCTGGTATGACCTTTGAGGCATTGTGTGCCGCATTATGGGCAGATTTCCCGTGTAGGTTCCGTAAAGTAAAGAGTTCTAGTTACGCGCGACAAGAGCCGAGTGCACAGGATCTGTCTACAGAAGGCGGACAGGAAATTGTGTTCTCTGTAGAGGATAATATTAAATTAATTTCTAGCAAGAGTGAGGAAGTAGATGTTTTGGAAAATGCCATGCGGGCGGTGATGAAGTTGAAGTTGAGGTCATTGCTGAGCTCAGCTGCGCAGACAGCAGCCCTATGATGACTAAGGATGAGGAGCAGACAGACGAGGTGCTTCAGACAGAAGACCAGGAGGCATTGGAAAATTCGGGTCGGTCCAGTCCTTTTCACGATATAAAACTTAATGATAATAACCTAATATGGACCTAGTCTGAAATAAAGTTTTATTTAATTTAATTTAATAACATCGCTTGTGAACAATTTGAGAAAAATGATTTTGATTTAAAATTTTCCGAATCAAAGGCGAATTGGTGTCTTCGTCCGTCATCGGAAATAAAGGACATTGGCCATCTTTGTCATTTGGAGGTCGATTTAAAATTAGGTGAACAGAACGTGGAGTCATGCGCAGTCGAAACAATGGCTGATAGCGCGCAAGTAGAAATTAATTATAAGCAAAAAAGTTATGACAGGTTTCCTTATACCCCATAACGATACCAAAGAGCTATAAAAATACCAATATGTGTATATAAAAAGAAAAAGAATTTATCTATAAAGAAAATTAAATTTAAAAGATTTGTTCCGAAATTAATTAATTTAAAAATGGATAAGAACATCAATGATCATTTTATAGAGAAGTTTTCCATTTCAAAATATAAGTTTTTTAAATTTAGTAAAAGAAGGTTTAGAGACATTTGTATAAATAACTTTATTAGATGTAAACTTTTTAAACCTTTTAGTATTAATGGATGGAAACTTTTTCTTCTTAACATTATACAGGGTGTCCCGTAAATAATGGATCAAACGTAACGGGTAGGTAGCTTACCTAATTTCCAACAACTAATTTGAATATTAAAAAAAAAACCGTTACAGTAACCAGGATATTAATTTTTTTTCGAATTTTACGATTTTGTCTTCCAGAATTAAGCTTTTTTAATGCTGTCGCTGCAAATGATGACATTTTTAGGTATGATTTTTATTTAACATTTCTGAATAGCTTACTAATGTTATAAGATACCATTTTTTTGAATACCGTTTTATTTGCCTTAGAAAAAAAATCTTGAGTTGAAAAGTTTTTTCTTTACGATGTTAGGACCAAAATTGAAAAAATTCTCCTGTAAAAAAAATGTATGACACCGAAGACCACCATTATTTTAAAAACTTGTACATTTAATAAGGTTTGCAAATTGGTATAAAACTTACGTCTAGTCCTTATCGTTACAAAGATATTGCTATGAATGTGATGAAGAAGACAGAAAATAAATTAAATTGGTACTATTCCATTTTTTCCTTTTCGTAATGGCTTATGCTTGAATGCTTGTAATCGAAGCAGGTAGTTAAGCGGATAGCATAATTCCGACCCGATGACGTCATCTGTCCGGAATTTGGGACCGCTACCTGTGGCGGAGTTGCACCTCAGTCAGTGTGAAAGGGATAGATAGCGCCGCTTTTTGGTAAATCGGTTAAATCGGTATGAAGTTGCGCAGGTTCTTTTGTTCTTTCCTGCGCCCTTCACTCGTACAGGCTTCATTGTTGCTTGATTTTATTAGTTTAGTTGTAACTAGTCTCTCTTCGAGTTGCTACGTCAGACAACTTTCGCTCCCGGTCAGTGGCTCGGTGTTTTCTTCTGTAAAATTTGACTTGTGCTGTGTTTTTGGACTTTGCTTTGCCTATCGATTTGGAACTCTTTGCGTATTGGACAAACGACTTGGCGATCCTACGGACTCCGAAAACATTCGTTTGTGTGTGCTTGTACGTGTGTGCAGTAGCGCTGAAACCTTATTCAGCCCAATGCCTCGTTATGAGTACACGCCACGGCAGTACGCCGAAATGCATTTTATCTACGGAGAAGCAAGAGGTAATGCCAGGGCGGCTGCAAGATTGTACCGTGAAAGATACCCGAACCTGGTTCGTTATCCCGATTATCGCGTCTTTATTAGAGTGCATAACGCGCTTCTTGAGGGAAGAATTCTTGGCACCGGAGTTGGTGGTACCCGTGAAGGACGACCGCGACAAGTTAATGACGAAGTCATTCTTCGAGAAATCGAGGAAGATCCGTCAGTCTCCGTTCGCGTCATAGCGCGACGCGTAGGAATTTCTAGATCGACGGTGCATCGAGTGCTACAACGGTGCCGATTGCACCCATATCACGTGCAACGTGTTCAAACGCTGACGTCGCGTGATTACCAGCCAAGAATAGAATTTTGCCAAAGGATGCTTAGAATGATTCGGGCGGACCCGCAGTTTTTTAACAAGATTTTATGGAGTGACGAGTCTTCATGCCGCCGAGATGGATATTTAAATTTGCATAATTTGCACAGTTGGCAGCTGATAAACCCATATTTGATGCGAGAGGACAGGAGCCAACATCAATTTAAAATAAATTTATGGGCGGGAATAATCAATGGGCAAATAATAGGGCCCTTTGAACTACCAGCTACTCTAAACGCCGAATATTATCTCCATTTTTTAAGGAATGAGTTGCCAAGGTTATTAGAAAACGTTCCAGAAGACGTACGGCAAGCAATGTGGTTGCAAAATGATGGGTGCCCCGCTCACTATGCGACGGCAGTAAGGGCGCACCTTGATGAAAGTTATCCGGACAGATGGATCGGCCGATTAGGACCAATTTTGTGGCCTCCGCGATCTCCGGATTTAAATCCCCTAGATTTTTTTTACTGGGGATGTTTAAAAGACAGGGTCTACAAGAATCCAATAACGTCGGAAGAAGAATTACGACAGCGCATCCAATCTGCTGTATCAGAAATAAACCAAAGCCGTTTTGTCCGTCGGATAAGAGCTTCCTTTATTAGGAGATGCAGACTTTGCATTCTTGTAGAGGGAAGGCAATTCGAACATTTATTGTAAAAACCAAATAAAACGATTTATTTGAACTAACTGTTTTTTTTTAGTACGGCCTCCTAATTCTTTTCATACGCCTCAATAATTCAATGAACATTGCCTCTGAAATACTACAGTTACACATTTTAAAGAAAAAGTTTAAATGTACACACTTTTTTATTTTTTTTATTAACGTTGATTTGGAGCACCTCTCAGATTCATAGCAATTATCTTTGTAACGACAAGGACTAGAATGTACAACTTCATACCAATTTACCAAAAATACAAAAGCGGCGCTATCTATCCCCTTCACGCTGACTGAGGTGCAACTCCGCCACAGGTAGCGGTCCCAAATTCCGGACAGATGACGTCATCGGGTCGGAATATGCTAGCCGCTTAACTACCTGCTTCGATTACAAGCATTCAAGCATAAGCCATTACGAAAATGAAAAAATGGAATAGTACCAATTTAATTTATTTTCTGTCTTCATCACATTCATAGCAATATCTTTGTAACGATAAAGACTAGACGTAAGTTTTACACCAATTTGCAAACCTTATTAAATGTACAAGTTTTTAAAATAATGGTGGTTTTCGGTGTCATACATTTTTTTTACAGGAGAATTTTTTCAATTTTGGTCCTAACATCGTAAAGAAAAAACTTTTCAACTCAAGATTTTTTTTCTAAGGCAAATAAAACGGTATTCAAAAAAATGGTATCTTATAACATTAGTAAGCTATTCAGAAATGTTAAATAAAAATCATACCTAAAAATGTCATCATTTGCAGCGACAGCATTAAAAAAGCTTAATTCTGGAAGACAAAATCGTAAAATTCGAAAAAAAATTAATATCCTGGTTACTGTAACGGTTTTTTTTTTAATATTCAAATTAGTTGTTGGAAATTAGGTAAGCTACCTACCCGTTACGTTTGATCCATTATTTACGGGACACCCGTATAATTGTCATTGTTTTTATTTTCAGTTTTTTTATGTCACTGAATTGTTTTGTGACATTAACATAGAATGTAATATTACCTTTTTGTGTAATATATGTTTCATAATCGTGCGCTACATCGGACGCAGCCAACTGCGTGTGAGGCATACTACACACACCACAACGCTGCCCACTTCATTGAAGAGCAAGAGGGAGTGAACCAACAATGTCGTCGCTTTATTACGGGTCGATAGAGCAGATTAGCATGAACAACCTCCAGCATTAAGTATGACGGATTAAGAGTAGTAAATGGTTTTGAAAAACTGTGAATCTCCTAGAGAGGGGGGAAACTTTGGTATAAGTTGTAACCAGCTTTGCTGACGGGACATTTGACACATTGATCAGCCCGTGGCCGAACCAAACTGGTCTACCTGTAGTGCGAGTGTTTTTATCCGTGCGTACCGCCCCCGTTTTACCGTTTCTCTCTGTGTTGGCACAAGTAACCTAGCCGGCACTTGTGCAAACACAGGGGGAAGCCACCGTGCTGCCCGGTGAGCTTGCTCAAATTATCATGCCGAAACCCGGCAAGCGCGGCTCGTTGGGCCGCGATGCCGGGAACCAAGACGACCCTCCGGCGCTGGACCGGGCGACGTCGCTGCCGAATATCGGCGATGCGTCGTCCGGTCCGCTGCCGGCTGGGCCAACCCAGCAGAAGAGGAAGGAAGAGGGAAGAAGAGGGGGGAGATCGAGCGCCGCTGTAGCTGCCGGCCCATCGACTACACCAGCGCCAGCGCGCGGTGCGCCCCTACCGTCGTCGAGCCGACACCAACAGGGGGTACCCATCCGCCCCGTCGCGTTCCGCCCGGTGCCTACCCAGACCCCGGGGCCGGCCGCGAACCCCGGTCGTGCGCCGCATACGCGCGCTGCGGCACCACCCGCGCGTGATACCGCCGCGATGCGCGCCACAGCGCCCGCCGCGCGCGCCGCCGGCGGCGGCGCGTCTCGCATTGTCCCGCCCCGCTACCGCGCCGCTGTTTGAGGTCCGGTCCATTTGTTTTTACGCATAAAATCCTGCCGCTCCCGCTCCGCCGCCGCCCGCCCCGCTGCCCGCGAAATTCGAGGCAGAGGCCTTAAACTTTAAATAGTTTTATATCGAAAGTTGAAGTTTGGCACTTTCGGTAGTGTTTGTAGCGGTAGCCAATTTTATCTTTTCATTTAGGTATAGGTCTGTGGTACTAGGTACCTACTTATAAATAAAGGGAAAAAACATGTCACACTTATAAGCACTAGCACCTACCAGTATGCCTTCGGCGTGATAGTACCTCGTTAGTTTGCAATTTGCGATATTTACCTACTAACAGTGAAGTTTAGTGTTATCAGTAATAAACTGAATGTTATCTATCGTATACTCTAGATAGGTATAATCTGTAACAGGAATCATTTCCTACAATAACAAAGAGCTTCTGATCAAGAGTCCTGTTCACTACCCATTCAGACTGCTACGGTCAGTCGTTCACTTGGGGGGCACGCCATTGCTCATACCCGGGCTACATTGACGTCCACGTCAATGCCCATAAACGCGATAAACATCGCGGTAGTTAAGTTCGGTCAAGATTCGGTCAAATTATAGCGGTAACTGGTGGCTACACCTACGGCTAATGCCCTTCAACGCGATAATCAACGGCATATCCCGTTAATGTGACCGCGCCATCAAGGCGAAACAAAAAGATGACAGTTAATTTGCCGTAAACATTTCGGGGAATCCCATCCCTTCCCTACGACGATATCACGTGAGAAGAAACAACGGCGCGAGCGTATCACGGCACGCGGACGCGGGGCGCCGACACGACGCAGTTCGCTACATCCGACGTCCAATGACAAAGCAATGACCGTACAGTGTACTGGCAATTTACGTATGGTTTTTAAACACACTGCGCCACGAATATTTGGAAAGATTTAATTAATTGAAACAAAAAAATTCATACACTGTTCTGCTTCTGACAGGCTAATGGTTACCTGTAATAGAACCTAAATGTCAGGTAGTCTGTGTATAGCGGGAGGTAGTGAGCACAACACAAGCACTGCATCCACATCCACACTGAAGTTGCGCGGCGGGCACTAGACGCGGGACGCGCGTGTGCGCCGTGTGGCAGACGGACGGGCGGAGCTGCACGTGTGCGCGTGGCGGTGGCGCCGCGGGCTGACTGCCGCGAGTGCGCGCGCGCCGGCCCGCCCGCCGCGCCAGCGAGCGTGCGCGCGCGCCCCGCTCCGCGCTCGGCTCGTAAACAAACTCATTAGGAGTGATGACCCTCAAATCTTGATCAGCTGTATTTTAATTACATTAACGAAACCAGTCATAATACCTACTTATATTTTTATCACTTCTGGGTACCTACTACCAATACCTACTCATATTTTAGTAAGGTACCTAACCTCAAGTTTCACTTTTCCTTTCATTTGAAAAAAACGACATCATTATGGAAAAAGATCAGATCCTTCGAAATCTAAATTGACTAACTTTATCATAACAAGCGGGGAATTCTATCATTATCTTCTTTCTTCGACCTCTCCTTTGTGTGCGAATTCCATCGTATCGCAGAAGCGTGGATGAGCTCACGCTGATAAACGACGCGTGATATCTCATCCAGTGCTCTGCGTCAGTCCACGTTCCTTAGTACTTCAGGTGGAACATTGTGTGTGGGCATGGCGGCCGTCGGGGCTTATTCCAACCGGACCACCTCCCTCCAGATTTGTCTCCTGGTCTGTTTAGAATATCTATAAAAGATCTGGGTGACCCGAGGGTTTCTGTTCTGATACGGGTGACGCCTGTGCATTCAAATAGCACATGCACAACGGTTTCCTCAGCCTCCATGCAAGCCCTGCACAGAGGACTCTCCGTTATTTCTATTGTGTGGAAGTGTTTGTTTAGCGAGCAGTGTCCCGTGATGGTCCCCGTCACCAGGCGCAGGACGTTCCTGTGCAGGCGTAATAATCACCTGGTCAGCTTGCCATCTCAGGATGGCATAGCTTCCGATTGGCTTCGAGCTCCACCAATTCTCCGCATGGGTGTGGGTGAACGTATGTAGCTACCTGCGTAGCTGGTTGAAGGTGATGGGTACGATAGGCTTGGGTCCACAGATTGACGTGCTGGTTGATCTCCTAGCTATTTCGACAGCTGCGTCGTTACCCAGTAATCCGCTGTGTCCTTTTGTACATTGCAGTGTCATTGTCACTGTGTTGCGGTTAGATACCGTTGCTGATTCTAGTGCATTGTGACATTCTAGTGTTAATCTCGAGGTAATATATTTTTTCCCTAAGGATTGGAGCACTGAGGCGCTGTCGCAGAGTATACGAATATGGGTGTCCGTTCCTTAGCTCTTCTGGCTTCTATGGCGTAAACCATGGAAATATAAAAAACAGGAGAAGTGGCATGGGGGCGTGTCTGTGTCCACGCGTTATGCGCACGCTGCGCCTTTACTCGCCAAATGGCCGTCTCCGCGAACTAGTACGCTTTCGACCGTGGTCACGATAAATTATAAAAATGCCGTGTTGTTCAGTGGTTTCCTGCAAAAACCGAAGTGATATTAAAAACTTCGTATCTCACGGAATCACTTACCATATGTAAGTAAAAGTATTTTACTGTATTTATCTTTAAAATCATAAAAAACAACAAATCGTAAAATATTTCTTGCTTTTACTACGTTAATTTTGTTTTCAAATATCGCAGCGGCTGTACTATTTTTGCAGCAAATACATTGCTCCTTAACCACTGCCTTAAGTATGTCGCGAAGCGACTGGACAAGCAATGTAAAAATAACAAAACGATACTTTATTTACGCGGAGCGTCGCATAGTACAGCCGCTGTGTCTTGCGGCGAGATAGTGATGAGGTTAAGATCCACTAAAGTAGGCTATCGATAATAATGTCGATTGCTCAACGAATATTATATTGCTATTATAGTTTATTTTTCAATTTGTCAACCGTTTTAGCCCGGTTGGAACACTTGAAAAGATGACGTTTAAGTACGGTTGGAAAACCTTTGAGAATGTAAAATAATCTTTTTTACTGTTTTTGATTATTTTACAGCGTACCTAGTAGAGAAATCCATAACCAACGGTCGTAAATTAAGTTTATTAATGTTTAGGTGGAGTGTTTTTGGGTTTAAATTATCGCATCTTCGTGCTATTTCCTTACTTTTTTTGGTTTTGGTATTTTACTTCCGCTAAAGTCTTTAACAATGCACCACAAGATTCGAATGCGTTGTAGTAATCGGTATGGTTCAGATAAAATATTAGTGATTTTTGCTTAAAATAAGTCAACATATTCATGCTATTTATTTGTTATGCATGAGTATGGTATGTGTTTGTTTTCATATATTTAACTATTTCTTAACTAAGGGTTTTTTTTTAATAACAAAAGCCTATACGCCTGTTGCCTGCTACCTGCTTACTTATCGTGAGGTTAAGAAGTATAGACCGCGCGGAACTAGTTGACCGCGCCTTAGGTATGTGAGCGGTGGGATGGAGGAGCGGGGGCGCATTACTCAGTACGTGCGTTGCGAACCGCCGCCTCACCCCTGTCTCAGCGGCCAACTAGTTCCTAGACTATAGACTATAGCTTAAGATACTTATTATGTAAATGATAAATAAGTTCTTATAGTACCTTTTTAGCTTCCCAAAAGATACAAATACAAAAAAAGAATGGATTGATGCCACAGGAAGGCCACCTAACTGGTTCCCAACAAAATATAGCACCATATGCTCAATTCACTTTAAGGCAGAAATGTTCCAGCGTCTAAAGAAAACTCGCAGGCTTTTTGAATGGGCAATCCCAAAATTAAGAGTACGTCAAGTACTGAACAAATACCTCCACTTTACAGGTCAGTGAGTAAACACATCATAACAGGGTTCAACAATTCCTATGGTTTCACAGCCTTTTTTTTTTTTTTTTTTTTTTTTGTTGCCGGGGTGGAAAATCCTCATGGATGTCCCCCGCCCTGGGGTGAGCGGAGGGGTCTGTCAGACTCTTACTGACTAAAAACCACCCCGGTGTTCCCTTCCCACACCTGGACCGGGGATCATGGGAACTTGGGCGCCTTCCACGATCCCCGGCTAGTGCCGGCCCGCGTTTGCGGGCCTCCTCAGGCCTGCGAGGGGAGTGAGGTGCAGGACTCCCCCCGCAACGTCCAATAGGGGCGCGCGCGGAACACTACGCGCCGCCGCCTCGGGTCCAGCTGGATGGGGGCCGGCGGACGTCCCCGAGTCCACCGTCCCTCCGGACCTTTTTACGGGGGCTGGAAGAGGGCGTTGTCCGCCCTCCGCCGACGCCCGGGCCGCCTTCTGCGGGTCGGGAGAGTCGTCTCGATCTCCCTCTCCCTTTCCGCAGCCTCCTTCCGCGAAATGACGGTTTCACAGAAGGAGATCACCGCATCCCACGACTCGGCGCTCCCGACCATCGAACGAGCGACGGCCGGCAGCGACAGGTCGGCTCCGACCTCTGCCACGAGGGCACGGCGCGGCCCCTCCCATGCGGCACACTCTGCCACACACACACAGCCTAAAACAACTTAACCGGATTGTTTTAATTTATTGTTTCGTGTTTTTTTTTAATATACATTTTTTTTTAATTTAAAATATATAATACTTTCTGGACATATCATTTTTTATTTTATTTTCAGGACCCCAAATTTTTCTTGTACAGTAATAAATGGAAGTATCGATAACTTTCCGATTTAGTCAATCACTAGCGTATATGTAAAATAAATTGCTTTTTGCACAACACAATAATAGCGCCAGATGTTTTTGTGTGAGTAAGTTGTACGGTGCATGGTAAATGCACGCTGTGTGTGACGAGTTAAGGTTTATAATTGATTGTGTAGTATGTTCTGATTTATGAATTGCAAGTGTGTGCGCGACTTTGTATCTATTGCTTTTATTGAACTACATGTGTAGTAGTGGCGCGGTGGTGGGGCCAACCTAGCGACATCGGGTTCTGATACATTTTCAACTACCGGGCATATCTCCTTCTTTCATATACAGTATGGGGACCGCTTATATGCAATAATTTCTAGGACACGCTTGGTATCGCCTTTTCTGACGATATACAAAAAATGAACGAAATCGGTCCAGTAATTACGTCAAAAAGTAGAGTTTTCATTTTGAACAAATTTAAACACTCTGTAGAATTGGATCACTAGGTCAATGATTCAATGAACCCTTTAAAATGTGACGTTGCCACTCAGTGCAAACTATCACGACGCTGTTACGTACCTATTCTACTTATTTGCCGAAATGTAAAATCTGTACACCTGTACGACAGGCTGGAATTTAATGTAAAAAAAAAATAATTCAACGTTTGAGTGCGTGCGCAAAACTAAGCGTGTACGGGAGATGCAGCCGCGAACCGCGCCGCCCGACGACACCCACATTCGATTAATACTGTGACGGTACGGCCCACTACCTTACCTACAAGACCAGTACAGACTGACTATGAAATTTAATGTTAATGTGGTTTTTTTTCGGTATACTAGTACTTGGAATTTCCTATTGAACAACTTCCTTGGCCTGCCATGGTCGAAACTTTGTTTTGTTTACACAAACATAATCCATCACTGGGACGCGCCAACATTTCCTGCGGGTGTACATCGGCAGCGGTGTCTTTTGGCGGCTTAGCGGTGTCTTTTGGCGGCTTCTTTACACAGAGCGGCACGAGCCACGCGGCTTTCTTCAAAGGCGATTCAGCGAAATAATATTGCGGGGGGCGCGCGGGTGCGGGGTGCGCTCGCGCCACGTAGGGAAGCACACCTGTTATCGACTATTAGCTTCTGTTAAAAGGAATAAAGATAGATAATCAAAAAAGCTGTTTAGCTTTAAATACTTAGGTGGTGCTATGGTGTTTTAAGAATTATTGTCATAATTCAAAAAACCACTAAGCCATAATTAAAGCTAAACAGCTTTTTGTTTATGTGTGTTCTTTTTAAATATTATTAAGTAGATTTAGTTTTAAAATGCATAAAGTAAACAACAACAATTTATGAATTGTTTTCGCATGATACATAGTTAGTTACCTACCGGCTCCTGGCCGATCGACAGACCCGATTGATACTCAGGAAGTCACTAACTTAACGGTAGTTTCGTAAACTGTTCAATCGTATTTTTAATGTCCAATTAATATTTTTAATTGTTAAAAATAAATATTCAAATTACACAAAGATACTTGTATTCTAATGCCTTGTTTCGGTAGAAAGTAATTAAGTGTAAAAAGTTATCGATAAGCGTTAATTACGATAATTGCACCATGTGCCCTACATTATAATATTTTTTCGCCATTTTGGAAGTTGCGTTCCGCTTTGTCAGTTCACCGCTAGAATTCCGGGATAGTGTGTGTGCCTTTCGCAGAGATTTCGTCTACTTGCGCGCATTACTTCAAAACGTGATTAGCAAATACCAGTAAATTTAGTGCTTAGTTGGTTTAATTTTTTATCAGTGGAATGGACACTTATTAGTTTATTAGTTATTTGATATTGTGTGTGTGTAAATTGTGTTTTTAAGTTTTTTGTATACATTTTTTAAGGTGAAATTGACACTTGACTTTTGTGTTCGCGTGTGTCTTTTTAACAAAATGCCAAGACAACAGCATTTTTACAGTGCTGCAGAGTGACATGGTGACACATGGTGGAGACATGGTGTTATTGTATGGCGAATGCGGCCAAAATTCAGCCTTAACTCTACGTACTTATCGTGAAAGATTCGGCGCAACTCGCGTCTGCCCTACTAGTGTCCGGACAATCCTGGGAGCTGTCCAAAGGATCAGAGAAAATCAGCACATAGTGCCCAACACTCATGAAGGAGTTGCTCCGCGTCACGTTCCCTCCTCTTTTGAACACCGAGTCTTAGAACATTTCGAGCAGAACCCAACCTGCAGCCTTAGACAAGCTGGGCGTGCGTTTAGAGTGACCCATAAAACAATACATCGAGTGCTGAAAAGGAATAAACTACGACCTTACAAATTTGCAAAGGTGCAGGCGCTGCTGCCCCGTGATAAGCCGATTAGAGAGTTTTACTGCCACTGGGTACTGGAAAAAAACATTCAAGACCAACGTTTTTTATCTGATGTGTTTTGGACAGATGAAAGCACGTTTACTCGAAACGGTATGTGGAACCGACAAACCATGCGTCACTGGAGCCGTACCAATCCCCATTTATTTAGAGAATCAGCTCATCAATACCGCTTTTCCATTAATGTGTGGGCAGGTATTCACGGAGACCAAATAATCGGCCCCGTTTTTATCAACGGAAACCTCAATGCACAGAAGTTTCTGGATCTTCTTAACGGCCCAATAACCGATTATCTAGAGGAATTGTCTGTGGTAGCTTACAAGCGGGTTTGGTTCCAGTTAGACGGAGCTCCTCCACATTCCGTACTCCTCGCGAGAGAGCGGCTTAACACCATGTTCGGCGAGCAATGGATTGGTCGCTATGCCCCCGCAGGTGGCCAGCTCGGTCACCCGACCTTACGCCTCTCGACTTCTTTTTATGGGGCTTTATTAAAAATGAAGTTTATTCGCGTGTCTCCGAAACCGAAGATGAACTGCGCAATCGTATTGTCGCCGCCTTTGACAAATTAAAAACCATGGCTCTGGATCCTGAACGAAATTTGCTGAGCAGGCTTCGGGATAACATTGTGCGGCGATGTAACTTGTGCATTCAAAAACGTGGTGGACACTTTGAAAATGAGAAAATTTAAGTTTATTCTTTTTGGAACTAATGTGTAATATTGAAGTATTTAGTTCAGTTCAGTTATCGCGAAATAAACACGGGGCGGTACAAATGAACTTAGTGGATTTTATTTTCGTCGCACATTGTCAAACGAATCAAAGTGCCGGCGCCGACAAAAAAGCCGCCATGCCGCCCGCGTGCACCGTTGCCACTCTTCGCTCCTGGGGTCAAGGTACGTTGTCTAAACAGAGTGTTTACTTTAAGTGAATTTATTTTGTTATTTATTTTGTTTGAAAATTTAACTTTTTTAATTTTCGGTTTTTTATTTATTATTTAATTTTTCTATACTTCTATGGAGTAATATTCCTTGAGCTTTCAATTATTGCCAAGATGACAATTCCATACTGTATCTATGGCGTAAACCATTCCGCGTTGATTAATAGCTTATGTACTAGGTGCATAGTTGCATCTTGCATAATTATGTATGTTCGTCGGTAGTTTTTAGCTCAAAATATGACAGAATGCTGTGTCCGTAAACAACTTGGTGACTCATGTACAACATGCCGAAAAACGGAATATTAATTTGACAGCACAGGCGCTTATAATTGACCGTTTAAAATTTTTGAATTTGAGCCATATCTGTGATGCCGGGGCCACATTAACGGGATATGCCGTTGATTATAGCGTTGTAGGCGTTAGCCGTAGGTGTAGCCACCACTTACCGCGATAATTTAACCATATCTCGACCGAATTTAATTACCGCGATGTTTATGGCGTTTATGGGCATTGACGTTGACGTCAATGTGGCCCGGGCATGAAGGAAGTAGGTGTATCGCTAGCAGAACATGATGAAGAACGCTCGTCGATGGCGCACGCCACTTGCGCACGCGCACATCATGTTATAACAAACAATCATACACGGCGCACGAAGTAAATCCCCGCGAATTACATAACACAACACGCACAGGAAATTCTTTTAGAATCAGATAGATTAATCTAACTAATATTATACATAAATGCGAAAGTGAGTTTGTTTGTAACGCTTTCACGTTAAAACGGTTGAACGGATTTGGATGTTTGGCACACGAATAGATCATGACCTAGAAAAGGACATAGGCTAAGATTCAAAGTCACCCAAAGGGAAGAAGGCGGAAGGTGGGGAGGGGGAGGGGGGAGGGGGGAGGGGGGGGGAGGAGAGAAGGGTATGTTCGGACTTTCACTGTGCGTTCGATCTGAAATGAGGAGATTCGAAGCAGAACCGTGCAATCCACATAGCCCGAAAGAAATATTGTCAACATGTCGGTTGTCGAGCCAAATGACTGATGATGTTATGGAGTGGTAACCCCGGAGCCACAAGGTACCGACGGCCTGGTGAAAGTTATGGAGTGGTAACCCCGGAGCCACAAGGTACCGACGGCCTGGTGAAAGTTATGGAGTGGTAACCCCGGAGCCACAAGGTACCGACGGCCTGGTGAAAGTTATGGAGTGGTAACCCCGGAGCCACAAGGTACCGACGGCCTGGTGAAAGTTATGGAGTGGTAACCCCGGAGCCACAAGGTACCGACGGCCTGGTAAAAGTTATGGAGTGGTAACCCCAGAGCCACAAGGTACTGACGGCCTGGTGAAAGTTATGGAGTGGTAACCCCGGAGCCACAAGGTACCGACGGCCTGGTAAAAGTTATGGAGTGGTAACCCCGGAGCCACAAGGTACCGACGGCCTGGTAAAAGTTATGGAGTGGTAACCCCGGAGCCACAAGGTACCGACGGCCTGGTAAAAGTTATGGAGTGGTAACCCCAGAGCCACAAGGTACTGACGGCCTGGTGAAAGTTATGGAGTGGTAACCCCGGAGCCACAAGGTACCGACGGCCTGGTATAAGTTATGGAGTGGTAACCCCGGAGCCACAAGGTACCGACGGCCTGGTAAAAGTTATGGAGTGGTAACCCCGGAGCCACAAGGTACCGACGGCCTGGTGAAAGTTATGGAGTGGTAACCCCGGAGCCACAAGGTACCGACGGCCTGGTAAAAGTTATGGAGTGGTAACCCCAGAGCCACAAGGTACTGACGGCCTGGTGAAAGTTATGGAGTGGTAACCCTGGAGCCATAAGGTACCGTCGGCCTGCTAAAAGTTATGGAGTGGTATTCCCGGAGCCACAAGGTACCGACGGCCTGGTAAAAGTTATGGAGTGGTAACCCCGGAGCCACAAGGTACCGACGGCCTGGTGAAAGTTATGGAGTGGTAACCCCGGAGCCACAAGGTACCGACGGCCTGGTAAAAGTTATGGAGTGGTAACCCCAGAGCCACAAGGTACTGACGGCCTGGTGAAAGTTATGGAGTGGTAACCCTGGAGCCATAAGGTACCGTCGGCCTGCTAAAAGTTATGGAGTGGTATTCCCGGAGCCACAAGGTACCGACGGCCTGGTAAAAGTTATGGAGTGGTAATCCCGGAGCCACAAGGTACCGACGGCCTGGTAAAAGTTATGGAGTGGTAATCCCGGAGCCACAAGGTACCGACGGCCTGGTAAAAGTTATGGAGTGGTAACCCCGGAGCTGGTACCGACGGCCTGGTAAAAGTTATGGAGTGGTAATCCCGGAGTCACAAGGTACCGACGGCCTGCTAAAAGTCATGGAGTGGTAACCCCGGAGCCACAAGGTACCGACGGCCTGGTAAAAGTTATGGAGTGGTAATCCCGGAGTCACAAGGTACCGACGGCCTGCTAAAAGTTATGGAGTGGTAACCCCGGAGTCACAAGGTACCGATGCGACGGCCTGGTATAAGTTATGGTGTGGTAATCCCGGAGTCACAAGGTACCGACGGCCTGCTAAAAGTTATGGTGTGGTAACCCCGGAGCCACAAGGTACCGACGGCCTGGTGAAAGTTATGGAGTGGTAACCCCGGAGCCACAAGGTACCGACGGCCTGGTATAAGTTATGGAGTGGTAACCCCGGAGCCACAAGGTACCGACGGCCTGGTATAAGTTATGGAGTGGTAACCCCGGAGCCACAAGGTACAGACGGCCTGGTGAAAGTTATGGAGTTGTAACCCCGGAGCCACAAGGTACCGATGCGACGGCCTGGTATAAGTTATGGTGTGGTAATCCCGGAGTCACAAGGTACCGACGGCCTGCTAAAAGTTATGGTGTGGTAACCCCGGAGCCACAAGGTACCGACGGCCTGGTGAAAGTTATGGAGTGGTAACCCCGGAGCCACAAGGTACCGACGGCCTGGTATAAGTTATGGAGTGGTAACCCCGGAGCCACAAGGTACCGACGGCCTGGTATAAGTTATGGAGTGGTAACCCCGGAGCCACAAGGTACCGACGGCCTGGTGAAAGTTATGGAGTTGTAACCCCGGAGCCACAAGGTACCGACGGCCTGGTATAAGTTATGGAGTGGTAACCCCGGAGTCACAAGGTACCGACGGCCTGGTATAAGTTATGGAGTGGTAACCCCGGAGCCACAAGGTACCGACGGCCTGGTGAAAGTTATGGAGTGGTAACCCCGGAGCCACAAGGTACCGACGGCCTGGTATAAGTTATGGAGTGGTAACCCCGGAGCCACAAGGTACCGACGGCCTGGTGAAAGTTATGGAGTTGTAACCCCGGAGCCACAAGGTACCGACGGCCTGGTATAAGTTATGGAGTGGTAACCCCGGAGTCACAAGGTACCGACGGCCTGGTATAAGTTATGGAGTGGTAACCCCGGAGCCACAAGGTACAGACGGCCTGGTGAAAGTTATGGAGTTGTAACCCCGGAGCCACAAGGTACCGATGCGACGGCCTGGTATAAGTTATGGTGTGGTAACCCCGGAGCCACAAGGTACCGACGGCCTGGTGAAAGTTATGGAGTGGTAACCCCGGAGCCACAAGGTACCGACGGCCTGGTAAAAGTCATAGACATCCGCCGGTGACGGCGGCGTCGCCCAGTGGCGCAGTACCGGTCATCTTGGCGGTGCTTGGGGCAGACGTATGACGCAGTGTTGCAGCGATGATAATGATGATTTATTAAAAGGGGACCATTTAATTTTTAACTTCATTTGGATTTTTTTTTTCATGGACAATCATTTTTACCCGACTGATCCAGAAGGAGGGTAACGTTTTTCGCACCTACGCCTGTTCTACATATTGTGACCTCCTGTAGCCGAAACGAGTGAATCGATTGTGATGAATGATATGTCATTAGACTTGTCTTTATTGTGCGAGTGACACTTTCAGATTATAAAAAATCCGCCATTTTTATTTCAAAAAAAATATTCCAAACCGTATCGAGTGGCATATCAAAATGAAGGGTTTGAAAAGGTGATTACAAAAATATGTAAGTACAAATTATATAATAATAATAATAATTTATCTTTATTTCAGACACAGGGTCCATAAAAAAAAACCAGCCAAGTGCGTGTCGGACCACGCACAATGAAGGGTTCCGTAGTTGGGATGAATTTATCATAAGAACAAACTTAACATGGCATGGGTACCATGTTTGTGCTGCTGGATTTTT
Organism: Cosmia pyralina; assembly: GCA_946251885.1. NCBI lineage: Eukaryota > Metazoa > Arthropoda > Insecta > Lepidoptera > Noctuidae > Cosmia > Cosmia pyralina. Next base: position 29,118,866 of record OX276347.1, read on the forward strand.
CGCGTGCCTTTGACTCAATTAATACCTCCCTTCTCCTCTCCAAGCTGTCCTTCTACGGATGTCAGCCTGAAACAGTCCTATGGTTTCAGAGTTACCTGAGTAACCGTTCTCAGTTTGTCCAGGTGACAGATGACAGTGATGGAGATGTTGTGTCCTCTAGTCAAAGGCGGGTGACCCGGGGCGTACCACAGGGTTCGATCCTTGGCCCTCTTCTTTTCATTCTGTACAGTGCGGACATCATTAATTGTCTGGTCAACACCAATTTCCACCTATATGCGGATGATCTTCAGATGTATATCTCATTCCGCCCTCAGGAGTCTGCTGAAGCTGTAAAAAGAATGAATGAGGATTTAGATAGGATTTCAGCATGGTCAAGAAGAAACTCTTTGGTTCTGAACCCAGTTAAGTCCAAGTACATTGTAATGGGATCAAGAGACTTCCTAAATAAAATGTTGGGATACAGTCTGGATTTGAAGATTGATGGGTGTTCTATTGATAGGATGCAAGAAGCCCGTAATCTTGGTGTGGTATTTGATGAGCACCTGCATTTTGAGACACATATCATGGAGGCTGTGCGCAACTGCTTTTACCGTCTTAAGCTTTTGTACCGTGTACGGCCGTACATAAGTGTGGATATGCGTGTCATGCTATGTGAGTCACTTGTTTTATCCAAGCTGAACTACGCTGACACTGTGTATGGTGCGTGCATTCTTGGTAGGACCGAAAAGTTGATCCAGCGAGTGCAGAATGCCTGTGCAAGATTTTGTTTCAATGTCCCTCCCCGATCTCATATAACACCATTTTTAAATAAGGGTAATTTGATGAGAATGTCAGATCGCAGAAAGCTTCATCTGGCTACCCTACTCTTTGGCACCATTCTCACAAAAAAACCAGAATATTTGTATCAAAAATTGACTTGGTCACGAGATATAAATAAAATTAAAACAAGAGCATCATCTTACCTTTTGTTGGCCTCAACGCACAGAACTGCTGCTTTCCGTGGAAGCTTTAAATTCGCTGCCTCTCGCTGCTGGAACGATTTGCCACCGCCGTTTCGTGCTATAAAAACAGTTGGTACTTTTAGTATTAAATATAAGCAACACTTGTTACGAATACAAAAGGAAACCAGTCTCTGATAGTCTAAACTCACCCTGGGTCTGCACGTAGTTGGTATTGGTGACCTTAGCGGAGTCTTGTGTTCCTAGCAGCATGTTTAACTTTGAACGCTTTGTTTTTTCACTCGGTGATTGATTATTTTTTTTCTTCCGACTTACACAACACAACACATTCAGTTATACACTCAACAATACTTTATATTATTTATTTGCACCATTTTCTTGTCGTATTTATTCACTCATTGTTTTATTTGTGTCAAGACTTTACTTCCTTTTTTACATTAATGCACATTGACAGCCAGTCGCCTGCGCCCGCGTCTCATGCATGGTCTCATCGCTCTATAGTCTATAGCATAGACAAGTGAGGTTGGACCGTCGGGCGTCAAGCGTGAGTCGATCTTTACACCTTATTGACGGTTTTTGTTTTTTTCTTTTCAAGTATTCTAGTAGGTATTTGTATTTTATTTTATTTGATTTTATTCCCCTTGCTATTTTTAATTGATATCCGTGGGTATGTCCGTGGCATCACACAGGCCCTATCAGAATACCAGCGTTGTGGTATTTATTTTTTAAATATCGCAGCTTTATGCTGAGATGGGAGCCTTTTTGGCCTCGCACAGGTCTCTTTTTTTTAGTCTGATTTCTTTTTTTTTTGTTTTTTTTTGTTTTTTAATGTTTATTTTGATACTTTTATATGCTCTTTTTTAACTGTATTTCCTGTGCGTGTCCCAAATAAAATATTTTTCTTTCTTTCTTTCTTTCTAACATTGTAGTTGAAAAACATGTTCTCCCATACATTCCAAGTGTAAATGTAAGTTTGTACTCACAAAATTGATAGATTTACCATGTTATTTTAAGACCACAGACTTCTTATAGGTTTTCCTGTAATCTACAGGTAAAGATCTATTTTCTGTATTTTTTTCAATATTTTAGGCTCTGTAGTTTCGGAGATAAGGAGGGGGGAATGGTCAATTTTCGTCTATTTTCTTAAATAACTTTAAAACAATTTATTTTAAAAGTATAAAAAAATATATATTTGAGACCCTCATAATAAATAGGTCCTTACCTATGAAATTGCCGTTTTGTATGAAAAAATTTAAACGAATTTTTTTCATGCATTTTTTATTTGTATTAATCGAAGTAATCACCCATGCAATCAATGCATCTTTGCCAACGCAGTGGCAGTTTATTGATGCCCTTCTTAAAGAAATCAGCTGGACGGGAGGCAACAAATTCTTCAAAGGCATTTTGTACTGCCTCTCGGGTATTGAATTTTTTTCCCGCCAAGAAGTTATCCAAATTCTGGAAAAAGTAGTAGTCTGCAGGCGCAAGGTCTGGTGAGTAGGGCGGATGACGGAGAGCTTCCAACCCCAGTTCTTGCAACTTGGAGACCGGCTGCTGTGCAGTATGAGGTCGCGCGTTGTCGTGCAGGAGCAGCGGAGACGAGCGATTGACCAATGCTGGTTGGAGATGTGCCAGCTTCTCCATCATTGTGTTCAGTTCTTCACAGTACACATCTAAAGTAATGCTCACCCCGTTTGGTAAGAAGCTGTGATGAATCACACCGGCGCTAGACCACCAAACAGTAACCATCACTTTTCTAGGGGTAAGTTTTCGTTTAGGGCATTGTTTAGGTGCTGAACCAGGATCCAACCAACTTGCTGAGCGCTTGCGGTTATCAAACAGAATCCATTTTTCATCGCAGGTAACAATGCGGTTCAAAATTCCTTCATTTGTGTGTCTGTTGAGCAGTGCAAGGCACGTCTCGACGCGTACTTCGCGCTGGCGATCATTGAGTTCGTGGGGCACCCATTTGTTAAGCTTTTTTACCTTGCCAATTTGACGCAAATGGACCAATATTGTTTTGACTTTAACGTCGAAAGCTGCTGCTAATTCAGCCGTAGATTGTGTATCATCAGCTTCCACAATCGCCTTTAATTCGTCATTGTCGACCAAAGTCTTCGGACGACCGCGAGGTTCATTTTTCAGGTCGAAATTTCCAGAACGGAAGCGAGCAAACCAATAACAAGTGGTGCGTTGGTTTGTAGTGTTAGCTCCGTAAACGTCGTTGATGTTGCGTGCCGCTTGTGCCGCGTTGCTGCCACGACGGTACTCATATTCCATAATTACTCGAATTTTTAACGTATCCATGATGACGAAAAAGATTGAAATACGATGAAAATGTAACACTAATCAATAAACAAATTACTTTTGGAAAAAAAAATCCATGTTTTTAAAATAAAATTAATTTGAAATTAGAATTCTTAGCCAAACAAAAATTATTTTGATTTGAAATGGCCAGTACTGCAGAACGGCGATTTCATAGGTAAAGACCTAATATAACAATTCTGGAAAAGTAAGAGCATTATTCTGTTGAAACACTTAATAACTTAACACCTATAGAATTATGGACAAACAACGACACCACAACAACGACAACAACGATATCTTAGAAATATCGAGATATTTGGCTCTGAAAAATATAGTAAGAAACTTGGACATTTACAAAAAACAGAGTCTAGAACCAACAAAATGATCATGATTGGTTATGCCCCAACGAGCTATTTGACTATTTGACAATAAAAAACAAAAGGTAGAAAAAAAGTTAAATAAGTAGAGATGTAATATTTAATTTCAAAGAAAACCGAGAAGAAAACTTTGAGGAAGAATGTATAAAGACTAATGAAAATATAGTGGACAATATTATACTACATGAAGAGAGGAACACAGAAGACAAATACAATAATATAATGAGTATTGAAATAAACCTTGAAAAAAACTCTGTCCAACAAGAGATAGAGATCCCCAAAGAAATAAGAGGTTTTAAACACTTTACAAGAAGAAAATTACATACCAGAAATCATAAAAGATACACAGGATACTTAAAATACTGAAGATACTTAAAATTAAGACCAAAGTACAAGTTCACAAAGACCTAAAAGACAACGTAAAATACCAATAAGATACACAGATTATGCTATATTAACATTTCAAGAAGTGTTAACATGTCCTAAAATAAATAATGGATAAAAGCTATAGATTCAGAAAAGAGGTCTTTACAACAAAACCAAGTTTGGGATATAGTAGAAAAAGAAGAAGCAAAAGGAAGAAAGATTATAGCTAGTATGTGGGTTTTCAAAATAAAACCAGATGGAAAATTCAAAGCCAGACTTGTAGCGAAAAGCTGTCGACAAATATATGGATTGGACTATGAAGACACATTTAGTCCAGTTATGAGTAATAGTTCATTTAGAATATTAATGGCTTCAATAAATCTACATTTCATGTCGTTAGATATAAAAACAGCTTTTTTAAATGGAGATTTAAAAGGAAATATTTTTATGGCTTTACCTGAAGGATATGAAGAATATGACAGAAATACAAAAGTCTGTAAACTCAAAAAAGTTAATATGGAATAAAACAAGCTCCTATGAACTGGAATGAAAAAATTACCTCAGTATTACTTAACAATGAATTAAAACAATTGAAAGTAGATAAATGTTTATTCAAGAATTGAGACGGTACAATGATGCTAGGAATAAATATTGATGATAAAATATTATTGGGAGAAAATAGGGAATGTATGATGAAACTAATAAATAACTTAAAAGAAGCGAGGTTCGTCAGAAAAACACACAAAACGGCACTCTTCTTCTGCGCAATTTCTGATTTATTTCGTAGTGGCCTTCGGGAACGGAGAATGACTTCTTGCAAGCGATTTCTTATGGTTTGAACGCTTATTAACATCCCTGAAGAGCAATGAAGCTTCGTTACTACAATCATCGCGGTTAGTGTACAATTTCGTCAAGCAGTAATTATGTAACAATCTTGTCTGCGGGTGGTGATGCGAGCTCAACTCAAACTCAAACTCAAAGCATTTATTTCAAATAAACCAATTACAGGCACTTTTGAATTGTCAATGGGTCGGTCAGTCAGAAAGATGAAGCTAGTTGCCCATTCCAAAGCGTAGTAGAGCCCTATGGAGAAGAACGGGCAAGAAACTCCACGGACACTCTTTTAAATCATAATATTTTTACAAAATATTGGTTACATCGTTCAAGTTGAAAATATACATGTGAGAACAATGTGGAAAGACGTGCACGTTAAAAAGCGTCCGTAATAAAAAGATAATAACTAAAACAACTAAATTAAATATTAAAATTAAAAATAAGCCATGGCAGCTAAGAGACGACCAGTCCCAACTGACGGCGCCCGTTCACGAACATGACGCATGGATCAGCACCATGCTCGTCCTCCATGTCGCTCTACCACGCTGCCAGTGATGCTATAACGTGTCCAAAGTCGACTTATAACACTCTGCGTAATGCCCAGAGCGATGGCCACAGCACGTTGGCGAGAACCAGCTTTCAACATTCCCACTGCTCTGATCATTTCTTTTCTGATCACGTCTTCTCTCCATAATAACGTTTTTTTGACATGATTTCACTCAGAAGTATGGCACAAATTTTACTGATTTGGCCTCAAACCCATTGCAGAACTATATAGGATGACTTGACAGAAGATTTTCATCTTTTGACTGAAATTCAAAAACAGTTCCCTTTTCAAATGACGAAATTAACTAAAAGTATCCATAGGAGTTACTAAAATTATAAATAAAAACCAGATTTTTAGTAGTAAGTAGCAAAAACGTGCTTGATTCATGCATTGCCTGGTAAAATCATAACCCTCTTAGTCGGGTAAAAACTCGCCTTTTTTCACAATTCAAATGCGACTTGTAGCAACCCAAATGCAATCTCGGCCAATCAGAGCGTCCCGTGGCCGCATGCCGTCACGATATATTGAATAAAATCCTGTCTCCTTCCCTCGCGCCGGGAGCGAGCGAGCAAGGCACTTGCTTGGCGACGCGCGCGCCACTGTCCGTCAGCGTCAGTCCGCTGCCCTCACGCTAACTGCGTAGACGCGTATTTTATAAAGGTACCGCGCAAGCCGCCATGTGCCTGGCTCGTGCCGCCATTCGTTACGCGAATTATTTTATTTAGGGTTTTCGTACCTACTTTCAATTTACAACCTGTTTACAAATATACTCTTTTACTGAAAAGGTGGTTTCAATGAGACAACCTAACCTCATATGTGGCGCTCCAACGTTTTTTTTTCGTGTGACAAATGACAATACCTATAGTGCATAGTGTGACAGTTTTGCAGTGACGAAGTACTTAATAACTTTAAAATGCCAGTGACACGGAGTAGAGCGGCTAGTTTGACTCGGAGGGAAGATGCAAATGTTGCATTACCCGTCCCCTCGCGACCAAACACGCCGACCGCGGCGCCCGCCTACCAAGATGGCGACGCCGACGCCGCGTTCTCTTCCTCGCCGCGCATCGATGCTAACGCTACGTTTTCTAACGAAAACGTGGCGACGATTATCGCCTCTCTCCAACGCTCTCAAACAGAAGCATTTAGGGAGTTGCTCAACTCGATGTCGCGGGCGAGTGCATCGACCCCGGAATCACTCGCGCTACTAGGGAACAACACCCTAGCCCGCTACAAAGCTACATTCTCCGGCCGGGTGGCGGATTCAAACATTCTGCGTGGTTTAGCCTACCTATTCAAAGATGAAGCGGCCACGTGGTGGCAAGGAATCAAATACTCTGTGTCGTCATGGCGCGAAGCCAAAGAAAACTTAATAAGTGCCTATGGTGACCGCCGGCCGCCTCATCGGATCTACTTGGAAATATTTGCGACACCACAGGGCAATGAAAACACAGATATTTTCGTAGCGCGCATTCGCGCCCTTTTGGCACGCTTACCTAAAGACGATGTAACGGAGTCAGCTCAAATAGACATGACCTATGGCCTCCTCCACAGCAGAATAAGAAAAAGGCTACGAAGAGAGGAGTGCCGTAGTTTCTATGAATTACTCCGCCTCGCACGGAATATAGAAGATTCATTCGACGAGGGGAATAACGTGATACCGACGACGGCGAGTGAGCGACGAACACAAACGCCGGCTACATTACCGGCGTCCACACAATCCGCCGCTCGCGACAGCGCCCGCGCCCCCGCGCTCGATCTCGTCCCCGCACGGGCGCAGGCCCACGGCGCGCCCGCCGCCGCGGCGCGGAGTCCGCCCTCCGTGCCCGTTCCAGCCGCGCCGCCCGCGTCTGTTCCACCGAAGCAGGACACGGCAAAGAGGCCACGGCCGTCCTGCACATACTGCAGACGGTTTGGCCACATCAAAGAACAGTGCCGTAAGTTGCAAAACCAAGGTGAGAGTGAACAAAGTAAAAGTCAAAGTGATCAAAGTTTTTATTCCGTGCAATCTCATTTAGCTACTAAAAACTTAGCGTCAGACTCTATTTATGTTGAAAACAATTTTATTCCGCAAGAAAATCTGTGTAGCTATTATAATAAACAAAGGGATGTTATCCCACAACGTTTTTCTAATAATATGTGTAATTCTAATAATGATAATGTGAATAACTCACAAATTTCAGGAAATCAGTGTAACGATTTTAATATTATAAAGGATAATTCCCATCCATGTTTTTCTGATATTTTGTGTAGCGATTTTAATAATAAAAAGGGTAATGTCCATCCACATCAAAACGATGTTTTGTGTAGTAATTTTAAAAATCAAAAGGACAATGTCCATTCTTGCCATAATAATGTTTTGTATAGTGATGTTAAAAATAAAAAGGACATTGCCCATCCATGTCATAGAGATAATATTTTATGTAGTGATTTTTATGATAAAAAGGATAATACCCATTTATGTTTAACCGAGTTATGTTTGTGTAACGACCGTACGGGACCCTCTATTGGTCGCGAGTTACGACCTATTTTTAATATTAAAATTTTGGGTTTTCCCGGCACCGCGTTGATTGACACGGCCGCCAAACATTGCATTGCAGGTCATACGCTATATACTCTCCTTCTACGTCAAGGTCATCCCCTCAGCTCTTCGACTCGCGAAGTTAAGCTTGCCGACGGTGTAATCCGTACTATGGATGTACTTACCACCACGTTAGAGGTGTGCTTAGAAACGGTAGTTATTACGATTCCATTTTTAATTTTCCCCGACTCGACAAATAACCAGACGTTATTAGGTATCGATTTTATAACCGCCGCGGGAGTAGTTATTGATTTTTGCAAAGAAGTTTGGTATTTTGGTCAGTATAATTCGGTAAAACATACCTTGTGCTTCGAACCTACCTCGCGTGACGTGTCCTGCGCCTCAACAGATATACTTAGGGATCATGAAGGTACTCACCTTAAACCAGCTGAGCGTCAAGCGCTCGCTGACGTCCTCACCAGACACGCACGGGTCTTTAGAGCAGGGGGAGGTCCAACACCGTATGCGGAACACCGCATTGATACAGGTGAGCATTCTCCAATTGCTGTTCCTCCTTACCGACTAAACCCTTCGAAGAAAGAGCTGATGAAAGCAGAAATAGGTAAGATGTTACAGGATGACATAATAGAAGAGTGTGAATCGGCTTGGTGTTCACCGGCACTGATGGTGCCGAAGTCCAACGGTGGTATCCGCTTCTGCGTCGACTACAGGCGTTTGAATGCAGTCACCAAAGCTGACACATATCCGATGCCACGCATCGACGAGCTACTTCAGAGCACAAAACGGGACTGCTACATGAGTACGCTAGACCTTCGATCTTCATATTGGCAGGTTAAGGTAAGAGAAGCTGATAGAGACAAAACGGCTTTTGTCTGTCCTCTAGGTACGTACCGTTTTAAAAGAATGCCGTTTGGTCTCCGCAACGCGCCAGCTACCTTTCAGCGTCTCATCGACCGTCTCCGATCCTGCTCTGCTTTACAAGATGTAACTTTATTAGCATATTTAGACGATCTGTTGGTAATATCTCAGGGATACCAACAGCATCTGCAAGACCTCGAAGCAGTTTTTAAACGTCTGGCCGAGTTTAACCTCCACGTGAATAGGGAGAAGTGCGCATTTGCTCGGGAAAGCGTTAAATATCTCGGTCACGTTATTACACAAAAAGGTGTTTCCACCGACCCAGGGAAGGTGAGTGCTGTAATCGAGATGAAGGTACCAGGAAACCTAAAGCACCTGAGAACCTTTTTACAAACTTGTTCATGGTTCAGAAAATTCATACCCAACTTCTCAAAAGTTGCCGAACCATTGACACGCCTGACTAGGAAAAGTCAAGTATGGTCTTGGGGCTCAGAACAGACCCAAGCATTTAATGAGCTGAAGAATCTACTGACCACAGCTCCAATACTGGTGCAAGCCGATTTCAGCCGTCCTTTCATTCTGCGTACTGACGCAAGTAACTACGCCTTGGGCGCAGTTTTATTGCAGGGCGACGGTAATCAGGAAAGGCCAATTGAATATGCCAGCCGACTCCTCAACGCAGCGGAACGCAACTATTCCACCACGGAACGTGAAGCACTCGCTGTAGTGTGGGCGGTGGAGCGTTTTCGGCCTTACCTAGACGGTCAACCAGTAGTGATTGGCAGTGATCATCAGCCTCTACTCTGGTTGCTATCACTTAAATCACCAGCAGGCAGATTAGTCCGTTGGGCTCTGAAGCTCCAATCTATCGATATCCAATTCGAATATACACCAGGGAAGGCGAATGTTGTGGCAGACACGCTGAGTAGACCGATTTGTTCCAGCGACACAAGCGACAGCTGTGGTATTTGTACAGTCATCTGCGATCTTCCTGCGAAGACACCTAGTCAGCTTCGCCTGGAACAGACTTCGGACCCTGAAGTGGAAAAGATTGTTAAAGAGCTAGAAGGACCTGATGATGTTGCATCTAAAAGATGGTTAGAAAGGGGTTACCTCATGGATCAAGGAGTCTTGTACCGATACAATCCAGACTCTGAGAGTGAATCCCCTCAGTTAGTAATACCTGCCGGTCAAATTGCAGCTATCTTGAAGGAGTTACATGACTCTCAAACAGCTGGCCACCCAGGTATCGATAGGACCTACCAGAAGGTAGCACAGCTGTATTATTTCACAGGGATGCGGAGAATAATCACAGATTATGTCTTAGCTTGCATCCACTGTCAGCGATATAAGGCCAACAACGCCAAACCTCCAGGCCTACTCCAGACACCTGTCATGAGCCAGCGGAATGAGGTGTTGGCCATGGACCTGTTCGGCCCACTTCCGGAGAGTGACCAGGGGGAGCGGTGGATCTTTCTCATTGAAGACACTGCTACCCGATGGACGGAGCTGTTTGCTCTAAAAGAAGCAACAGCGGAAGCCTGCGCTCATGTCCTCATCGAGGAATATTTCATGCGGTTCGGTCTGCCTCGCAGGATTATTTCGGACAACGGTGTCCAGTTCGTTTCCGCAGTGATGCGACAATGTATGTCAGTCCTCGACATTAAACAAAATTTTGTCCCGCTGTATCATCCACAAGCTAATCCTGCAGAGCGAAAAAACCGTGACCTTAAAGCTATGATGGCCCATCTCGTGGCAGATGACCATACCTCATGGCCGAAGAAATTGCCAGTGATCCGTTTTGCCCTAAATAGCGCAAAATGTCGCACAACTGGCAAGTCACCGGCTTATTTAAGCTTTGGCAGAGAGATGCGATCACCCATAGAGGTCGTTCACGACCTTCGTGCCATCAGGGCCAAAGAAAACTTTGTCCCACAAGTGACCCCTTACCTCGAAAACTTCCTGCATTCTCTGTCAGTTGTTCGGGAACGCGTCGAGATCCAGCAGGATAACAGAAAGCAGTACGCCGACGCTTCGCGCCGACCATCTGACGCCTTCGAGGTAGGTGATTTAGTCATGCTTAAATGTCACCTATTAAACAAAGGGTCAAAAGACCTAACTTCTAAGTTCTACCCTCGCCGAGATGGCCCTTACCAGATCACTCAAAAGGTAAGTCCAACAACATACACCATCGCGAGCACAGAACAACCAAATGTAGATGTAGGGAAATATCATTCCGAAGACCTTACACGTTACAGAGGTGGCGACGACTCCTTACCAAAACCCGTTATCCCAAAACGGAATCGCGGACGTCCAGCTAATGCTGCTGCAAATATACCAGTCCAGGAACGGGGGCGTTCTCCAGGACTGGAGGGGGAGTATGTAGCAACCCAAATGCAATCTCGGCCAATCAGAGCGTCCCGTGGCCGCATGCCGTCACGATATATTGAATAAAATCCTGTCTCTTTCCCTCGCGCCGGGAGCGAGCGAGCAAGGCACTTGCTTGGCGACGCGCGCACCACTGTCCGTCAGCGTCAGTCCGCTGCCCTCACGCTAACTGCGTAGACGCGTATTTTATAAAGGTACCGCGCAAGCCGCCATGTGCCTGGCTCGTGCCGCCATTCGTTACACGAATTATTTTATTTAGGGTTTTCGTACCTACTTTCAATTTACAACCTGTTTACAAATAATAGGTTGGGGAAAAAGTTTCTTCGCATTTTTTAAGAAAATTCAAAACATTTTTTAATATACATTATTTACATTTATCTAAAGTATGTAGGTACCATTTTGTTCGATAACTTTTTGCCATCTTGTAGGTAGGAACATGATCCCATTGCTATAGAAATTTTGGGACTTCTGATCAAAATACCGCGACAAGTGGTTTTGGCAGTCCTCTCGTGATGTTAACCTGACACTGCCTAAAGAATTCTGAAGAGACCGAAACAGGTGGAAATCTGAAGGTGCAAGGTCAGGACTATACGGCGGATGCATTAACACCTCCCACCCAAACTCTCTTAATTTTTGCTGAGTGGCTAAAAATGTGTGAGGTCTAGCGTTATCATGATGAAAAACCACACCCCTTCTGTTGATTGATTCCGGCCGCTTTCTCTCAACTTCTTGCTTTAATCTCATCAGTTGTTCGCAGTAGAGTTCAGAATCGATGGTCCTGCCTGGTGGTAACAGCTCATAATGAATAATGCCCTTCCAATCCCACCACACACACAGCATCAACTTGTTGCGAGTTAACCCGGGTTTCGCCACAGTCTGTGAAGCCTGACCGGCCTTTGACCACGACCTTTTTCGCACGTTCTTGTCGTACGTGATCCACTTTTCATCACCAGTTATCAGCTTCTTCAAAAATGATTCGGTTTCATTACGTCGTAATAAAGAATCACAAATGGGTACACGGTTCATTAGGTTTCTTTCAGTGAGCTCGTGAGGTATCCAAATATCGAGCATTTTTGTGTACCCAGTTTTTTTCAAATGCGCCAAAACTGTTTTGTGGTCAATTCCCAGTTCTTCAGCTACGTCGTAACTACTGATATGCCGATCTTGCTCCACTTTTTCAAAAATGGCATCCATTTTATCCATAATAGGGCGACCAGAGCGACGTGCATCTTTGACATCAAAATTTCCGGATTGAAAACGCTTAAACCAAATTTGTGCTACTCTCACAGACACTGCACTGGGTCCATAAACATCGCAAATTTTTTTCGCGGCTTGCGTTGCATTTTTACCTTTTTTGTAGTAAAATTTTAAAATGTATCGAATTTCTTCATTAGATTCACTCATCTTGACAGTACGAAAAACAAATGAAAATCACACATTTTCCTAATTTGAATTTGGAATTATGTTCTTTAAAATTTAAACTTTCAATGATATCAAAACCAGCCAGATACAAATAGTATAGCCAAAGAGATTTTATTTTAAGTTCATACATACTATAATGCGAAAAGACTTTTTCCCCAACCTAATATACTCTTTTACTGAAAAGGTGGTTTCAATGAGACAACCTAACCTCATAGACTCCATTTCTTTTTTGTGCTCATTATTCGTAGTGACAGTACCTACTTGACATATTAGAAATGTTTTGCATTAAAATAAAACAGTTATTATGTTATGAAAAACACAATAATACTCTCGTTTGAAGAAAGCATCTCAATTCTTGCCTTATATACTATAAATAGTTAAGATATACGTACTTACATTCCCTTTTAGTTACCTGTGTTCTTTCAACATGTAAGAAATCTTGCGGTGACTATGGTCTTAGCGAGCTAGAGTTGTCACTGTCAAGTGTCATTCATAGAAGTCTTCAAAATTCAACAGCAAGCGCCTTACTCGAGTATTATTGTGTTTTTCATAACATAATAACTATTTTGTTTTAATGCAAAACATTTCTATTATGTTTCCTTCAAAACACAATAATACTCTCGTTTGAAGACCTGTTTGATATCTGCTGGTGAAAGAATACCTGAAGGATGTAGACGCTATGTGAATTATAATATTATAATGGAATGATCGAATATTTCGGTCTGTAGGTATTCATTAAATATTCAAATAAATAATTAAGAGTTTTCCATCTATTTATCCTAGAAACTGCAAAAATGAACAAATCCCATGAAATGTTATAGAAACGTTCAACTGTCATGCTATGAGACACAATTTAATCACTATATTGTTGTTACCAACCTCTTTGAGGTTGGTCGACAGTTGAAGCAAATCTATTTATTTACCTTATTTAAGGTGAACATGAATTATCAAGCTTTAAAGATAATCTAAAATCAATGAGATTACACAATAATAAGATTAGATTAGAATAAGATTTAGAACTGAATTAAAATAATAATCTCATTACTAAAGGATCATTGGATCACTCATATCCTTAACACAAGTTTAGGTAAGTAATATAGTTAGAAGTTATGAGATCAATCAAAAGTACAAATATTTCTGAATCTCATATTTTTTTATATATGTGGAAAAAACTAAATCAATGTCATTCTTAACACAGTTAAAATTCCATTGAAACTGAAAAACATTTAGTTGGTCAACAGATTAGACACATGTACCTAAATGATCTAAGAAAGGATTCTAGTACAAGTCTCTTCATTTATCAATTAAAATGACTTGAAATGTGAATCATATACCTACCTACACAAACATAATGAAATATTTTCGTAGGGAATTAATAATTATCCTAATGATAAACCCTATTCTCTCACAGAGAGGTGACCTTTATCCCAAAAAAGGGAACCTTATAGGCTGGTCATTCTAACTTATCATGAGAGATAACCATCTCCTTTACTACTTTACAAAAGTAATAATTCTGTAAGCCTAGTGGCTCTTACAGTTTAATTTCATTCGATGAACTATTCTCCAGTCAGCCTCCCGAAGGCTACCACATACTACCTTATGTTACTTCCAGGAGGCTTCTAGTATCTTAGTCTGTTTAAAAAATGTTTCAAGCAAGCTTAGCCACACCTGTTATTGTAAATCTAACAACGATTAGGGTAGATTTTAAGTAAACATCTTGATCTTCAGTGTCTTTGAACCACACCTTGGTTGCACTGTTATTCAACATCTAAAAGCTATGAGATATCTTATAATATTAGGGTAAGTATGTAAAACTCTTTTGGCAGCCTCATCATTTTGGCATTCATTTCATTTCATGACTTTCTGGGTAGTGGTTTAGCTAAGGATAATGCTTTTGAAACAATGGACACAAAACTGTTTAGATCTAACATCAGTTGGTTGGTACCATAATCATATGCTTTATGCATAAAAATAAATAAATTGGGATCAGATTATTTAGGACTAATGCCATGCACTCTACACTATGACATTCACCATTCACCTAAGTAATTAGTGTAGATTATCTCCAATTACCTACACTTTAGCAAGTTTCTTATTCTACCCTACCAACCCTTGCAACCTGTTTGCCCCCCCCCCCCCCCCTTGAACTTTCCAGGGTAGGAGTTGCAACTTATCAGGTTTAAGACGATCTTACATAGATCTTGTACTGGTACTGACTCTCCGAGGCCTCTCGTCGCCAAGTACGGGAACCAGTCACACTGGGTTCAGTGTGGGGCGATTTTTACATAGTACGTCGACGTCCCATTTCCGAGTTCACAAGAGTGAGCACTCGCTCTTAAATTGGACGAAGTAAAAACCAATAGTAGTTGATGCTGTCACCTCTGACTGAAATCGCATCGCAGAAGCTTGCCAAGCCATCATTTGAGTCCCATGTGACGGTCTGTCGCACAAACGGCCGACTTATCTGACGTGAAAACGTCGACGCCGGGGACGCCCCACTTTGTAACATGGCCTCCGAGGCCTGGGACCTGGAGCAACAGGAGCCACTTCGGCTGGTCTGTTCCTAGACAAGCGGTCGGCTAAGCCGTTATAACACTTTTAACCTCCCCGGGAGGTAAACCGCTAACAGAGTGATGTTCAGCTAATCTGCTAACTTCCATCTTGCTAATTAGGTTCAGGAGCACTAGGGGACGTATCCTTCGCCCATCTTAAATGTGCGACAAATGGTCTGTTGTCGGATTGAACTATAATATGTGCACTCTGAAGACTGGCTTTTTGGCAATACTGCATATATGGCAAACATCTCTCGCAAGTTCGAGTGCCATTTTTTCTGGTTTGGTCAAGTTCCTGACTAGAGTAAGATAGAATGGAATATTCTTTATTATGTACTCCTTACTACTAGGGTGACACAATGGGCAGTCTTATCACTAAAAGCAATATTTTAAAGACATCCCTTGGATGAATAGAGTAGCCCGTTCATGTAGGCTCCTTACCTTTCCTCTACGGCAAGTGTGGACAGGAAGTTGGTTACTCTACCCCTGTGTCAAGGAACTGAGCTGTGGTCTATCAGTAGTCTCTGGCCACCACATTAACTGTTGACAAACCAGCAGGCAACCTTTTTTCATTTGTCCTGGTCTGCCTTTCTCAAATATTTGTCTAGCGACAAGTATTCCCATACAGGGATAACAATATTTTGGTGTTAATGGAGTATGAACTTGTTTCAGGGAACAGAGTGTTGATTATTTTCCTTTCAACCTTGCCTGCAGGCCGTTCCTTGTGATTGGTAGCAGTGCTCAAAAGAAGGCCTACATATTTTAACTCCTGATTGAGGTTTAGAATTGACTTAGGAAATTCACTCGTCACCCAAGCTTTGTTAGGACCCACAGTCTCCGAGACAGGCATCAAAAATGCAACTTTTCCTAGTGGACCAGTAGAAAATTATCTAAACTAAAGAAATGTCAAAAGGGTGTTCTGTCAATTCGTGAGTCGTGTGAACTATTTCTCTTCATTAGCATATCATTGCTTCCGTTTTACTTTTTAGTAATAACAGAGTGTAAACATTAGGTTATTTGATTATAATCATAATCATAGAAATCCGAATAGATTATTATGGGTTTAATTTGTATCATTATTTTAACTAGTAGCTTTACTACTTAATATCTCAAAATAGAATTTTATTGAATGTTAATATTTTCAGTATTTATTTTCCTGTTGTAATCTTCAGGAACAGGTTTGCAGTCTTTCATTCCCAAGCCTTTACATGGTTCCTTAGGCAATAGGCAGCCTGAATATTATCAAAAGTATGAATCTTGGCCTACTTATTGTTGCTATGATTTGGCCTATTTATCATGTTTTTAAAATAATCAAAGAACTACTTCTTATTTAACCAGCTCTAAATAATATCTTGTCAGTTTTAAATTGTTTAGTGGCTGTATTTGTTGCATTTCTAATTTTGATAGAGCAATTATGATCCTGATGGTCCTGCTCATAACTATAAGATTTCCATAATTATTACAAAACACAGCAAAAAAAATAACATTATAAATTATAATGTTGTTATTTAGCACTTCTTATTAGTTAAGTACCTATAAAACTTGATGTCACTTTTAATTAGTAAGTAATTTTAATGTTCTAATTGCAGATTAGAGTTCATAAGAGGTGCTGAACCTCTTTAATTAATTAATTTATACAGGTACTCCAATTACTTATTCATTAATAACATATTACATAAGAACTTATATTTTATTAGTGTGGTGAATTTGTCACTTAAAAAAGTACACAGCTTAAACAGAAATAGAAAATATATACAAATTAGAAGAATTATTTTAAAATGATTTAAAAATCTTTTGTTACAATGAAAGTAACAATTGCATACCACCAGCGAGCATAAACAATTGTAATTTAAATACACTTCCGGATGGGAGTGTTTGGACTTCCGAAAGGGAAAGTAGGATACAATCCTAATGGGTAGGTTGCTGCCCAATTAACAAGTCCCTTTAGACCTTACTTTAGCAGCTAGCTCAGTCTGCTCTAGACCTACATTAGAAATCCCAGCCAAAACTCCCTCCGCGGGGGCTAAATTGTAGGATTTAGTTTTGTTTAGTGGCATAAGTACTCATTTACTTCTAATGCAGTGTGTGAAACACATGGGGTGAGTGAGCATAAATGTAAGGTTTTCTTATAACGGATTGCTTTTCATGGTGGAATGTCAAAAACTGCTTGAGTAGCTTTAGCTCCTCTAGACATTCTGCATTTGCTTTAGGAATTACTAATCAATCATCATAATTTACACTGAAATCTTTCAAGTTGTAATATTTCTGTCTATTTAGTTAGACACATCCGGGTTGTTTAGAAAACAACAAAGCGCTTCTAAAGTAAATAATTAGCAAGAAGCAGGTTAGAAGTTTATTGATAATAATGTGTCTGAGTAAGGTTAGTGATATAATGTGGAAATTGTGTCATGTTAACAGAAACTTAACACTTACTTGACTACTCATCAACTCATTCAATTTGTAGGTAAGTGCATAGAGAAGGCCGGTCTTACAGGAAATAGTTTCGATCTCATTACCCTGTTTTTCGCCGGTGGGAAGAGCGTTCTTCCCCATTAGGCGACTTGACTTAGGAGAACCGAAAAACAAACGGTTGCTCTCGAGAAGGCACTGGCGACCATGTATAAATTGTGAGCTATCGATCTCCACTTCGGCACTTCGCTGACTCACGATCAGCGTAACACTATATATTACTTACCACAAGCACTATTTTTATTCACTTTTAATAAAGTTTTAACTGAAACTTTACTCATTTTCGATGAAAATTATCGAGCGAAAATATTTTACGTATACATTGGCGGCAAAAATTTAGACGCTATGAATGACACTTGACAGTGACAACTCTAGCTCGCTAAGACCATAGTCACCGCAAGATTTCTTACATGTTGAAAGAACACAGGTAACTAAAAGGGAATGTAAGTACGTATATCTTAACTATTTATAGTATATAAGGCAAGAATTGAGATGCTTTCTTCAAACGAGAGTATTATTGTGTTTTGAAGGAAACATAATGATGTAATTGTTGTCTTATTTCAAACCTAAAAATTAATCATATTATTTTAAATAAACGATTATTATAAGTTGTCGGGATAAAAACAGTTGTTCTCTAGAACATAGAATGCTTACCCAATATTACCTACTTTGCAAGGCGAGAATAGATGGTTGCTGGTTATGCTTTAGTGAAGGTGGTAAATTCGACTCACATTATCATCTTCATATTGCTATTGAATTCCTGTAAAATTAGTTCATTGATTCTCTGTGCTGATACCAAACATTTCAGGTAGGTACTGTTCAGTTTTGGTTTTTTATTTCTTCCCATTTTTATCATTTAAATGTTGCCACGAAATAATAGTAAAAAAATTATGTTATATCGTTCACAGTCACAAGAATACGTACACACACAGTCTAAATGCCTATTCAACTCTGATTGAATTAAAAGAATACTTTATCTTGTTATTAATTAATTTAAATTAAATTTCATTTAATTCGGACAACAGTGATCCATATTGTGTTAGTATTACAAAGACTTATATTCTAGTGTTAGTACCGCAGATATAAAATAGGTAATTAAAAATAATGCACACTCAATGCAGAGGATGACCAGACAAGAAAACATGTTTCCTAGCTGATCAACCTCCGCATAAAATGCCTAATATTAGGAGTATAACTCTCCGTCACAGCTCTCAGAATATAATTGCGACTACCCCGCACTCTGCTCAGCAGCGACGCGGTTTTTTTGCGAATTATGGCTTGAAAGCCATCGGTGTGGGTCTCAGTAAACATTTCCGAGGCGCTGCAGAAACGAGGCAGTCGCAACAACAACCTGAAAGCATTATTATACTGTACGCGCAGGGCATCCAGCGATCTCTTAGTGTAGCTGACCTAGATTACTCGTGTAAAAGCTCTGACAGTAGGCCTTGAAAAGAGTAATTTTCACCTGGTCAGAGCACCGAGCAAATCTACGGGCCAACATGTTACCTCTGACCGCTAGCGCCCTACGCTCTCTCTCAATATCTATATCATCCCTAAGGCCTTCGGTGATGAAATGACCAAGGTACTTAAATTTTGGCACTCTGTTTAATGGGAGCCCATTCAGCCTTATAATTTCCGGAGCAGAGTCCGGACACCTACCCCCGGTCCTAAAGGTCATATATTCACTCTTGGTGACATTATAAATCAATCCGTGTGAGGCAGCATATATCTCACACACTTTGAGCAATTCTCTGATGGCCCCAGCAGTTGGGCCCAGCAGCACCATATCGTCCGCGTAATTGATGTTATTAACACTCACTCCATTTACTCGACATCCAATGCTCATACTGCTGAGCTCAGTGATGAGGCCATCAACATACAGATTGAAAAGCCTAGGGGATGTCAAACCCCCTTGTCTCACACCGCATTCCAATCTATATGCTGAAGAGAGAGTGTTAGACCAGTTTACCTGGTTCTGTTGATTGGCATACCAGTAATGGAAGGTTTTCAGTAATTCAGCAGGTACACCCCTGTCCCTCAACTTGTCCCAAAGCACATCATAGGAAACAAGATCGAACGCTTTTGAGAGATCGAGGAAACAGGCGTCTTACGACCAATATAGTATTGAACAGTATGCTTGAGGCTCAAGATAGCAGTTTCAGTTGATAGTCCAGGCTGAAACCCGAACTGTGCTTCATGAAGATTTAAAATGTTTTTCAAACATGAGTCAAGCATACTGTCCAACACCTTAGCCATGATCGTTGCCAAGGAAATCGGGCGATAATTCCCTTTACTGGATATGTCCCCTACCCTATTCTTAACTATGGGAACCACAATTGTTTTCATAAAATTTTCTGGCAGGTATGAATGCCTAATACACATCGTATAGAACAGAGACAAGACCCTCGGTACGTGGACTCCTGCATATTTCAGGTGTTCTGTGCTGAGTCCATCATGACCGGGAGACTTGCCCGTGCTCATTCCTCGTATGACTCCTTTGACTTGCTTGGCAGAGAAGTGCATAAGAGTCTCCTGGTCCTGACAACAACAATCCTCATTCGCAGAAGGAACTGACGGACCAAGCACCTGGAAATGTTCTTTAAATAGGTTAGCAATATCCCCCCTATCACTCTTCCCCTCCACACACACCGCGAGGCCAGGCTTAGTATCCAACTTAGCTGTGGATTTTCAGAATTTGCCAAAGTTCTTAGTAGCTCGTTGTTCTGCTAATATGTCCATTTTAATTTTCTCTTGATTCTTTTGGCACCATTTCAAGCGACTTTTGAATACGTTACGAGCCTCTCGCATTTGCTCACAAATGTAACCCTGAGTAGGTCGTTTGTGTTCTACCCAGGTTTTAAGTTTAAGCCTAGCCTCGCTGTGAGCTTCCCGTACATGTTTATTCCAGCCATACAGAGGCCGATATTGTATGTGAGGCCTAAAGTCACTCCTCTCTTTAGATTGCTCAGCCGCCTCACTCAGAACATTCACAATCCGATCATACAACTTATCCAGTATAATTTTATGTTCAGCTTGGTTGCATGACCCATGACTGCACTCCGTGAATTCTGGGGGGAAATCAATATCTCACAATTTACTATTGCACAAAAACCGGTACCCGTCAATTTCAGAAGTTTCTTTCACCCCATACAATCGCGCTACGGAGCACTGTCTGGGTCACCAGTTTTGACCTTACTACACTCAAATCACATACAAAATAGATGGATAATTGATCAGAATTATATACATCCTCTTTAATACCTACATCTACAACAGTGTTCCACGCTGATAAAGATACCACACAGTGGTCGAGCCATCTCTTACACCCATGCGCATCACTAATAAACGTTTAGTGATTCCGTTCAGTACCTAGTTTTTCAATATCGGCACAAACCTATGACTGGTCCATACAAAAGTTCATCATTTCATTATAAAAGTTTTCTTTGGGGTGCTATATTATAATGCTAAATTATAATATTATGGTTATACTACTAACTTTTCTGTAAACAATTATTTTAAATCACGTAAATTTGATCGCACCGGTTTGCAAAAAAATAACATAGATTCATCGTCGACGAGCCCCACCGGGCGACTGATCTTTGAATAAACGAGAGTGATGACATTACTTTTGATAGGCAAAAGAAGGGATGGCGATAATGTGTGTGTGCTCGGAATAAAACAACGTATGTGCCAAATCGAATTGCCGTCTTTTTTAAATAAAAAGTATTATTAAAACTAAAACTGTTTTCCTTAAAACTTGATACGACTACTCTACGTTTTAAAGTAAACTCCATTGAATAACTCGTAAGCGTTACGCTTTGGTACTCAATAAAACATAAAAGTAGATAGAACTTTGCATTATTTTTGTATCGAGAAAATTTCATTGTATCGTGTATTCCTTTTCTAGGATATTAGGTCATATAGTCAAAAAATATACACCAAAATGTTGAATCCCTATTTGATAAAACTAATAAGGTACACGATAAAGAAAATGCAATTTTTTTTCAACATATCACCTTAATTTAAAGAATGGTAAAGTGAGTACAGCCCGCTGACAGACAGACGGATGGACGGATTGACAGCAGAGGCTTATTATTAGGGTTCCGTTTGGCACACTTTCGGTACGCAACCCTAAAAATAATTAAAGTTGTTCTATAGTTTCATATTCATAATCATTAATTTGTCAGAACATGGGCCAAGTGTGGTGTGAAAATATTAGGTAGGTACATACATTTATTAGTGAATGGTATCATCACATTCTGCCACATGTGGCGTGCGAATATTACGAGTATGTAGGTACATACATTTATTAGTGAATGGTATTATCACATTCTGCCAAGTGTGGCGTGCAAATATTAGGTAGGTACATACATTTATTAGTGAATGGTATCATCACATTCTGCCAAGGGTGGCGTGCAAATATTAGGTAGGTACATACATTTATTAGTGAATGGTATCATCACATTCTGCCACGTGTGGCGTGCAAATATTATGTAGGTACATACATTTATTAGTGAATGGTATCATCACATTCTGCCACGTGTGGCGTGCAAATATTATGTAGGTACATACATTTATTAGTGAATGGTATCATCACATTCTGCCAAGTGTGGCGTGCAAATATTAGGTAGGTACATACATTTATTATCGAATGGTATCATCACATTCTGCCAAGTGTGGCGTGCAAATATTAGGTAGGTACATACATTTATTAGTGAATGGTATCATCAAATTCTGCCAAGTGTGGCGTGCAAATATTAGGTAGGTACATACATTTATTATCGAATGGTATCATCACATTCTGCCAAGTGTGGCGTGCAAATGTTAGGTAGGTACATGCATTTATTAGTGAATGGTATCATCAAATTCTGCCAAGTGTGGCGTGCAAATATTAGGTAGGTACATACATTTATTAGTGAATGGTATCATCACATTTTGCCACGTGTGGCGTGCAAATATTATGTAGGTACATACATTTATTAGTGAATGGTATCATCACATTCTGCCAAGTGTGGCGTGCAAATATTAGGTAGGTACATACATTTATTAGTGAATGGTATCATCACATTCTGCCACGTGTGGCGTGCAAATATTATGTAGGTACATACATTTATTATCGAATGGTATCATCACATTCTGCCAAGTGTGGCGTGCAAATATTAGGTAGGTACATACATTTATTAGTGAATGGTATCATCACATTCTGCCACGTGTGGCGTGCAAATATTATGTAGGTACATACATTTATTAATGAATGGTATCATCACATTCTGCCAAGTGTAGCGTGCAAATATTAGGTAGGTACATACATTTATTAGTGAATGGTATCATCACATTCTGCCAAGGCTGTCGTGCAAATATTAGGTAGGTACATCATTTATTAGTGAATGGTATCATCACATTCTGCCAAGTGTGGCGTGCAAATATTAGGTAGGTATATACATTTATTACAGGACAGATTATTAGGTTATATGAACATTATTAATTGTGTAATTACAAATTAAAATGAAAATATTTCGGTAACAATGTCAGTTAAAAATATATCATAAACACACACAATTTATTTAGGATATTTTTTTTTTTGATACCCTGACGTTAAATAAATACATTGGTATTTATTTAATGTCAGAGTATCAAAGAGTAAGATGTCAAAGTATAAAAAAAATTAATTAGATTAAGTACCTATTTGACCATTATCAAAAAACTCTCTAAAAGCCTAAAAGAGGTAGCAGCGTTGTCAATTTTACACAAGGGTGCCGGGTGCCAGGCGGTGAAGCGCCCAGCGGCGGGCCTGACTCCGCATCATAGTTGCGACAAACGAATCTACCCTTTATAGCAGAACTTTTTTATGTCATAATATTATTTTGCATAACAACTGATAGCATAAACTTCATTTCGCAGAAAATCGTTTGGCATACACTCATTTATCATACATTCAACACTCCTATTTTGTAAGTCAGAATCATCTTTTGGCATAAATTTCATATCCATAATAATAAAAAAGTAGAACCATCATATCGCAGAAAGTTCAAACTCACAATCGTCTTTTGGCATACATATCGATAGTCATTAAAAGACAGAACTATCATATCTCAGAAAGTTTACACTTAGAATCATCTTTTGGCATAAACATATTATCCAATAATTGAAAGACTCATCTATCACATAACAGAAAATTCATAGTTAGAACACTGATTTGTTTTCGCCACGCACATGCAGCAAACACGTAGCATGCAAACAAAAATACACCATGGATGCAGCATGCAAGCAAGCATGTAAACCAGCATACACCATGCATGCAGCATGCAAGCGAGCATGCAACATGCAGCAGGCATGGTTTCTGTCACGGCTCCGGCGCTGCGGGGCTCAGGCGGTCCCACGTGAGCTTAAATTACACTCTAGGGTAGGGTAGACAAGACTAGGTGGAGTCAGTTTTGCAGCGATTCCTTTCTGTCACTAACTTTTGTGGCACAACATATTGACTTTTTATGACAGTATTTTAATTTTAATTTAAGGTTAAAAATGTATTTTATAGGGGTTACTCTTGTTTCATCGAAAAGGAATTGACAAGTTATCACTTCCCAAACAATTTTCCGCATAATTTAATTTGCCAAATTATTACTTAGCAAAAAATCTCTATACAAATAATTGTAACGCAAACCTAATGTTTGGCAAGTGAAAGTTTAAACAATAACTTGTTTACCAACTAGTACTTTTATCAATTTTATATAGTCAAATATTTCAGTTTGAATAACATTACATTACATTTTAAGGAAAATAAAATTAGCCAAATATATTTTTTTCCATATTTTTTTTCTATATAATCTAGTCGTTTCTGGCACTCGCCGGCCGCTACCGCGACACCGCTTGCTTCGCTCGCTCGGCTCGTGCGTAGGAGGTCACAGTTTTAACCTAACCTAACCTAACCATTTTTTTTTAATAATTAACCTCGTCCAACTAGTTCGGTTCTTGATAGGCTGTTAAAAATAATCTCTTTTTCCCCACATTTTTTTCTGTTAAATCTAGTCGTTTCTGGCACTCGCTGGCCGCTGCCACGGCACCGCTCGCTTCGCTCGCTCTGCTCGTGCATAGAAGGTCACAGTTTTAACCTAACCTAACCTATAGATTTTTTGTCATAACAAATCATTTGACCAAAAGACCAAACGCTTATTGTCTAAAGATTGTTTGCTGTAATAAATCATTTGATTAAAGACCAAATTCCTTAATGACATAATCCTTGGTAATATTCTGCCAAGTAAAAATTTGACCAAATAAAAATGTGCGTACTAAAATCATTCCAAATATTGCATAGGTATAAAAAAAGGTTGCTAAAATTTGTTTGGGTAGTGAAATTTTGTCAAAATCTTTTCGGCAAAACGGCAGGCTCCCATTTTATAGAAATGGCAATATGCCTAATAAAATTATTCCAAATGAAATTCTGCTATCTTCATAGTTTTCCAAGTGAAATTGTACCAAATAATCATTGCCCTAAATAAACGTTATGCTAAAAGAAATTATGCGGAATTTTAACTTTGCCAAAGGTAAATTAAGCCAAATAAAATTCTACCATCTTAAAATTATGCCATTGTAAATTAGGCCATATAAACATTCGGCCAAACAATAATTATATTACCTAAATAATTTTTATGCCTTAAAAAATATTCGTTTAAAGAAGATTATGCCAAGTGTGTTATGCCAAATAAATTTCGGAGCATCAAGATTCTGCCAGATAGAGGGAACCCGTGACAAACAAATACGACAAATGTCGACAGTACGATATGTCGACCATCAGTGGCGCGACGGCACATCAGCTCGACGTACTTACGTTAGTGTGGTGCGACTGATTGTTTTCTCAACAAACGATAGGACGAAACAATATGAGCGATACAACTATGCTATATGACACATTGTATTCTAGCCAGAAATCGAGTCCCGCAAGAAAATAAAAGCAACCAAACCTATTGTTTCAATACACAAATGTGTATAATTAAGCGAATAATTTGGCACGACATTAATAATTCATGATCGGTGGCACTCAGTCACGTGGGCTTCTATATTACTATTCTGAGTCGTACTCGTACACCGCCACCGCTACCTAATAACGTATTAACTTGACGGTACAGCTGTGAAATGTTTAAACGGTTCTTTTTTATGTAGTTTATAAACTTCGTTCGTTTCGTTTGTCAGTCAACATTCATAATAATAACCCCACCGCCGCCGCCGCATCTACGTTGACGTCGTGGTGGGGTTTGCGCGCCACGAACTCTGGGTCTGTGCTAGAGGTAGTCTGTAACAGGTAAAAATGTGAATCAAACGAGCTTACCTGTTAAGCGAAGTCTTGATTCTAATTTTATGAACGGCGATCTGAAATATAATTGGTTAAACAGAGTAGTATTTCTAATACACACGTCTATTACCGCGATTTTTAGGAATAAAATATATAAATATTTTTTTAAAATATGATTATATAGTCTTATGTAGCAACACAGAACGTCACTTATTTTAGAGATCCTTAAGGTAACAAGCTCTGTTTTCTGTACAGAGTGGTTCCATATACCTACTTAAATTCAGTAGGTTTTCCTGAAAGGATAAGTGAATAAAGCAGGTAGACTAATTATTGCAGCTTTGGGCTGTTAGGTGGCGGGTGGGTAATTATATTTCAGAGCTTATAAGTATGAATCTCTTTTCTCTGACCTCATATATCCACAATTAGGTTATTTATGGAATGAGTTACCTATACAGTTTAAGTGAGAGAGTTGTACATAATTGATTACAATGTGCAATTGGTGAGCAGGTGGTTTTAGTGTAAAATGATTTGTAGGTACTTAGTTAATTCATTCCTGTTGCCTACATTGATTGTATGGTATTCGAACTTGGTTTGTATTCTAATTAGGTACCTAGTACCTACACATTGCCATAGATAAATCATTATCAGGACGAGGGATTTGACGCAGAATGTGCAATTCGCGAGATCCGGCTATCACAATCACCGTAACAAAACTGGACCGGCAACATATAACACGCGTACGCTCCGGACCGACGAGACGATCACAGAACTCAAGGAAGAATTGAGCAGGTTACAATGGGGTTATCTGAAGTTCGAAGAGAGGAGAAGGACTCGATAATCCTCAAATCTGGGAACTCTATTTCCGGGATAGAGGGAGATTAGATAGGTATTGATAGTCCCAAGGTGGTGTCGGGTTTCTTGTCCATAATGTCCCTTGTGAGCAACATGGTGAAGATTGAGAGTGTGTCGACCAGGGTGGCGTACCTTATACTCAGAATATGTGCAAGATATTTGTTGACGGTCATACAGGTTTACGCCCCGACCTCGCCACTCCCCCATGATGAGGTGGAGACGATGAATGAGGATGTTTCCAGAGCCATGCATGATTCTAAAACTCAGTTTACCGTACTCAAACGATGATGACGTCGCTACCACCAGGGTCACCTACTGGCAAGTTTTATGGAGAAGGAGGGCCACTTTATGATGAACTCCTTCTTCAAAAAACGTGACTTAACGTGAGAATGTGACAGAAATTGAATCTGGCAGAGCCCTGGTGGTGCAACGAAAAATGAAATTGACTTCATTATGTCGACGAAGAAGCAAGTATTCAATATTGTCTCTGTGATCAACGTGGTGTGAACCAGAAGTGATCACCGCATGGTAAGAGGCACATTGAACTTAAATATCAAGCTGGAAAGATCTCGACTGGTCAAGTCTACGCTCCGTCTAGCATCAATCCAAATCCAAGACCCCGAAAGCTTTCAGCTCGTATTTCAGATTCGTTTCGAGTGCCTAGCGAGTTCCTTGGACGATTGATTCGTGAAAACTGTCCATGCGGTTGGGTCTAAGATCTTCAAGACCCGTCATACAAATTGAAACAAGCAGCTCTCTGATGCTACTTTACAGCTCATGGAGGAGAGGCACGAGATGATCCTGCAGCCTTCTGACGATGGGCTCTAGTACCGGTGGCTCAATTGACGGATCTCTAAGTCTAAACAACTCTATGAGCTAGATTGATAAATTTTTAACATTTTAATAAATCATTAAAGGGCTTGAACGAAAGATACGCCAGTATTATATTTCAATATCATTACTATAAGTGTGTATATGTATATTTGTACAACAAACTAGAACTTCCCGCGCGGCTTCGCCCGCGTGAAAGTTGGAAATTATCCCACGGGAACAAAAATCCTTCCTTATTCCTTGTCTACATTACAAAGGGAACCTCTTTGCAAAATTTCAGCTTTCTAGGTCCAATGGTTTGGGCTGGGCGTTGATGAGTCAGTCAGTCAGTGAGGACTTTTCTTTTTATTATTAAAAAAGATATTATGTAATATTTTCTCGAAGCTATAGTTTACTTATATTACAAATATAAATCGCATCTTCCTTGAGTTCTGTGATCGTCTCGTCGGTCCGGAGCGTACGCGTGTTATATTATATGTTGCCGGTCCAGTTTTGTTACGGTGATTTATTTATTTAAACTTTTCGCACTAGAAACGTACAAAGGCGGACTTAATGCCTTAGGTATTCTCTACCAGTCAACCAAGGGTGGTGAAGAGATTGATGTCAGGTGTTCAGTATGAGAGGAATAATTATGAAAAGAACACTAAAAATATATCTTAATTAATTATAAATAGACTGTATACAAATACATAAATAGGTTATAAACCAATAATACACATACGTACCTACTAACTATAAAATAAACCTATACAACAATACAAAGATAAAAAAATAAATCATACAATATATAAATTATATACAAATTCAAGATTGGGATAGCCATCAGGCTATCATCAGGGATTTGACGCAGAATGTGCACTTCGCGAGATCACTCGCGAAGTGCACATTCTGCGTCAAATCCCTCGTCCTGATAATGATTTATCTATGGCAATGTGTAGGTACATAATATGTCTGGCTCTGACTGGCGGGATTGCAAAATACTTATCGAAAAAGTGGTTTAAAACCATTTCATTTAATCGAAATAAGACAGATTTTTGTATCAAATAAAACCAATGGAAATGGTTTGACAGCTTTGGTTCCCTAATAAAAAATGCTCAGTCTGACAAATTCTAATAGAATGTAGCACAATTTTAGTTTGGCTTTCAATTTGGACCAAAAATGTATAAAACGTGGTTGATGTCCTTCATGCCAATAAATTATATTTTATTTTTTAGAACGTGCTGTTCAAGGCCTTCAATTTGATACCGATATTGTTATAATGGAAGAATTTTTTTTTTACTTTTCAAAATGGAGCCATACTTCCGCCATATTGAATTTTTTCAAAAAAAAAAATATAACCAGTGTCACTCGGGATGGTGTAAGGATTCTAACGATATCCCATACATCCAAATCTGTTCAGGCATTTCAAAGTTATGGTGGAATAAAGAAACTCACATGCAAACATGCATCAACCCTGAAAACATTACACTCCTTTGGGCAGTCGTGTAATAATAATAAATGCAAAAAAAACTTTTATTACAAAAAAAAAAAAACAACCGAATTCAAAAAAAAAACTACAAAGTGAAAAATAATTTTAATTTCGGAAGTCGGTGTCTTTGGATCTGTATTTTAGCTTTTTGCCACCGACTTCCGAAATTAAAATTATTTTTCACTTTGTAGTATTTTCTTTGAAGTCGGTTGTTTTTTTTTTTTTTTTTTTGTAAAAAAGTTTATTATTTTTCTTTTTTTACACGACTGCCCAAAGGAGTGTAATGTTTTTAGTGGGTCAGTCTGTAATTTATCTAACTTAAAATAGCCTAATGTCAACTGCTCATCTTTTATAAAATATTGCTTTTCCCGATACAAGGACGTTAATTGTTGAATAGTTCTCCCAGTAAGGAACCAGGAGAACTGGAGCTGATGGTGAAGTTACCATCAGCTCCACTTCAATATATATATTGTGACGAGCATAAACTGCTTAGTAATAATCGAATCGCAATCCGTGAAATACGAATTATTGAGTAGTTCCGATGGCCATCTGTGGTCTCCTCATCGAGTGTACTTCATCAGTTCCACTTCACTGAATGGTGCTTTCCGGGAGCAAATGCACGAGTTACTATAAAAAATACCCAAATCGCTATAGGTGTGCCTATAATATTTGAAGGTTCCCCTCGATTTCTCTAGGATGCCATCATCAGATTCTGGTTTCCTTATCATGGTACTACCCTTGGGATATCTTCTTTACAACAAAAAAATAATCATTAAAATCGGTTCATAAACGACGAAGTTATCCGCGAACACACATAAAAAAAAAAGTAAAAAAATATATACGGTTGAATTGAAAAACCTCCTTTTTTTGAAGTCGTTTAAAAAGAAAAAGAAAAGCTTTACGAGTATCATTTGAAAGGTACAAACGTTGCAAAAACAAAGATGCTTGCTTGCATGCTTCTTTGCTTGCATTGACAAAGATTCTTAGGTAAACAAAAAAAATTAGAGGGGCCCATAGTCGATAATGCCGGAAAAGATAGAATTGGCAGTTCTAACTTCTGTCTTCGTAACTTTTGAACCGTCACGGTGTGACTTGCCGCTCGAAAGCTTGAGGAAGTGATGCGGATGACGTCACGCTGAAGGAGTTGCACAAAGGTTGCGCTGACGTTCATACTCGGGGTCACCAGTATAGAGGCATGAGGAACAGGGTATTAAGTTCACTCATCCTCCATAGAAAAGGAAGGACTCCGACCAGACGGGTGTTATGTCTGGTGGACAACTGCCCGACAGTTGATGTCGGGACGTTGTATATATGCTAGTCGCGCGGTAAACTCTGATTGCGCGATGCAGGATTGCGTGACATCAGTGTGGTGCGTAGTTCATATTATATGTGGCGATGTAGATTCCAGTACACTTGCAAAACTGCAAGTGTGTGCTTGTGGCCGGGCTCACATTTCATTTGTGCCAATTAGGGAATTTTGAAAGAGTAAGAAAAATAACCGATATTTATTCAGTTATCATTTGTATGAGTAAAAGGCGTGTGTCATCATCATGCTCCTGCTCTTATCTCAATCTATTTGGGGTCGGCGCAACATGTCCTTTTTTTCCATACTTCTCTATTAGTCGTCATCTCGGTAGTCACCCCCTTTCTAGCCATGTTATCTTTCACACAATCCATCCATCGTTTCTTTGGTCTTCCCTTACTCTTATAGCCTTCGATATTCATACTCAAAACTTTCCTCCCGACATTTTCCACACTCCTCTGCATCACATACCCATACCATGACAACCAGTTTCCGCACAACTTTTCAGTCACCGGTGCCACTTTCAAACTTCCTCCTTGTACTAATTTCTTATTCTATCCATTCGTGTAACACCATACATCCGTCTTAGCATTCTTATCTCAGCTGCATGCAATTGCTTTTCATTCATCCCTTTTGTGGCCCAACATTCTAATCCATACAAAACAGCAGGTCTAACCATTGTTTTATAAATCTTCCCCTTAAGTTTAAGGGGAATGCAGGAGTCGCAAATTGTTCCCGTGACCTACCGCCATTTCATCCATCCTTAATCGGTTGTCTATTGTTTGCCCGAAGATTATATGCCATAATCATCATTTTCCCGAATTTCATTTACCCGAATTTCATTTGCCCGAATGTTTCATTTGCCCTAAAAGACATATGACATACTTTTAATTGCCCGAATTTTAGATAGGTACCATAAGATACGAATGCCATAAGTATTGTTTGCCTTATTTTTATGTGCCATAATAATTATTAGACATAATAACTAATTAATAACTCTGGCAACACTAGCAAGTCAACACACGTCAAAATTTTCTTATATCATATTTTCCTTATTTATTTATTTCTATAGCCATTTTACTATCAGAAAGTACGAAAAGCACAATAAAACCTTTAGAAAAATACCACAAAGAAAAATAAAGAACCACAAAATGATAATAATAACAATAGTTGTAGAAAAACCAAAAATGACGTTTGTCAAATTCGGCTTAAAGAAAATAAGGTGATGATGTAGACGATGCAAACAAGAGCCAGAACACGAAATCAGGCACACCCACCATCTCCGGACTCGTCGCTCAGCTCCGCCTCACAACCGCCGGTACGCGCCTCAACCGTGAGCGCTGTGTCACCGGTCGCTGCAGTTGCGTCGAGCTCGAGCGACGAGTATTTCTCCCCGCCGTCGTCACCAACACCACCACGGTGGCAAGGAAGAGGACGGCCACCAGCGGGCTTGGGACCTCGAGGCCAACCGGCTCCGAACAGGGTCCCCGCTGCCGGTGGAAATGTGTCGCGCATGCGATGGACTCAGTCCATGAATGAAAATGTGATGCGCGCATATTATGGGGCTACAGAGGGAGGAATTAACCTTACAGCGTACCGAGGACGGATGCTCTCTCTGTTTCAGGTGCTTGAACCTGCCGTCAACGTCTCGGCCCAACGATTGTCGGATCAGGTGCGCGTCATTCAACACAATCATAGATTGGATAACGCTACACTTGATCGGCTGCGCTCGGAAATGCAGAGTAGTTCTGCTAGTAACCCGTCCCCATCCCAGAATGTCATGCATGTGTCTGCCGAGGTTCCACTGCGAGCTAGCCAGCGTGATGAGGAGGAGGACGCCAGAGCTATATCTGCAGATAACCTATGCAATGTGGAATTAAGGAGCGTTCTGGAGGATGCGATCAGTGAGTACCGGTTCACATCACCTGACCTTAGACCACGGCTTCCACGTTTGCCCATGAATAAAAAAAATAGAGCACTGGTGTGTGCTCTGGATGCGCTGTTACCAAATTTTATTGAAAGCAGCGCAGATCTTTGCGATACACACTCAATCCTGTATTGCACGGCTGTTGCGGCGTGTCGTGTAGCTCGTGTCAAATTTCCAAACACTGACCAAGCTACACGGCCAAAACCCGCCACACCAGCCTGGCAGTGCAGGATTGAGCGTCGTATTAATGAGGCCAGGGTACTCATTGGGAAGCTTATCTGCTTCAGGGAGGGCAATATACGCCCCAGGGTGATGCGCTTTGTGAGACGGGCATTCTCGGGAACTAGTATTAGTCCTCGTGAATATGTATGCTGTGTCACAGAGCGCATCGACTTCCTGAAGCAGAAAGTTTATGCATGGGCAAACCGTATTCGTCGGTATAGGCGAAGAGTGGATCGGTACACTCAGAACCGCATGTTCCAGAGTGATGAAAGGTGGGTATACAGAACATGGGAGCGGCCTATTCCCACTCAAGGTGTGACTCACGTGCATCCACCGGATAATGAGACCATGAGTGCTTTTTGGCGAAGCATTTGGTCGGTGCCCGTCAGTCACACTGAAGGTGATTGGATGCGTGTTGTTGAGCAAGCGTGTGATTCAATACCAGACATGGAGGCTATTAACATTAGTCCTCTGGATGTGGCCTGTGCAGTCCGTCCGTTACCTAACTGGAAATCTCCAGGACCGGACGGACTGCACAATTTCTGGATTAAATGGCTACAAAGGTCACACGCCTGCTTAGCCTCGCAATTCCAGTCATCTTTAGAGACTGGGTCGCTACCACTGTTCTTTACGACAGGAGTTACCCACCTGCTCCATAAAAAGGTAGTACAGCGGAACCTAAAAACTATAGACCAATCACATGTTTACCGACGGTCTATAAAGTCCTTACATCCATTCTTACAGCAAAAATTGCACACCATATTTATAGTAACTCAATTATGTCTGTGTCTCAGAATGGATGTAAGAACGGGTCCCGCGGTACTAAGGAGCTGCTCCTAATAGACATGACCATAAGCCAACAGGTTCGTAGATCCCGGAAAGATCTGTCGACATGTTGGATAGATTACAAGAAGGCCTATGACTCGGTACCACATACATGGCTCATTAGGGTGCTGGAGTTGTACAAAATAGACGCAACTCTACGCACCTTCTTGATGTCGTGTATGGGGCAATGGAGGACGGTCCTTCTCTATCCAGGATGTCAGCAGATCCGTAGGATCGATGAACCGATCAGGATTGAGCGGGGAATATTTCAGGGCGATAGTTTGAGTCCGCTTTGGTTTTGCTTAGCCTTGAATCCTCTAAGCACACTGCTGGAGGACTCAGGTCTAGGCTACCGGTTGAGAAGAGGTGGTCAAGTGATATCTCACCTCCTTTACATGGATGATTTAAAACTTTTTGCCCCCAACAATTTGCGACTGATGGAGTTACTGAAGGTAACAGAAACCTTCAGTAGCGCCATCAGGATGGAATTTGGTGTGGAAAAATGTGCAGTCATGCATGTAAAGCGAGGGGAGATTATGGAATCCGTGGGAATCCAACTCTCGGATTTCATACATCTTAGATCCCTTTCGTCAACCGAAACCTACAAATATTAGGGTATGTCGGAAGCGTTGGGCATCAATGCTACTGACATGAAGCAATCGTTGAAGGAGCGCTTCTTTGGCCGCCTGAAGAAAGTATTTAATAGTCTTCTATCAGGCGGAAACAAGGTGCGCGCCTTCAACGGTTGGGTCATGCCGGTCTTGATGTACTCTTTCGGTATACTCCAATGGACTCAGACCGAACTCGACGCCCTGGATAGGAGAGTCCGTACGCTACTGACTGCGTATCGAATGCATCACCCACGGTCATCGGTAATGAGACTGTACCTATATCCCGCGAAAGTGTGGAGGTCGAGGCTTTTTAAATGCTAAGACCCTCCACAATCGCGAGATATGCAGTCTCAGGGAATATTTCCTAGAAGCCGACGTGGGGATGCATCGAGATGTGGTCGCGGTGGACAAGGGCCTCACCCCACTCTCCATGGCGAAAGAGAACTGGCGCAAACCTGCAGTACTTGATACTAACGATCGTAAGGAAGTATGGCAAGGCAAAGAGCTTCACGGACGCTTTTTCCGGGCCCTCCATGGGCCTGATGTAGACTTTTTGGCGTCTGTATCCTGGTTACGTTTCAGCGACCTCTTCGGGTAAACCGAAGGTTTTGTCTGTGCAATTATGGATGAAGTTATCATGACGAATAATTATCGGAAATACATTGTCAAGGATGGTACGGTTGACATCTGTCGGGCATGCCACCGTCCCGGTGAATCAATCCGACACATTGTTTCCGGTTGTTCTCGTCTTGCTAACGGCGAGTACTTGCACAGACACAATCTAGTGGCTAGGATTATCCACCAGCAACTTGCCTTGCAGTACAACCTTGTGGAATCCGAAGTACCATATTACAGGTATGTGCCCGACCCAGTTCTCGAGAATGGTCACGCCACATTGTACTGGGATCGATCTATCATCACTGACAGGACTATTGTAGCCAATAAGCCTGATATTGTGGTGATAGATCGACGAGAGCGCCGTGCAATGATTGTTGATATCGCTGTCCCTCATGACGAGAATCTCGTGAAAGCTGAGAAAGATAAAAAAATCAAGTATCTTGACTTAGCACACGAGGTTGTCGACATGTGGGACGTGGACTCTGCAATCATTGTACCGATAATCGTTACGGTTAATGGCCTAATAGCGGAGAGTCTCGACCAACACCTCAGGAGGCTCTCATTGCGCGGCTGGGTCAAGGGCTTGATTCAGAAAGCAGTACTCCTGGACACGGCACGCATAGTGAGGAGGTTCCTCTCTCTAGAGCCCTGACCACCGGTAGCTTGGACCCTGTTCCCGATACCGGTGGGCTACTATTTTTTTATATTTTTAAATGTTTTTTTTTAATTTTATGTTTTTATAAAAATATTTAAAAATATCATTCATATGACTGTATGTAAATAAAATAAAGGAAATTAGACATAATATTTAAATGGCATAATATTGAAATGGCATACTTATTAGCTTTCTGGCTGTCGATGTCGATGGGTGCGCAATGTTTGGTATAATAAGAATAAACTTATTTATTCTGTGCATGGTTTTTTTTTCTGTGCATGGTTGATGGTGGGCTAGGTCGACGGAGCCCCGCTTCGCGGGGCTCCTACTTCTGTGTGGTTTATAAAAAAATAACCACGAAGGGGATGGCGGGGTCTATTCGCTCGCTTCGCTCGCTCACACGACCCCGCCATCCTCTTCTAACCTAACCTGTCCGAGTCGGTGCCCTAAAGTCCCAATTGCATCCAATTTCTCTTGATATTACAACCGTTACACACCCGATGTCGATGGCAAATTATGTTATGGCATATCATAATTATGGCATGTGATATTTAGGGCATGTGATAATTAGGGCTTACAATGATTATGACAAATGATGTAATGGTAAGTGACTTTATGGGAAACAATGATTCTGGATTCTGGGATAAACAACCGTTACACACCCGATGTCGATGGCAAATTATGTTATGGCATATCATAATTATGGCATGTGATATTTAGGGCATGTGATAATTAGGGCTTACAATGATTATGACAAATGATGTAATGGTAAGTGACTTTATGGGAAACAATGATTCTGGCACGTGACTAATATGGCAAATGAGTATGTCGTATGATATTATGGCTGTTGACTATTATGGAAAATGATATTAGGGCAAATAAAATTCGGGTAAACGGCGGTAATATTCAAATAGGCAAGTAAATGATTTTTTTTTTAATTAGTTACTAAAATTATACAGCAAATAAAATTATTTCAATAGTACAGCAACCACAATTCAATTATCCAAATTAAAATATAACAGGCTTAGTTGACATAGAAAAATATATAACGTACGTACGTACGTTTTATTTTGACATAATATGACAAGACGTATATATTTTGACATATTATGTCAAAATTATAATAGTCATTCAAAATATTTTTCACATAAAAAATCATCAATATTGTAATATGCTCTACTGCTAAAAAAACTTTAACTTTCAATTTTAACTGCACGTCACTTAAAAGCTTCCAACTTTTTGGCAATTTATTATAAACTATTGGAGCCATGCAAAAGACACTCTTCCGCATAAAAGTACTGTAAAGTAGTTCTGCCTTTTTGTACGCAGAGCTGAGTGTCACGTCTGTTGCGTGGCAACACTCAGCTCTGCGTAATAAAATAAACTAAAACTTACTAATAAAATAAACATAAACTTTTTAAAATTTAAATTTAAAATAAAATAAACTTTTTCCTTTAAGTTTTAACTGTTTGATGGTTCAGATTGTTTTTTATATCGAAAGGTTTGTTAATGTATTAGGTCCCCAATGAAATACCAATGAAAGCCATTAAATTTGAGAGTTTAGAGGAAAATTATATTTAGTGACGTTGACCAAAACATAAAAATTGAGTTTTCACGTATCCTATGAATTTTCGGATAGGCTTTAGAGTGCAAGTACGAGTAAGTGCCCAGACACCCTTCCCTCAATTACATTGAACGGCGATAATATAAAGCAGGTGACCAAATTTAAATATCTGGGCCATATACTTGTCGACGACCTTAAAGATGATGATGACGTGGAGAGGGAGCGCAGGGCGTTGGCGGTCCGCGGGAACATGTCGGCGCGCAGATTTTCTCGTTGTACAGATCAGGTCAAAATAACCTTGTTTAAAGCGTACTTTCAAGGCCTGTACACGGGAAGTGTGTGGTTCAGCTGTTCTCGTGGGACGCTAAATGCACTGCGCGTCCAATGTAATAATGTTTTCAGGATGATATTGAAACTCCCTCGTTTCTGTAGTGCCTCGGGGATGTTTGCCCAATCGAGCATAGATGGTTTCCATGCTATCATCAGGAAAAAAGTGGCATCGCTAGTGGGGAGGATTCGAGGGAGTAGCAATAGCATCCTGAAAGTTGTGGCTGAGGACCCGAGAGCTCCTGTGCTGAGGCATCTCATGCGGAATCACTGTCCGCATGAAGTGTTTCGTAGGTACATGACCCATTATCTTGGTTTTATTCATAAGTTTGTTAGTAATCCTAGTGTATAAGTTGTATTTATGATGTTTACTAACAAAAAAACCGGTCAAGTGCGTGTCGGACCACGCACAATGAAGGGTTCCGTAGTTGGGATGAATTTATCTTAAGAACAAACTTAACATTGTAGTTGAAAAACATGTTCTCCCATACATTCCAACTGTAAATGTAAGTTTGTACTCACAATATTGATAGATTTACCATGTTATTTTAAGACCACAGACTTCTTACAGGTTTTCCTGTAATCTACAGGTAAAGATCTATTTTCTGTATTTTTTTCAAAATTTTAGGCTCAGTAGTTTCGGAGATAAGGGGGGGGGGGGGGGGGGAATTGTAAATTTTCGTCTAGTTTCTTAAATAACTTTAAAACAATTTATTTTAAAATTATAAAAAAAATATATTTGAACTTAATCGGTCCATTAAATTCGGAGCAAGCTGGCTGTGACAGACGGACAGACAGACACACGAGTGATCCTATAAGGGTTCCGTTTTTTCCTTTTGAGGTACGGAACACTAAAAATGGTTCCTATTTCGTCCCAAATAAAAAGAATTTTGAATTTGAATTTATGGGGTGCTTATTTGTTGCAAATGGGTTTCATTACCACGTCCTGGAAGGAATACGTCTAGGCTTTATGGGGTGCTTATTTGTTGCAAATGGGTTTCATTACCACGTCCTGGAAGGAATACGTCAAATTGACGTCAAATTACAAAGTCATCCTATATAATTTTGAATTTTAATTTGGAAGAGCGACTTGATCACAGATATATCTTGTGGTCTTGATGCATTTGTAAATTAAACATCTCGTTTGATTGATGTTTTCTTCGCTTTAAAGATGTTCGAACGTTAGGCACACATTTGATTTGCGTTGATTCGACAAGTAACTGCGGCTTATGAACGTGAGCAGTTGTAACATAACACGGTAACACGCGGCTGGAGATCGACAACTTTCTCCGACCGCGAGCGAGCAAGCGAGACAAGGATATTGTGAGCCGCCGCTGCATCCGGCGTCGAGGTCGATTTGGCGCGCCGCACTGCCACTACTACGAGCAGTACTGACTGCACTCAGTGCGTACTGCGTACTGCGTAGGGCCTGCAAGGTAAAACAACTACGCCAGACCAGTTTACTCTTACTTATTTAGCACGACGAGGTGTCAGTTATGATTCGGGAAACCAGAGTTCTGAATCCGTTATGTTGATTGTTGTGGTGATTCGGTGGAAGTTAATGATCTTGTCGAGCCTCGCAGCCTCCCAGGGCACGAACAGGTTCGTGATGATAGTGAAGCAATCGGGATCATGTTGCCAATGTAAATAGCACACTTTTTCAGAAATCATTTGATGGTACGGAACCCGCGGTGCGCGAGTCCGACTCGCTCTGACTGCTTCAGTGATAATCTGTTTAGTTGATTTCACAAGACTGTCGAAGGAACTACTTCCTTCGCGGGCGAGCCCCCGAGCCACTGTCGCCCCAGCCGCCGCGCCCATGTAGCTGCGCTCCGCCCTTGGCGGCGACGACATCCGGCTACCACGCGGCTGGCACCATCAGCACCATGAGCGCTGTGTAATGGTGGCAGACATTCGTGCTGGTAGACCATAGCTCATCGGTACGAAATGCAAGAGACTTGAATACGGTTTCATGTTGCGATGCGCGGTACAAACAACTTGAATACGTTTTCATGTTGCGATGCGCGGTACAAACAACTTCTCTCTTCTGACAACGATTTGGCAACTCTTAATACACTATTTTTATTATCCGGCGACTTTCCGTTTGTTTAAATTGCTTATCTATTTTTATGCTATTGTGAAGAGTATTTGTGTTCAGGTGGCGGTCTGTAGTTAGTACCTCGCTGTGCTGGCTGCGGCGGGGGGCAAGGAGGGGCCGGGGTATAGAACCTCCATGTATCTGATAGTCTGATCATGGTGATGTGGTTCACACAATAGTACCTATCATTAAAATACCACAGTTTAACACGGCAAGTGTTGGGAATGTTTGCTGTAAACAAAACAATTACAGTTTTTCAAGACCAAATCTATTGGAACATTGTCAAATATTATGTTCAAACGTTTTGTTCGGAGTGTATGAATGCGGAGCAACTATGTACTTACTTATTGTTCTCGACGTGTTAACATGGAGGTGCGGGAGGTGCGGGAGGTGCGGGAGGTGCGGGCCGCAGCTGCGCCGCTTGCCATCCTTACAGTCGCACCTGCAGATAGTACAGACCGACACATGAGTGTGTCACCGGTGTGCACACATTGCACACCGGTGCACGCTGAAAGTACTCATCGTCTGCCTAGTCCTTTCCCAAGCTACATCCGGCAACCTGATGCAGCTGATTACAAGTATTTCACATGGAGCGACTGCCTGCCTTTTTTTTGTGGATGGGTAATCTCCAAATGACTTCTCCTGGTCTGGGTGGAGCAGGACAGTGTCAGACTTTTACTGACTACAACCCACCCGTGTTCCTTTAGTTGCCTGTGCCAGGGCCACGGTATCTCTTTCGAATAACCCGCGACCCCGGCGGCACGGCATTGGCCATATCGGACCCCGTCACTGCTGACATCTCTTTGAGGCGCTCGTGGAACACGACGCGCCGTCGACATGGGCCTGGTCCTTCCCGACGGCGAGCTACCCATTGCTCGCCATCCGCAAGCCCGCGACTTCGGTGGCCGGGAATCGGCTATAGATTCCCGCCGCCCAGAGCGTCTCCTGCGGCGACTAGGGGCGTGAGGTTGGCCTCCCTCGCGCGTTCATCAAGTGGTGCCTGAGCTCGCACGAATACTTGGAACAGGCAGGCAGCTCCGCACAACTCACGCTTGGTATTTTCAAAAAGGAAAATTTAATGTACCTACCGAGTCATTTGAACCTTCATAATGTTTCGTGTTTAAATAGTTTATATTGTACCTTTAATTGTTATTAGGTATTAATTTGTAAGATATAATTAATATCTTCTTTACATAGTATAAAATGAAGTCGCTTCCGCTGTCTGTTCGCTTAGATCTAAGCTACTCAACGGATTTTAATGCAGTTTTCAGCAATAGATAGAGTGATTCAAGAGGAAGGTTTTTAAGAAGAGAAAAATTGGAAAAGTTACCGGGAAAATTGGAAAAATTTCGGAAAACTGAAAGTACATTTTGAATGGAAATTTTGTATGAATTACTTATTGAAATTTTGAGGAGCTCGTGGCTAAGTAATAACAGCCGCACGGGTCAATCCATCAGGTTAAACTACGCTTACCGGGGTTGGTCACTGGATGGGTGACCATTCTTTACATACCGGTACTCCTCCGTGCCTTGGAAAGCACGTTAAGCCGTTGGTCCCGGCTGTCATTCGTGAATCTTTGACAGTCGTTACGCGTCGTCAGAAGCCCGAAAGTCTGACAACCAGTCTTACCAAGGGGTATCCCACCCAGCTATTGGGTTGTGGAGGTCAGATAGGCAGTCGCTCCATGTAAAATACTGGTATTCAGCTGCATCCGGTTAGACTGGAAGCCGACCCCACCTTAGTTGGGAAAAGGCTAAGCAGATTGATTACTTATTGAAATTTTGACAACGTCTGTCGGGTCAGCTAGTTTAAATATAAACTCTCATCACATAATAACGACGACCAAGTTCCAGGAAAGACTGCCGGGACCAACGGCCCGAGGCGCGGAGTAGTACGGTATGTAAAAATGGTCACCCATCCACTGACCAACCCTGACAAGCGTAGCTTAACCTGATGGATCGACCCGTTCTATGTTAGAGGATTTGGTTTCTGCAACACGCACAACGGTCCTTCATGTGGACCATTGTGCGTGGGCCATGGCGGCCGTCGGGGGTTATTCCAACCAGCCCACCTCCCTCCAGAAGTCGATCAATCGATAGTCTGAACATCTGTGAAAGATCTGGGTGTTCCAAGAGTTTCTGTTCTAATCTGGGTGCATTAACCCGTGCGACTGTTCTAATCTGGGTGCATCAACCCGTGCGACTGTTTTAGCTTAGCCACGAGCACACTGAGAGTACTAAATGTAAATAAATAACTGTAGTGTCCGTAAGAGCGACGTCATGTCCCCGCGGCCTTCAGCAGTGAAAGTGTTACCGAAATAGCTGATCGCGTGTCGCAGATAAGCTCCTACATATAAAATATATTACATGTATCACATAATTTTATTATAGAACCGCAAACATTGGCGCGATGCTGTTAGTATAGAATTCACTCTCTCTTTTTTATAAATAAATGAATAGCCGTGAATTCTTGTGGTGTGATCGACCACTTGCCTCATGGTGGCTACTGGCATCGGTTCGTACCGGTTTGTGGTGTGGTCGACCACTTGCCTCATGGTGACTACTGGCATCGGTTCGTACCGGTTTGATGGCCGTGTAAGTGCAGCTTCTCTCTGGCAGAAAATTAACAAAGAGTAGTGCAACCGCACAGCAGCAGATTTAGTAAACACTGACACGAGGTTTTAGTCATTGGGTGACGTCATCAGCTCTTTACAACAATGATCAGCGAGTGATGTTATTACACTTTTATTCCACATTACGTAACACTGCTTCCAGTATCTGGGACAGTGCCACACAGCCGCGCTATCCTGCGGGCTTGGCGAGCGTTTAAACGAAGCACTCTTGTAAAACTCACACTTTATGCAACAATAACGTGCATGTTGTTGAAATACTAATACTTGTATATAAATAGACGCCAGCGAGCTTCCAACGAGCTGCAGAACACTAATACTATCTGGACAGATAGTTGATAAATGAAACACTCGTATTATAAATAGTTTTCGTATTTGTATCAGCGTCGACACTGCCCCTATGTCGCTACAGCTCGCGAGCAGTGTGAGGTTGGAGCACCCCTTGCTCGGGGATCAGCTGATAACAACTACCAGCGTGTGGCCTGTACATAGAATAGTACTCATAGGGAGCATTCGCGGGTATTGTAGCATCCCGAGTTTGATGAGCATCATAGCAGTCGATACGTCGAGAAGAGCCACCACCACCCATGTCGTGGTACCGTAAGCGAATGTACCCGGTGAGCACTCCTGCAGCACTGATCAAACAGATCGCGTAGGATCTCCCTCTGACGCCTGCGGGTAACAGACTTGAGGAGTTTGGAGTCCGTATGTAAGTCCTGTTCCGGGAGAGCGTGATTATTGCAAAAGACTCCAGTGCCCTGGATAAGGTAGTTGAAGAACACAGTGTGGTTTTAATCAGTGAATTATGTTTATGTGTTTGTGTTTGTGTTTAATAAATAAATAAATAAATAAGAGGATACATCGAAGCGTGGTTTAGCTCGGTGT
The DNA here is from genome assembly GCA_946251885.1 of Cosmia pyralina. Lineage (NCBI taxonomy): Eukaryota > Metazoa > Arthropoda > Insecta > Lepidoptera > Noctuidae > Cosmia > Cosmia pyralina. The sequence continues at coordinate 29,161,586 of OX276347.1, forward strand.
GTAAGTGACACGGCGTTATGCCTGTCTAGTTTGACGCGCGAGATAGAAGACTCTCACGCGCACCGGAACTAAACGCGCTTCGTATATATGTGACAAAATGCTATATATAAATATTTTTTAGCTTAGTAAGTTCCTAACATATTTAAATACCGTCAATTTAAAGCAAATTTTACTGCACAATACGACGTTAAAGACATTTTAAACGAGATTAACATGGCAACCGATGCGAACAGATTGTAGTGAATATTTTATTATCTACTAGCTTGTGCCAGCGGCGGCGGCTTCACCCGCGTGGATGTCGGGAAATATTCCACGGGAACGTATTACCGAGATATAAAGTATTATATGTCCTAATCCAGGTCATGCTCTACCTATGTGTCAAATTTCATCCAAATCCATTCTGCTATTTTAGCGCGAAAGCGCAACAAACAAATACAAACAAACTCACAGTCGCATAAATTTATAATAAGAGTTAGGAATTTCTGTTTAGATCTGTTTGAAAGCTGACCTCCACCTGCAACACATTCAAAGTACAAACAGACCATAGCTCCGTAGTGACAGGTGAATCCCACGCAGGACTCCTCGGTGCGGCAGGTAGCAATGTGAGTTCAGCCTAAGCCGTTTTGGCATCAATACCGACCGGGTGGCGTCATCAATAACTACCGACGTCACTGAGGTTCACCGTGGTATCAATACCAATCAGTATCGTGTCGCCGCATACCGGCGCCCGCGCCGCCGCCGCCGCGCCGCGGGCCGCTATGAGATGCAGACGATACAGTCACCAAACTCATCGAGCGTTGCCCCCTAACGAACGTCAGTGAAGGCAATAACTAACATAATTATTACACGACTGCCCAAAGGAGTGTAATGTTTTCAGGGTTGATGTATGTTTGTATGTGAGTTTCTTTATTCCACCATAACTTTAAAATGCCTGAACAGATTTGGATGTATGGGATATCGTTAGAATTCTTACACCGTCCCGAGTGACACTGGCTTTATTGGCCTTGAACAGCACATTCTAAAAAAACTTTTTTACAAAAAAAAAAAAAAACGGATTTCAAAAAAAATACTACAAAGTGAAAAACAATTTTAATTTCGGAAGTCGGTGTCTTTGGATCGGTATTTTAGCTTTTTGCCACTGACTTCCGAAATTAAAATTATTTTTCACTTTGTAGTATTTTTTTTGAAGTCAGTTGTTTTTTTTTTTTAAAAGTTTGTTATTTTTCACTTTTTAGTGGCTGTCTGTAATTTATCTAAGTTAAAATAGCCTAATGTCAACTGCTCATCACCTTTTATAAAATACTAGCTGCGCCCCGTGGTTTCACCCGCGTAGACCGGGATAAAAAGCAGCCTATGTTTTTAATCCAGGGTATAACCTTCCAACTGCGAGATGTGGTAGCTGATTTCATAACGATTCCAACGACAGTTTAATATACAGCTCTCATACAAAACTTTAGAGATATCGTCTACCGCGCGAGACCACCCAGAAATACTCACACAAAAACCCACAAAAACAGAATGGCAGTCACATTGAATAGGTTATGCAATCCATATACCAAATAACATCCAAATCGGTCCAGCCGATTGAGCGTGAAGAAGTAACAAACATACAAACACACGCGCACACACACACTCACAAAGTTTCGCCTTTATAATATTAGTGTGATTATATATTATAAGATTATACAGCTGCTGCCCGCGACTTCGTCCGCGTGAAATTTACCGCGTGAAGTGAGTTTGAACGGAGCAGGGCTCACACTATGCAGTAATCATTCCTATTGTATATCGACTGACGGATACTGAGAGTAAGGTATTTAGTTTTATCACTATTTAGAGTCAAAAGATGATGTAGAAGCCAATTGTTCACAACATTGAACCCAGTTTGCGTTGAAAGGCCACATCCCATAAATCGGCAGAGAAAAGAAGATCTGTATCGTCAGCATACGATATTAAATCACATTTTGGAATGTTGATACCTGTGAGATCATTAATATAAATGAGAAAGAGGGTTGGCCCTAAAATGCTGCCCCGGGGGATGCCGTAGGAAACCGTTAGATCAGAACTTACGTGACCACCTATTCGAACGCACTGATGCCGACCGGTAAGAGAGCTCTCAAAAAGTTGTAGCTGAGTTCCTCTAATTCCAAGCTTTTCAAGTTTGGAAAGTAATATCGGGATTGAAATAGTGTCGATAGCCTTTTTCAAATCTAAGAAAATAGACAAACATTTACGGCCTTTATCCAGATTTGTAAAAATATAATTAGTCAGGGTATGTACGGCTTGGTCTGTCGATCTACCAGCCCTGAAACCAAACTGATTCTCAGCAAGTAAGTTATTATTTTCCAAATATTTTGTAAGTCTATTATTAATGATCTTTTCTAATAATTTAGATGTTGCGGAGAGAATTGAGATTGTGCGATAATTAATTATTATAGTTTTGTCACCACCCTTAAAAATCGGACGAACCTCTGAAATTTTAAGTTGGGATGGGAAGATACTTGTATTCAGACAATGATTAAAAAATATGTGTAAGAGGCGGGACTAGGAAGTCACTATGTTGTTTCAAGAGTTTATTTGAGATATTATCCCTTCCCACCGAGCATTCGATTTTTAAACCCATTACAAGACGAGAAACCTCATCTTCACTGGTATCATCTAATACAAATGAGCCCAATTTTAGAGAGCGGTTATTCTCCTTCAATACGTCTACTGAGTCACGTTGGATATTTTTTTGACACTCTTCAGCTAAATTCTTACCAACATTTATAAAATAACCATTTATTTCGTTTAACAATTTATCAGGCGAGGAATCAGTTTTCAAAAGGTGTTCAGTATTGCTCGGAATGTTATTCATGTTCGAATTGTCTCTAAAAAGTTTCCGGAGTTTTTTTGGATCATTTTTTGTTTTTTCTACCTCAGATTTTTCAAACGCACGTTTTACTTTCTTTAAAATCGCATTGCAAAAATTCCTGTAACGCGTATAAGTTACTTTCAAGATTTCATTATCAAGTGAAGATTTTAGTTTTTTGTTAAGCCTGTCCCGATTTTTCATGCATCTTAGTAACCCAGGTGTGATCCAGGGCTTGATGATCTTTTTACGCCTTGAAATAACTGTAATTACGGTATTTTTATTAATAGCATCCTGAATTGCAGTTGTCAGGTAGTTCATCGAGTAGTCGGGGTCTTGAGAGTGATATATTGGGGATAATTCAATTTTATGTAGGTCTTGAGTTAGGTTTTGCGTATTAGTTATGCTGAAAGTAGAGTTTGCAAAAACTCGAGGTATGTTAAAATCCATACAAACAAGCACAGGGTAATGATCTGTTAAGGTAGCTTGAGGAATCAATACATGAGTACTGAGTGAGCTTTTCAGCAAAACATGATCAAGACAGGTACCACTCTTGCTGCGGGTAATTTCTGTATGTGCAGGTAGTAGTCCATGAGAGGCTGCTAGGGTTAAATAATTCTCACCAGCTTGGTCGATTTTATCATGAGATAAGATAAGATAAGATAAGATAAGTCTTTATTTGCCTTAAACATGGTATAAAGTTGTTACAGTCAGATATTAATGTTAAGTCCGCATGTTTAGCTATACAGGATATGTATCAATTGCATGCAAATTAATTATTATCAGTGAATTCTAAAGTTCAATGTCAAAGATAAAAAGTCAATAAAATTATTAGAAATACATTAATAATAATAATAATCACCCCACCGCCGTATCTCTACGTTGACGCCGTGGTGGGGCTTGCGCGCTCCGAACTCTGGGTCTGTGCCGGTGGAGTTTACTTTGCCGAAACAGGTCTAGGGTGAGGAGCCAGACCAAGAGAGATACGTGAACCCGCAGGGCAGCATGTGGCGAGATGTTGGGCAGTAGCGACCCCACGGACCCTATTTTCCGGGAGAAGTCTTGTTCTTCACCTCTGGCTTGCCTTTATTGGCCGGCTGGAGTGAACACTGACGGGAACAGAGCTCCCACCTCATTCTTGCCTTTATTGGCCGGCTTGAGTGGAGATTCGCAAGAGCAAACGTGCTCGGAGGAAGGAAGTATTCCAGTAAGTGCTTGTAGGGATCTTGACCATCTTCCGGGCTCTGCGATTGTTCTGAGAGCCGTGGAATACCTCTCCACTCCTCAAGCACCTCAGGACATGTTGCCCCTTGTCGCTACGTCACTATGTGCTAGCGACCGTTTCCGGGGGCCCATTATTGAGTGTGCAAGTCACCCCCTGCCAATTTATCTGTGTATATTATATAACATTGGTCAGGCAGGGGACATAGTTCTTCCATAGTTCAAGGTACCCAATCCATGTAGCCACCCAAATCCATAGGCCCAATGTGTTTTGTTTCCATGTTCTGCAATAGTCCTGCACCAACCGGGGGTTGTCCTTGGGTGCACTTGCATAGTGCATACAGGGATAATCGTCGGCTGGTGCCTCCTCGTCATTTAAAATTGTCTAAGGGGCCTCTGCGAGTTGGCTTCGGCCCCTCGTACGCCTTCCAAAGGTCCGGGAGCCCAGGGTCCCGAGATAAACCAAAGACAAAAAAGAATAATAATCATGTTGGATAGACTATAAGAAGGCCTATGACTCGGTGCCACATACATGGCTCATGAGGGTGCTGGAGTTGTATAAAGTAGATGCAACTCTGCGCACCTTCCTGATGTCGTGTATGGGGCAATGGAGGACGGTCCTTCGCTATCCAGGATGTCGAAATATCCAGAGGAACAGCGAGCCGATAAGGATCGAGCGGGGCATATTTCAGGGCGATAGTTTGAGTCCGCTTTGGTTCTGCTTAGCCTTGAATCCTCTAAGCACACTGCTGGAGGATTCAGGTCTAGGATATCGGCTGCGGAGAGGTGGTCAGGTTATATCCCACCTCCTCTACATGGATGACCTAAAACTCTTTGCCCCCAACAATTTGCAACTGATGGAGCTACTGAAAGTAACTGAAACATTCAGTAGCGCCATCAGGATGGAATTTGGTGTGGACAAATGTGCGGTCATGCATGTAAAGCGAGGAGAGATTGTGGAATCCGTGGGAACCCAACTCTCGGATTCCATAAACCTTAGAGCCCTCTCCGCACCCGAAACCTATAAGTATTTGGGTATGTCGGAAGCGTTGGGCATCAATGTTACTGACATGAAGCAATCGTTGAAGGAGCGCTTCTTTGGCCGCCTGAAGAAAGTATTTAATAGTCTTCTATCAGGCGGAAACAAGGTGCGTGCCTTCAACGGTTGGGTCATGCCGGTTTTGATGTACTCTTTCGGCGTACTCAAATGGACTCAGACGGAACTCGACGCCCTGGATCGGAGGGTCCGTACGCTGTTGACTGCATATCGAATGCATCACCCACGGTCATCGGTAATGAGACTGTATATCCCGCGAAAGTGTGGAGGCCGAGGCTTTTTAAACGCTAAGACTCTCCACAACCGCGAGATATGCAGTCTCAGGGAATATTTCCTAGAAGCCGATGTGGGGATGCATCGAGATGTGGTCGCGGTGGACAAGGGCCTCACTCCGCTCTCCTTGGCTAAAGAGAACTGGCGCAAACCTGTAGTGCTTGACACTAACGATCGCAGGGAGGTATGGCAGAGTAAGGAGCTTCACGGACGCTTTTTCCGGGCCCTACATGGACCCGACGTAGATTTGTTAGCGTCCGTAGCCTGGCTGCGTTCCGGTGACCTCTTTGGGGAAACCGAAGGTTTTGTCTGTGCAATTATGGACGAAGTTATGATGACGAACAACTACCGGAAATATATTGTGAAAGATGGCACGGTTGACATCTGTCGGGCATGCCACCGTCCGGGAGAATCAATCCGACACATTATCTCCGGGTGTTCTCGTCTTGCTAACGAAGAGTACTTGCATAGACACAACCTTGTAGCCAGGATTATCCATCAGCAACTTGCACTGAAATACAACCTTGCGGAATCGGAAGTGCCGTACTATAGGTATGTGCCCGACCCAGTTCTCGAAAATGGAAATATCACATTGTACTGGGATCGATCCATCATCACTGACAGGACTATTGTTGCCAATAAGCCTGATATAGTGGTGGTGGATCGAACAGAGCGGCGCACAATGATTATTGACATAACGGTCCCGCATGACGGGAACCTCGTGAAAGCCGAGAAAGATAAACAAATCAAGTATCTTGACTTGGCTCGCGAGGTTGTCGACATGTGGGATGTGGACTCAGCGATCATTGTGCCGATAGTTGTATCAGCCAATGGCTTAATCGCCAAGAGCCTCGACCAACATCTAAGGAGGCTCTCGTTGGGCAGCTGGATTAAGGGCCTGATTCAGAGAGCGGTACTTCTGGACACGGCGCGCATTGTTAGGAGGTTCCTCTCTCTGGAGCCCTGACCGCCGGTAGCTTGGACCCTGTTCCCGATACCGGTGGGCTACTATGTTTTATATTTTTAAATGTTTTTTTTTTATTTCATGTTTTTATAAAAAATATTTAAAAATGTGAAATATATGTACATAAATGAAATAAAGGAAATAATAATTAAAAGCATAATAATAGTTTCAACAGCATTTCTCAGCATTGCGGATACAATGACAATCAGACTTGAAATTTATTGTTTAAAACTAAGAAAATCTTTAATTTCATAAAACATGTGTTCCTTCAACCATTTCAATAATCTGTTTTTAAATGAGTTAGTATTTAATAACAATTTTATTTCTTTGGGAAGTTTGTTGTAAATGCGTATACACATGACTAGAAAACTTTTCGCATACTTGGCTGACTTGGGAGTATCCTGCAAAACTAGTCTGCAAGGATCTCTACTTCGAGAGTTCAATTGATAGGCTTTTTTGAACAATCCCTTATTGTTATAAACATAATTACAAACCTCAAAAATGTACAGTGACGGAAATGGTAATATACCTAGCTTTTTAAAGAATGGTTTACATGACTCATCAGGACGGATACCACAAATGGCTCTGATGCATTTCTTTTGCGCAATAAATGCTCGGTGATTATCTGTGCTGTTACCCCAAAGGATAAGCCCGTATCGTAAGATGGATTCTATATAGGCGTGATATGCCGTAATTGCTGTTTTTTTGTCGGTTATGTTCTTTATTTGTCTGAGAGCATACACAAACTTATTGATCCTACTGCACAAACTATCCAGATGTACTTTCCAATTCAGATCTTGATCTATGAGTACTCCTAAGAATTTAGTTTGTGGAACTTCTTTTAGCCTGTCAATATGAAGCTTGAAATTGTATTTCGAATGTTTTGATTTATTAAACTGTATAAAATTTGACTTATCCAAATTGATTTTCAATTTATTTGTCTGTAACCATTTTATAATGTCGTCAATAGTGTTATTAATGTCCATCTCATGATCAGATTTAGTTTTACACTTTTTGTCAGATGTCACAATAATTGAAATGTCATCTGCAAATAATACACATTTAAGCTTAGTCACTAACGGCAAGTCGTTTATGTATATTAGAAACAATAATGGTCCTAATACACTCCCTTGAGGGACGCCGCAATTATTAACTCTATTGTCAGATGTAAACGAAGTCAATAAATTATCATTTACCTTATTGATAACAACGTATTGTTTTCGGTTGCTTAAATACGACGCGATCCACTGCAGTGCTAAACCTCTTATTCCGCTTTTTTCTAATTTTTCCAGCAAGATGTCATGTGCCACAAAGTCAAAAGCTTGTGACAGGTCGAAGAACAATCCTGTCGTTAGATAATTTTTATTTAGAAAACTATGAATATGGCCCAATAGATGAGCAATCGCTAGTGTTGTTGACTTGTGCTTTTGAAATCCATACTGCTCTTTTGTTATAATATTGTATTTGGTGCAGTAGTCAGAAAGTCTCTTTTGCATACATTTTTCAAACAATTTCGATATTATGGGTATAAGGGTTATCGGACGATAGTTTTTAACGTCATTTTTATCGTTTTTTTTGTAAAGAGGTTTAACGACTGATAATTTTAACGCATCAGGGAAAGTTCCGGATGAAAATGAAAGATTAATTAAATAAGTCAAAATAGGAATTAATTCTATACTACAAGCTTTAATTACCTTTGTACTAATTCCATCATAACCTTCTGAATTCGTGTTATTTAAAGCTATTATTTCTTTTTTGATTTCGTCTTCAGTCATGGGGCTGAGAAACATGGAATTAGGAATTGACATAGTTTTTTTAGGCTTGTCATTATCATTTAAATTATCAAATGTCACGGTGCTAGTTGAATCAATAAAATAATTATTAAAAGCATTTGCTATGTCAGAGGGATTAGTCAGTATTCGCTCATCTAATTCTAGTTGAGAAATACTATTATCACATTTTGTATTTCCCAGTTCACGATTAATGACAGACCACGTTGCTCTGCATTTGTTTTGGCTGTTATTTATGTATTTAATGTTTGAATTTATTTTGGATTTAAAGATACATTTTTTTAGTATTGATGAATATTTTTTATATCTAAGTTTGTACGTTAGGGTTTTATTTTTATAATAGAGATATCGTAAACATCGTTTAGTTTTGCAACTATTTCTGAGACCCTTGCTTATCCATTTTTGTTTATTTGCATTAGAATTATTTACTTTAATCTTAATATTTGGGAAACATAAATTATATAATAAACATAAAAACTCGTGAAATTTATTAAATGCATTATTTATATCATTCGAGATGTACCTCCGACCACGTTAAGCTTGCAAGGCATTTTTTGAATTTACTTATATTTTCACTACAATAGTCTTTTTTATACATAAAGTATGATTTGGCCTTTAAACTTTGCTCTTTTATTGGGAAATCTAATAGTTGTGCTGTGTCGTGGTCGGATAAGTACAGGGATAAAACCTCAGTAGAAGAATTTTTTATGTTACTTAGGATGTGATCTATACACGAGTCTTTACGGGTGGGAACTTGAACGTGAATCTGTAAGTTATAATTATTGCATAGATCCTTTAAGTAGTAGGTGATTTTTCCTTGTTTAAAAGTATTTATATTGAAATCACCGGCAATAACAATTTTTGTACTTGTCCCAAATTTTTTCCCTGTTTCGCACATTAATTGATCAAGTTTATCCAAAAATATGTTAGGATCAGACTTAGGGGTTCTATAAAGACACACGATTAGTAATTTGTGCAATGGAATTTCAATGCCACAGGCTTCAAATGATTTTGGGGTTGAGTACTTTTTAATGTGAGCAAGCTCGTTATAAACAATCCCCTGTTTAGCGAGTATACAGGTTCCCCCTCTCTGTGTGTCTCTACTAAATGCAGCTGCTACTGCGTAGTTATTTAATTTTAAATATTTCTCACTTCCGTCACGCACAAAGGTTTCAGAGAAACATAATATGTCTGGTTCTTTATTTATGTCTCGTAGCTCCAGTAACGTTAGTTCCAAAATTTCCTTTTTTGAAAGAAAACTAGCGATATTTTGATGCAATATTTTAAAAGTTTTAGGTTCACTTGTTACGGAGCTGTTGTTCACGAAAAAGCTGTTTATGTTGTATAACTTTAAAATAGTGTGGATTTGTACCTTTTTTTGTATGAGTAGAGTTTTCGATAACAGCACTATTTGTAGCAGGGCACTTCGTTTGATGGCGTGCAAAATAATAAGGGATTGTACCTTTCAAAGCAATTACATGTTTACTATCAGGTTTTTTACAGTTAGTTTGATTACGTAGTATTATTTTCTTCAACTCTTTAACATTTAAATACTTTTTTTCGTAATCGTGACAGTCAATAGCATAGTTTATAGATTAACATGCATTGTACAATTTGTATTCAGAATCAATATATTTACAACATTTGTATTCACTGCAAATATCACGTATAGTTTCTTTCAATTCATATATATTTATATACAGATTCTTAAGTGGGCTTAAAACAATTATATAATTAGTACTGAAAGCGTCTAGGAGGTGGCGTAATTGCGTAGATAAGATTTTTAAATCATAGTCGTTTTCACCCACACAAATTATAAGTTTGTCACCACTTGATGGAGAAATACTTTGACAATTCTTAATGATTTCACTAGTGAGGGCGTGTGGTTTTGTTTCCGCTGTCACAGTATATTTTATATACGGAGTAGCCGCTCTGGATTCAATCAACGCAGAAGAAAGTCCAACACATTGTTGTGTTCCAAAGATAAATATCTTGTTGGTGTCATCTTCTTTTAGTCCAACAGAAGTTTTCTTATCATTGGATATATTATCGCTCTGTTTTAAATCCAATAGCTTCTGTAGTTTTAAAATTTGATCCTTTAGGTGTACTATTTCGTTTCCAGCCTTTTTTAACTGATCCTCCAAGTCAGCGATGTTTTTTTGTAAGCTTATGATATTCCCGCTTAGATCTGTTTTTGTATGTGTACCTGTTGTGATATTTGTTATTCTAGGCAAATGTCTGGGTGGCGTAAAGAATGCTTGCATATCTGAATGTTTCGTGCCTTCATTGTTGTAAAGTACTTTCTGTGGGGACTGGCCTAAGAATCTTTTTAAAGTGATATTATCTTTGAGGAGTTTTTCATTTTGTTTGCGGAGCTCAATGTTGTCAAGTATGACATTATCAAGTTCATTCTGTGAACTTCTAAGTTCCATCTGGAGATTTTCGATTGATTCTTTGAGCTCAAGGTTCTGCATAGGATCAATAGTTGTGTAGTCCATACTTCTTGATAATGTTTTATCCGATATAGCTGTTGAATCATCATACATTGTTAATATATGTGAGTCATAGGCTTCAGAAGTTGTGCTCTTAGGGGTGGACCAAAGTGTATTCTCTTCCGGTACGTTTGGTGTGATACATCTACTTGATTCTGCTTTTGGTGATGAGTGTTTTTTCCTCAATGTCACATTGGATACTCCAGGGGTAGGTATATTCTGCTCTTTTGCTTTTTGAGAGCATGATTTACACACCCACCTAAATGTTTTCCTCTCCTCTAAACTCTTCAATCGATACACTGACTGCGGATAACCAGCACAATCAAATTCAAAATGGTTTTTGCAAGAAGAGCAAATTAATGTTTTTCTGTATTCCGCCAGTTTCTTGCATTTATAACAAGTGACAAGTGGCTGCTCTTTTCGGCCGCTATTTGTGCACTTAGTTTTCGAAGTCATGTTTAGGTTTTTTGAATGAGCGTAAGAGCGCGCGGCTTATACTACTAGGCCACCTTTAAACTGTTTCCGCCTTAGCGTGATGTTTCTATCATAAGAATCCAATAGTTAGTTAAGCGAAGCAAATGGTTTCTAAGATTTTGCAAAAATTGATCAGTAGTGCAACTCGTATTTGTTCAAATTCAAATAGCGTTGATCACGTTATTCAGCGTATTAAGCGATGCAAAGCAGATAGCCGCACAGTCTTGCACACTGGCGCAGCGGTTGAAGCGCTTAAAGGTAAAGCAATGGTCACTGTGTAACGTTCGCGGCGCAAAGGTCTTAAGCGCCGTGGAATATGCGTCGCTTACGCGCTTCGTTCATCGAGTTCACTGCCAATAACTTCACTTAAATATATTTTTAACGAACTTTTTTTTTGTTTTTGATGTTTTCACTGTTATTATGATTATTAGAGCAATTGTTTTAGTTACACTATGTCTGCAATAGTTTCATAAACACTTTATGAACAAAATCCGCCTTTGAAATGCACTTTTTACCACTTTTTTGGAATAATTTTACTAAGATAGGTGCGCGCTTGCGACGTAGGGTACGTTCCGGTCAATGAGTTCAAGAAATGATTGATTGAAGAAGAAGAATGATTAAAAGGAATATTAATGTCTCCAATAAGCATGTTACTAATACTCTCTAGCTTTAAAAGTGTTAAATGTAGTGATCCTAGAAAAGGATCTATGTTTTTGAATGACGGAGAACGGTATATGGAAACAATCAGCTTGCTTAGACGGGCCAGAAGACAATTTCCTTCTTAGACTTAGACGGAGGACGACGGAGACGCTTCCTCGAACTTCAAATCAATATGTTCTCTATAATAAATAATAACGCCATCATTTTGTTTAAAATTTCTTTTAGTAGAGAACGACAGGAAACCGGCTAAATTTGGAATAGTGTCAGCTCGGGTGAGCGGTTAGGACGATAATGTCGCATTCAATTTTAAATCTGTTTAGCAACAATTCAAAACCCGCGACGTTACAATTTATGCTGCGTATGTTTTGCGTAAGTACAGTCAGACGTTTATTAGGCGAAAAAGTTATTAACTTATTACAGTCTTCAATATCTGAGGCCTTTGAGACCGTGCAATTGTCAATTTCATTAGTTAAGGTATTCATGTCACCAGAAATGATTCAAAGCAGGAAAATTGGACAAAGTGAAAAGTTTAGTCATAAGAGTGAGTCACTACAAGTGAGAGTATACAAGTAAGAGTACTTGTAGTCGATGTTTAGTAATAAGAGTGAGTCACTACAAGTGAGAGTACTTGTAGTCGATGTTTAGTAATAAGAGGGAGTCACTACAAGTGAGTGTACTTGTAGTTGATGTTTAGTTATAAGAGTGAGTCACTACAAGTGAGAGTACTTGTAGTCGATGTTTAGTTATAAGAGGGAGTCACTACAAGTGAGAGTACTTGTAGTTATGTTTAGTTATAAGAGGGACTCACTACAAGTGAGTGTACTTGTAGTCGATGTTTAGTTATAAGAGTGAGTCACTACAAGTGAGAGTATACAAGTAAGAGTACTTGTAGTCGATGTTTAGTAATAAGAGTGAGTCACTACAAGTGAGAGTACTTGTAGTCGATGTTTAGTAATAAGAGGGAGTCACTACAAGTGAGTGTACAAGTACACTCAACTTGTAGTTGATGTTTAGTTATAAGAGTGAGTCACTACAAGTGAGAGTACTTGTAGTCGATGTTTAGTTATAAGAGGGAGTCACTACAAGTGAGTGTACTTGTAGTTGATGTTTAGTTATAAGAGTGAGTCACTACAAGTGAGAGTACTTGTAGTCGATGTTTAGTAATAAGAGGGAGTCACTACAAGTGAGTGTACTTGTAGTTGATGTTTAGTTATAAGAGTGAGTCACTACAAGTGAGAGTACTTGTAGTCGATGTTTAGTTATAAGAGGGAGTCACTACAAGTGACTGTACTTGTAGTCGATGTTTAGTTAAAAGAGGGAGTCACTACAAGTGAGAGTACTTGTAGTCGATGTTTAGTTATAAGAGGGAGTCACTACAAGTGAGAGTACTTGTAGTTATGTTTAGTTATAAGAGGGACTCACTACAAGTGAGTGTACTTGTAGTCGATGTTTAGTTATAAGAGTGAGTCACTACAAGTGAGTGTACTTGTAGTTGATGTT
>OX276348.1:2500-12500 GCA_946251885.1 Cosmia pyralina
CCTAACCTAACCTAACCTAACCTAACCTAACCTAACCTAACCTAACCTAACCTAACCTAACCTAACCTAACCTAACCTAACCTAACCTAACCTAACCTAACCTAACCAGTAACCGATACTATATCGCACGCACAACATCAGCTCCGCGCAAAAAAAATCACCAAAAATCGACGCGTTGAGCTATAACCGCGAAATAGTCATCAGTAGAATTGTAAAGTGTCAGTGCGCCGGGATTCGTGTGGGCAAGTGTGTGTCACTTCGGGTTTCCGAGCAGGACCCCTAGAACTTCGGCGCTTAATAACATCGCAAAGGTTAGTCAAGTCGTCTTACAAACATTCATCCAGAGAGTCGCGGCAGAGATCTATCCAGCAACATCAGGATCAGAAAAATCGGATCAGCAGGTTGGGAGATATTAAGGTGCGAAAATCGTCAAAATTCGTGAAAACACGTGGTGATTGGTTAGAAAACAACCTCACTTTTTCTCCACGTGTTTCTAATACACGAGGCGTGACGCACTGGCAGCCATCCCAGCCACTACTGGAGACTCCGAAGCCGTCTCGAAGAATCTGCCTTCACACCAGCGACCGACGTGACGACTCCACGACTCATCATCAGGTTAGCCCGAGGGAACTCCTCAACCCTTAGTCCCAGCCCCCCCGAGTTTGGATTCATCTGACTTGGGACCCCAGGACCTCACCAGTGCCACCAAGGGTCATACTTTTCCCCTCCCCCGCTATTCCCCGCTATTTCCTCCTGTACACATCGTATCCCAAAGTGCCCCATCCCTTAAATCATCAATATCTCAGAAACGGCTGGGAATATCAAAATTTTGACGAAATTTTCCCCCCCCCCTAGTACCCCCCCTCCCGGCTCGGACTCAGATTCCGATAGGACCCCTAGACCCCCTTTTTGACCCCATCAAATTTGGACCCCCAAGTAGCTTTTCAATAGGAAAAGACACTAGTCACCAAGGCACTTGTACCCTCCCCCCCCCCCCCCTCGTGTCTCCACCTTCAACCAGTTCCCCCACCACCACTCGACAAGACCCCCCTCTTCATCCCCCTCTCTCTCTTCACCCCCCCCCTCAAAAGTGTCCCCACGAAACCTCCTCCCTCCCCCCCCGACCCCCCTCTCTTGACTACCTCACCCCCCCTCGGGCTAACTTTGCACCCGTTGGAGCTAGGAAGCCGAGATTGGGCTCATTTGAAAGGGCACGAAACGCTTCACATTTGGGCCCCTACGGAAATCCGGAATTATACCTACACTCACACTGACACCCGGCGGCGCTGCATTTTTTCTACTGACGACCACCATCATCGCGCGTACAGGGCTCACAACATCGAGCCCAGACATTATCGGACTCCTCATCGGACAGCGGACGCAGACCACCAGCAGAGCATCCGTGAGTTCATCCCAATTAGCATAAAAAAAAACAGGCATAGTTTTATAGCAACACACACAATCACATTTAATTATAAAACAACTAGTATAGAACTTTTCCTATCTCTTCCTAACTACTAACAAACCAACATGTCGTCCAAAGCCTCCAGCACCAGTAAACAATCATGCACCACCCACAAAACCACCACCACGGAGGCCGCAAAACCCCCTAGATCACTCAGGGAGAAGGTCCTTAAAAACACTGCAAAGTCGGTGGTCTCGGAGCAGTCGGCACGCTCATCGCAGAGGCCACAGGTGACGAAGGCAGTGTCGGAGCCCGACGTGACGAGTATGACGCCGCCAGTGCCATCGGCGATAGTCACACGGACTCCAGGGTCAGAAAGCGCTGGGACACAGGCGGTAATTGACTGGGAGCAGTGTGGTATCTCCCCCCCCCGCCAGATCATCTCGGACGAAGAAACCTCGGTGGCTTCTACAGTGAGCCAAGCCGACCGTCCTCAGAGTGGACGGCCGAGCCTTCTATACAGAACGCCGAGAAGAGGCACAGGGGTGGAGATGGACCTGGCCACCAGGGAGGCCAACGAACTTTTACAGAAAGGAAAAGACGCCCTGGAATCAGCTGGAAATATGAAAAGGGAGTGTAAGGCCACAGCCCATGAGTGTCTGCAGGGCCTGTACGAAGTGGCCCTGTCACTGGCGGACTCGAGAGCGCGCCACAAATACAACCTCGAGAAGGAGCGCTCTCGGCACGCACAAGAGCTCGTGCGTGCCGAGAGAGCTCACACTCGTGAGTTGATGGCGTTCAAAGTGGAGTTCTCCCTCATGCGGACTGATGTCTCCGACACAAAAAAGGAGGCGAAAGGGATTCGGGAGTGGCTCGGTCACGAGACCCTTGAAGCCCTAACGGGAATCAAGGAAGTTAAGAGCGAAATCGCAGCCGCAAATTCAAGGAACCTTGTGGAGCACGAGAGGACGAGGCAGGAAGCCGTGAAAGCCCCGGTAGTTTCCGGTGGGGAAACTATGGGGGCCGGCCTCTCACGCCTCGATAAAACAGTGACCAGCATTTCCAACCAGTTGGACGTGCTCCATAAGGCTCTAAACCGGCTCAAGGACGACCTTGATCGACCGAGCACCTCCGGAATGGATCCAAATAGCCGGGAGACCGAGGGCCTACTCACCATTGCAGCATTCCAGGAACACATGAACAACCTTCACGAACAAATTCAGGCCATCGCCAACCGGCCTGTGGCGTCCCCCCCACCAGTACAACCACAGATAAACTTCACACACCATCTTGAACCCATCAAGGAAAGACTGGAGATTGTTTCGGCGGACCTCCGCGTACTGCGAGACAAAGAGCCTCCAGTCCAGGCGCCCCCGGCGCTTAATCTGGAGGCGGAACTGGCAGTCGGGGAGGTCAAACGGACCCTTCAGACAATCCAGAAGGGAGTGGCAGAATTAGGTAAAGCCGACAAACCGGCTCCACAACAGCTGGGCCCCCAAACCTTTGCCCAGGTCGCCAGCAAGCCGAAGCCTCCCAAAGCCCCTACACAACCCAACCACACCCTGATAGTCTCGTCGACGAATCCTCAGCACACTGGGGACAACGTGATCGAGAGGATCAGGACAGCTCTGGACCTCAAAACCACTGGAGCCCGAGTTGACACTGTCCGGAAAGCGCGGAACCAGAAAGTGGTCCTGAGATGCGCGAGTAAGGTGGACTTGCATAAGATCAAAGAGCAAGTCCAGTCGAACTCAGGGTTAAAGGTCCAAGAGCCCAAACCTCAGAACCCCCTGGTCTGCATCAAAGGGGTGCTGTCCAGCTACAGCGACGGGGAGATCGTCGACCTCCTAAAGGCGCAGAATAAACACCTTCTGCAGAACGTCGCTGTGGATGGACAGACAATAAAGGTGCGTTTCAGGAAACGGGCAAGAAACCCCCATGAGTGCCACCCTGTTTTGGAGCTCTCCCCAGACCTATGGAAGAGTTTCACGACAGCGCAGAGGGTCCATGTGGGCATCAAGCGGTGCTCGATCGAGGATCAGTCCCCATTAGTACAGTGCACAAAGTGCCTTGGATATGGCCATAACAAGGCTATATGCAAGGCCGGAAAAGAAGTCTGCAGTTTCTGCAGCGGTGCACATAACGGGAGGGACTGTCTCGCTCGAGCAGAAGGTAGGATGCCCACATGCATCAACTGCAAGGCGGCACACAGGACGGGCAGCGACCTGGCACACTCAGCGTTCAGCGAAGACTGCCAGGAACGCCAAAAATGGGACGGCATAGCGAGATCTCGCATCTCCTATTGCTAAGGGCGACCCGGAGCAAACAAGTCAACCAGTCACCCCTCAAAACACAACAAGGCCGACAGCAAGATTACATTTCATCCAAGTAAATCTTCAACGCTCCAAACTGGCCACAGAAGAGCTCCACATGGCGGCTCAGGCAAAGGGAGTTTCGGTAGCACTTGTTCAAGAGCCCTATGTAGGAAGAACAGGTGTGATGAAGCAAAATCCTGGCACGAGAGTCATCCAGTGCAGCCTCAATCGCCAAAAACCAGTAAAAGCGGCAATCGTTGTTTTCGGGAACCACCTGGAGGTCATCCACGACCCTCAGCTTGTGACCGAGAACGTCGCTGCCGTTTTGCTGAAGGTGGGCCAGCTCAGTTTCGGGGCACTGTCGGTCTATTTTGAGGGTGACCAAGACATTGAACCCTATCTGTCCACAACACAAAACACTATCACAAAATTACACACACAAAACATCCTGGTGGGAGGAGACGTGAACGCCTGGAGCCCATGGTGGGGAAGTGTTTCCGAGAACCATCGCGGGGCAGCGTACTGTTCTTTTCTCGATGAGCGGGATCTCCACATCCTAAACACGGGCCAAACACCGACGTTCGAGACCTACAGAGGAGACAGGTGGTGCACGAGTATCGTTGATGTTACGGCATGCAGCATGTCGCTGCTAGGAAAGGTCGAGGAGTGGCGTGTAGAAAGAAGTCTTACAACTTCAGACCACAATGCAATTGCCTTCTCGATGCGCTTGGAAAAGGCCTTGGAACCCTTAAGGCCAGTTTCGACGCGCATCTATAACACCAAGAAGGCAAAGTGGTCCGACTTCAGCACCCATTTCAAGACCAGCCTGGCGGAGTTAGACATAACACCTGTCAGAGTCTCGAACGTCTCGAACCCAGAGGATCTGGAGACCATAATCACTAAATACACACAGAACATCCACCGCTCATGCGAGACTGCGATCCCAAAACTGGGGTCGCCTAAACATGACGCAAAGCCCCCATGGTGGAGTCCTTCTCTAGACCGTCTCAAAAAAGACGCACTGACGAAGAAGAGAAGGATCCGTAATGCAGCCGCAAGTCGGAGACACTTCACCATCCAGGAATACGTGCAGGCCAAAAACACTTACACGTCAGCAGCGACGGAAGCAGCCACAGCCAACTGGAAGAAGTTCTGCTCGAAGCAGGACCGAGAGAGCATGTGGGACGGCATCTACAGGGTACTAAGGAAGACAGCCAGAAGACAAGACGACGCGCTCCTAAGAAACACAGCAGGAGAGACGCTCAGTCCAGAGCAATCCGCGGATCTTCTGGCAAAAACCTTCTACCCTGACGACTCAACGGATGCCGAACAGCAATACCACATGAGTCTGAGGAGGCTGACGGAGGAGAAAAGCCCACAAGGACTGTCTGCCGATGATCCACCCTTTACGACCGCGGAGCTGGAAATGGTTCTCCAAGACCAGAATCCGAAAAAAGCCCCCGGTCCCGACGGATTAACGGCGGACATCTGTACTGCGGCAATAAACTGCGATCGGGAAGTGTTCCTAGCGATAGCCAATAGGTGCTTGTCGCTGTCACACTTCCCGAAGCAGTGGAAGGTCGCTCACGTGTGCATTCTCCGTAAGCCAGGTAAGGACGACTACACCAACCCAAAGTCGTACCGGCCAATAGGACTTCTCTCGGTCCTGGGAAAGATCGTCGAGAAACTTCTAGTGGGCCGTCTCCAGTGGCACTTCCTCCCAACACTCCACACACAACAATACGGTTTTATGCCACAGCGCGGAACCGAGGACGCCCTCTATGACCTAATGGGCCACATACGAGCCGAAATCAAAGCCAAGAAGATCGTGCTTTTGATATCATTGGACATAGAGGGGGCCTTCGACAACGCGTGGTGGCCATCACTGAAAAAACAAATGGTAGCCAAGAACTGTCCAGCGAACATCTATGCTCTAGTCACCTCATACCTGGAAGACCGAAACATCAGGGTCAACTACGCCAGAGCGACTAGTGAGAAGGGAACCACGAAAGGTTGCGTCCAGGGCTCAATAGCCGGTCCGACGTTTTGGAACCTTATCCTAGACTCGCTCCTACACAAAATGGCTAGTATGGGAGTACATTGTCAGGCCTTCGCAGACGACGTTGTCCTGGTTTTCTCGGACTTTACATCTGGTCCCCTGCAGCAGTCAGCCAATAAGACGCTAGACATAGTATCGGAATGGGGCGTCCAAAACAAGCTACGTTTCGCCGCGCACAAGACCAACGCGATGGTGTTAACGAAGAAGCTGAAGTACGACCTTCCGGTACTCCACATGTCGGGCACGCGGCTGAACCTGGTCGAAGAGATCAAGCTGCTGGGTCTCATAATAGACTCCAAACTCACCTTCAACGCGCACGTGTCTGCGACCTGTAAAAAGGCCGCAGACATTTACAAGCAGTTGGCATGCGCGGCGAGGGTGACTTGGGGTCTGAACAGAGAGATAATCAGGACAATATATGTGTCGGTGATAGAGCCTATCGTGATGTATGCAGCGAGTGCGTGGGCCCCTGCGGCGGAGAAACTGATGACAAGGAATCAGTTCGACTCGCTGCAGAGAGGCTTTGCGCAGAAGATCTGCAAAGCATACCGCACGGTGTCTCTAACATCGGCACTGATTCTGTCAGGTCAACTCCCTTTAGATCTCCGGGTAATCGAGGCAGCAACCCTTTTTAAGATCAGAAAGGGTCATTCCCAAGAGTTCATACCGCTGGGCTGCGAGCTGGAGTGCAACGTGCATCACTCCGAAAATCCCCACCCAGCGCAACTCATAACAGCAGAGTACGCCCGCCTAGAGGACTTGACTCCCGAAACCCTGGAAACCCATCAAGTAATCGGTCCCCAAATCTACACCGACGGCAGCAAGATAGAGGGGAAAGTAGGAGCTGCCCTAACTTGGTGGGAAAACGGGAAGGAGTCAACGTTCAGCACCTTCGGCCTTGAATCTCACAACTCAGTCTTTCAATCGGAAATGTACGCTCTCTTCAGAGCTGTCAGGATGGCAAGAGAATCCAGTGCGGCCTCCGTAAGCATCTTGAGTGACTCAAGATCGTCACTCGACCTGCTGCGGAGACCGTCTGTCACTCACCATCTGGCACTCCAAATAAAGAAGAGCGTCCGAGAGATAAGAGAGGAGGGCAGGGAAGTGAGGTTCTTTTGGCTCAAGGCCCACGTGGGAACCGCCGGGAATGAGAGAGCAGACGAGCTGGCAAAGGAGGCAGCCCAGACAAAACGAAGTGCAGACTACAGCAAGGTCCCCGTATCGTTCGTGAGGAGGAAGATACGGGAGGAGACTATCAAGAAGTGGCAAGCGCGGTACGAGTCCTCGAGTACAGGATCGGTCACAAAAGTGTTCTTCCCAGACGTCCTAGCGGCGAAAAGGATACTTAGAGACGCAGTGATCACACCGGTCCATGTACAAGTCCTTACAGGGCACGGAGGATTCTCAGCGTATCTCCACCGTTTCCATCTTAAAGATAGTCCCTCGTGCGTCTGCGACCCCAGTTGCGATGAGACGGTCTGGCACTTGCTCTTTGAATGCCCAAGATTCAGTCATGAAAGAATGGAGCTGGAAGTAAAGTTCGAAATCCAGCTTAGCCAGTCCACACTCCAGACCATCATGGGGAGACCGGCTACCAGGAACCCATTCTTGGCATTCGCGAGCAAAGTTGCCAAAATCGCAGCAGGAGCTAACAAAACAGACGCCACCTTGCGAAGTCGGCCAACCACACAAACAAGAACATCCTCAACAACCACAATAACCACACAACCCACAACACTCACACCTCCAACCATAACACAAGCCACATACACAACCACAACACTAGCGTTACCAACAGCGACACCAACTGCATCGACAACAGCAGCATTGACAGCCGGCCCACAACCAGCCCCAAATACCATGTCCATCACGCAATTTCTGACATGCGGAGGAGTTGGAGTCCCGGGCATCAGACTACGAGGTGTCGCGTTATTCATGAATAGAGAAGAAGAACAACTGGGAATAGGATTCTGCATAGGCTCAAGCCGAGCTGCGGCCCGAATACCCATATCACCGGGTCTTGCCGCCCTGATCAACGGAAGCACAACAAAAGCGAGCATGAAAGGCAGCAAGTACGCCGCGCTGCAGCAGGTGGAGTTAGCCTCTCACCGATGCCGTCTAGTGCGATTCAAAGGTAAGACAATCGCGCTATTCGAGTGGGGAGAGATGACTCCTTTTGCCCAGGCAAGCTCAGTGCTTCAGAGGATCAGGGAGGTAGGAGAGTACACGGCGGCAGCCGCCCGAACAATAAGTGTAGACGCAATGGTAGTGGGAGGGGAGAGAGGGGACGTCGCAGACCGTTTTGGTTGCCTAAAGGCCTCAGAACATCACGAGGTAGTTGTCTACGAGGACAGAGGGGAAACTCTTAGTTTCCTCAAGGCCCCCCGACAACCCGCAGCCGGTGCGACGAGCCCCGCAGCAAGCCCGACCACTCTAAGCGGCTCAGAAAGGGCCCAGCAGAAGGCGGCAGCTGAAAAAGCTGCAAGGGAGCAGAGTAAGACCGTTAGCCCGGAGGCCCAGGCCCGGTCGAGGAGTCGCCTGAAAGCCTTCGGCACTTTCCTCAATGCACTGCTCCCTAGTACCAGCCGTGCATCACCATCGCACAGGCAAGAATCAGCAGTGGAAAGGTTTTTTAAAAGAAAGGGAAAGGAACCTACACCGCAGAAGCCGAAACCAACCAGAGCCGACAAAGGGCAAGTCAGCCCGCCGACCCTCGCAGTCAAGTCGGGTACCACGGACCACGTGAAGAGCGCATTCCTTGAGTACGTTGCGATCGTGAGAGCGACCAGAGAGGTCAATCTCATGACATGCAGGAAGATCCTGCAGACCTTCCAGAGGAACACAGAAGGTCTGCTAAGGGTACTACTCAAGGAAGCAGAGGCAGCGGTGTACGACAATGTCACGTCCCAAGTCATCGCAGGGGAAATGACAGGGTCGTACATGGCAGCCTACAGTGCGAGTCGTGGTTTCGTGGCCCTGGACAAGGAGGAGACGGAGCGCTCAGGCAGATTAAAGTTCAGCGTGCCAGATGACGACCCGATGGTGGTTACCGCCAAATGCACCAAGATCATGCCGGACGATAAGATCCTCGAAATGGCACAGACCATTTTGGGGTCCTCAAATATCACGGCATCGCAGGAAAGTTGGGCGGTACCCAGTATCAGGTGGGTCAACGGAGTTCCGGGTTGCGGCAAGACAACCTGGGTGGTAAAGCACTTCGATGGGGACAAAGACGTGGTAGTCACCACGACAACCGAAGCTGCCAAAGACCTGAGGGCAAAGCTCGCGCGCCGCTTAGGAGACCGAGCGAAGTCCAAGGTGCGAACTATGGCCTCAATCTTAGCCAATGGGTTCAAGAGCCACGAAAAATGCTACCGTCTCACGGTGGACGAGGCTCTTATGAACCACTTTGGGGCTATAGTCATGGCAGTAAAGTTGTCTGGAGCAAGCGAAGTTGTCCTCATCGGAGACGTAAACCAGCTTCCATTTTTGGACAGAGAGAACCTATTCGAATTAAGGTATACCCGTCCAAACCTGGTGGCTGGTATCACCCAGGAGCTGCTTTGCACGCACCGTAATCCGATGGATGTGGCCTATGCACTGAGCGAGATATACTCCGGTATATACTCCTCCAAGTCGTCGCTGTCGCGGGTCCACTCCTTGAGGGTGAGAGGTTACACAGGAGCGCAAATACCGAGCACCGCGGAAAACACCCTATTTCTGGTTCATACGCAGGAGGAGAAAGCCTCTCTCGTGAGCCAGGGGTATGGGTCCGGTGAAGGGTCGCGCACGTTAACCATACACGAGGCTCAGGGGTTGACCTACGACAGTGTTATCATCATCAACACCAAGTCCAGGAGACTCCAAATCCACGACAGCATCTCCCACGCGGTAGTGGCGGTGTCGCGACATACTGTCAGTTGCGTCTACTACTCCGACGACGCCGACGACGCCACGGGCCGTTTCGCGAAGAAGGCGATGGGTGCGCCGACTAAAATGGTCATCGACTACAATCTGAAGATGGCCATGCAGCACCGAGACGTAGTCGTGATGGAGGCCCTTCTCGGGCTAGCGAAGTCCCTGGTTGTGAAACCCCGTCCGAACTAACATATCCAAATAACCACACCAAGCCCACATTCCAAACTAACCCAAACCCGAACTTAACCTAACCCTCTACTTAGTTTTAAAATTTTAAAATATTGTAATCCTAAAAGAAACAGC